>PVIJ01000521.1:0-104673 GCA_004024925.1 Scalopus aquaticus | reverse complement strand
AAAAGCTCTCTTTCTTATTCCAAACATTCATCAAACTGAATTCTTTAGGGTTTCCTTTTAACTCTTAGAGGATGGTTTTCAGATGTAGAAAATTTTTAAGAGGGGTAGAGTGGGAAGAACAATAAAATCAGCAAGTATGATATATATTATAGTCAATTTAATTCAGCTTTCTATGAATTTAATTTAGCTCAGTACATATGGATTTAGCTATTTGTCTGTAGTTTCAAAATTGTATCAGTGACCTATAAGGCCAGCCTGAAATTCCTTAAAGTATGGGGGGAGATGTTTTGAGTCCATATTCTATTACTTTCCTGTTAGTTATAGCTAATCAGAATTTTAGTGATCAATATGAATGGGAGACTGTAGTAAGTTATCCATATTTTGGTTTCAAAAAAATGACCTTCCCTTTCTTCTTCTTGGGCAGCAGACTAGAGTGTTTTAATTTGCTAAAGATAAACATGCAAATTTTTGGAACCTTGCAAAAGTGATGTTGCTATCAGGATTGCCATCCTCACAGGCAGAACTTTGTGTCATATTCTTTTGAAATTTTCAGTTCTGATATTTGAAGATATCAAAGATAGATTGATTTTACAATACAGATTTATTAAAATGATACCAGGATTACTCAATACCACTAGGGTCCTAAATTTTAAAAGATCCACTCTGAATTCTTGATGAATTTCATAATATTTACAGTAGTGCAGTTCTGCCTGTTCACTGAACCTTGGAAATCGTGATAGATATGTCTCTATCTTTACCTAAAGCTTTATGGATTTTTCTTTAATGAAGTATGAAGTCAAATGTGGAAATTTAATTAATTGGCTCAGATAAAAGGAATGACTCATACATGGATGAAAAAAACTGATCCTGACCTTGAGGATATCACTGTACAGCTTAGAGTAGGATAATTCTGGAAACTGGTTGGTAAAGCCATGTTTCTCTCAACTTGCTCAACTATTTGTTGAGTCATTAAGGACTGCTAATATTGGCTCTGTCATAAGCTGATTAGGAAGAGAATCTTTGCCAAATCCAACCCAGAACTGGAAGGTGGAAGTAGACTGTGAATATAATGTTACTCCTGAAACTTTTGGCTCCTGCATCTTTACAAAATTCAAATACTTAAAAAGAAATATATCAAAAGCCTCCCTTAGCCCTACTTCTCACCTTGCTGACAACCAGGTAAGAATAAGAGCACTCAGAAATGAAAGGATCAGGCATCTTCAAAACAACGAAGCCAGGCCAAAATAACAGTTTCCCAGTGATGTGATAGTTTACCTCCAGCAAAATTGCTGAAGCAGGGCCTCCCTGGTGGCTCAAGGGGTTAAGTCTCAGCACTATGAAGCTATCCAGAGCCACTGTAGCACGAGTTCGATACCCAGCCAGGGAGCTTCCCACATGGAGCAGCAGACCTCTCCTGTCTCCCCTGCTGCTCCCCTCAGCAGTGTACTTCAGTCAATCTGCTTTTTCTGCTCCCCACTCTGTCTCTGGTGAATCTTCTCACCACCCACACTTCTGGCCTAAACGTCAGTTCTTGTGTGCATAAATAAATAATTTTTTTTTTTTAAATTGCTGAAGCAGCCATACTAGAAGGCTCTTTGCTGAAGAATTGTGCCCCCGGCCATTTTCATGAACACTCTACCACAAAGAAATTCAGTAGGTTTCTTGCTCTAAAACTCTAGTATGGGAACAGTGTGAATAAGAGGTGAGAACTACTCCTGGACCAACCAAAAGCTCACCCATTGCTGCATCCTTGTATCCAGCACCCACTTCTGCCCTTACCACCATGCCCAAAAGCAAAGCTGAAGGAGACGCTAACGGAGAGAAGGCCAAGGTGAGGGACTAACCACAGAGATGATTCACAAGGTGACTGGCCAAACTTGCTCCTCCAAAGCCACAGCCTGTCGGAAGCCAGCTCCAAACCGGTGTTTCTCAGGTCCCCGGGGTGGTGTGGAAGGCGTTGCCCAGTAGCAAGGGGAAAGGAGGAGGGAGTAAGAGACAGCACACACACACCGGGAGTGCTCGAGGCCGCTCTGCTTTATTGCCCAGAAAGTGAGATTTTTATACTAAAATTAGCAAGCAAGTACATTTGTAACAGACAATAATAGATTACATAGCTTAAGTGTGTATAATCTAAACAGACAGTGATCAATTACTATTTTCAGAGAAAACAGGACATCTAGGAGATAATTTCACATGTTTAAAATTTTGTCTCCTCAAAGTTTATAATGATTAACTTCTCTTTGTGTTTAGTGTATTATGAGATTTAAGGTGTTATGACCGATGTTAACTCAGACAAGGGGGATTACAAGGGATGGGGGAAGATAAGCCTTAATGTTAATAAATTTGCTAATGCTTATCCAAAGGACCTGTCATAAAGAAGACATTTAGTAATGTAATGGACAGAGACTCCAGAGATAAGCTAAACCAAACATATGCCAATTGAGATTTAGAGATTATTTGCCCCCTGCAGGTCTCAGGTCTGGAGTAGAGACCATTTGTCCCCTGCACTAAATCAGGTTTCATCAGTAATTTACAGCCTGGGAACTTCCCTTGGTATGTGGGCTAAGTTTGGAAAAGTGGCTAGCAAGTTGGGGGGAAATGAATGTTTTTTTGTACTGAACATTAACCTTAGACCAGGCAATAATGTAATTTAAACAGAGAAACTGCTCAGCACCTGGACCCAAACATGGGGTTTTAGACAATGAGGAAAGGGCTACATGCATGCAGACATACTAGAGAAACTTATTCGTAGTTCTTATAAAAGGGAGGCTACTTATTATTTTACCTACAAAATGTTATGTTTAATTTTCTTATGGGCAGAGATATCGCATACGACTTCGACCCTGGTTTGCGACTTTTGTCAAGCAAATCCTAAGGGAGTCAAGACATGGCAAGAGCCCAAGCCTAAAAAGACTCCTGCAAAGAAGGCAGAGAAGATTCTCAAAAGGAAAAAGGGGTACAGCTGATGCTGGCAAGGATGGAATAACCCTGCGGAAAACAGATGCTAAAACAGACCAGGCCCAGAGAGCTGAAGAGGCTGGAGATGCCAAGTGGTGTGTGCATTTTTGCTAACAGTGTCCTGGTGACTGTACAGTTTGCAATACCCCTTTATTTTTTTTTATCAAGTTTTATAAAAATGTAGAATTTTCTTTTACATTTGTTTTATGTTGTTAGTCCACGAAACATTTCATTGCTTTTTTTTCCGGGAAGGGCATGTGTTACTTCAATAGAATGTCTCCGGAGGAGCTGGAGTGATGTGTGTGGGAAATCTTTCCTTTCTGGTTTTGAGAGATTTTTACTTGTTTCCCAGGAGGAGGGATTCCTTGATGTTGACATACATTGGCCACCTTGGCACAGACATTTGTGGTGTGGAAAAAATTTAAGTTTCTTTTTATGTCATCTTTTTCCTCTCCACCTTCAGCACAGACTTGACTCCCTTAAGCCCAGGAAAACCTGTTGAGACCTGACTGCGAACTGGTCATTAGCAGTATGTCAGGCAAACTAAACTTTCCTGTATCACCACTGAGACAGCAGCCCTCATACAAACAGCGGTTCGTTTTTTAGACTGGATCTTCAAATAGATAAACCTGTCATTTTCATTTCAATTCCCGAAAGTCAGGTTTGGTCTGCTGTGCTATGTGGATTGGTTCTATTGTGGGGCTTGAACTCAGGCCAAAGTGGCTGGCAATAGCTTGATAGCACTGAGACTTTAACCCCAGTGCCACCAGGGAGGCCCTACATGTTCTATTTTTTTGCACAATAATCTTTGAGGTAAGTAGTGGTATTACCACCATAGCATGGATTCCAAGTTTGGACTCTGTACAAACTTCCAGTTAGAGAGTAAATAAGCTTTGGAGCTATAACAAAGAGCATGGTTACTATAGTTATCAATACTATTTTGTATATTTGGAAGTTGCTAACAGAAGATACTTGAAAAGTTCTCATACAAACACATACAAGTTGTGACTATGTGAGGTGATGGATGCGTTAACTATTGTAGTAATTATTGTAGTAATTATTTTTCAATATATAATATATATAAATAATAGAAATAAGTGACTAGTGTTATCAATCACTACCTTGTACACCTTAAACTTATGCAATGTCTATTATATCTCAATAAAACTGGGGAAGAAAAGTTGGGACTCTGATTTCAAAGTTAATGTTTTCCCTCACAATATCATGGTACAGTAAGAAACTACAAAGCTTATTGTAATGGATAAGCTCTAGTGCAATACCTTATCTGCATAGATTACTATTTAAGAACTATTTCTTCATCTTTGTTCAATTACCACATTTCTCCTATTGTGATCATAATCTAATATGATAATAATATAGAAAAGTTTAGTTTTAATTTTTCTCTGCCTTATTTTTCTTATCTACTTAGAAATTATTCTTCCCTCAGCTTATGCATTTTTGTAAGATAATTTAAGTCCTTTGTGGGAAATAAATTGGATATAATTTTAAAAGTAAGCTATAATTGTGAATTAATTTAATAATTGCATTCACGTAGAGAATAAAAATATATGTAATTGTGACAGCTGAAGATAATTTCAGTTTATAGAATTTCAAACCTACAACCATCCACAAGTTGGGGGTGGGGAGACAGTAGATTAGGTGAGAAATTAGATTTGAATTAGATTTGAAATTTGATGCAATCTTATCTTAAATGTTTTCACATGAGTTATCAATTTCAGGTAGAGAAGGGAAGGGACCATGGCTAAGAGATATGAAGTTCAGCTGGGCAGTAACTAGTTGGTATGTTTGGAAACCAAGTCAAGGTGAACTCCATGTGAAAGAGGCATTGCCATTTCCTCTTCATGGTAAGTGGAAGGGAATAACAGAATGACAGAGGAGCAATTGTGCGGCTGATTAGGAAGGTAGATAAATTGGGTTATTAGTGACCACATTGAAGAAGTTTGAACTTAATAAAACAGAAATCCTCTAGCTTCATGACTCGTAACTTGTGACCCATTGTCTTTGTCTGGTCATGAGAAAGATAGTTTAATCTAATTTCAAGTTCAGGAGAAAAGAAGAAATAAAGATAATATTTCCTTTGTTTTAGGATGGAGTTGTCTTATGACAAGGGATTAGCAAAAGGCACCTGCCTAATTTGAGATAATCTTTATAGAAAAAGCATTGTGAAACCATATAAAATGTAAGGTATTGTTATTTTTTTGGATAAAGATAATATAGCTAGAAAAAACTGTAGGTGCTATATAACATTTTCATTTTACAGGTACTGAGACCTAGAAGGGTCGAGTATATTTACTCCCTAAGAGCACACTCTAAGCAGAGAGAAACAGGGTGGATTGTAAAGTCAGACATAACAAGTTTGAGGCCCAGCTCTGTCACATAGGGCTTAGGGGGCCCTCATAGTGGTGAAGAGCTGAATCTAGTGTGAGTGGAGTTTGCCACATAGGCAGGCATTCCAGCAGAGGGAATGGGGTATTCTAGAGAGACATGAGAGTGACACATAGTGCTTATGGGAAAGGGAAGTGAAATGATGGGAAACCCTAGGAAATGTGTCTTTGTCAATATGGTCTCCCATACTTTGTAGTCCTGGAAGAAAGACTAGGCAGAGCTTCGGTAAACGCCAGTCCCTTGAAGCCCCTCCCTTTCTCTGTGAGCTGAGCTCTCTTCAGCTATCAGCCTGGCTTTTAGGGAAAAAAGGTTCTGGACATAGTTATGAAACATTAATAATAGCTACCATTTCTATATATGGCATTATTCTAACTATGGAATTGATTGATTCATTTAATCCTCCCCCAAAACCTCACGAAGTAATCATTGCATTTTTTCCTTTACTTAAATTTTAAAAACATTTTAATAAAAATATTACGTATAAAAATCTCATGCCAGGGCCTCCCTGGTGGCTCAAGATTGTCTCAGCACTATGAAGCTATTGGCAGCCACTACAACATGAGTTCCATCCCCAGCCAGGGAGCTAACCCACATGGCGCAGCAGAATTCTCCTGTCTTGCCCGCTGCTCCCCTCAGCAGTGTATTTCAGTTGATCTGCCTGTTCTGCTCTCAACTCTGTCTCTGGTGAATCCTCTTACCCCCAGGCCCCCTCCTTCCATCTCTGGCCTGCACCCCAGCTCTTGTATGCATAAATACATAAATATTTTTAAAAAATAAAAAAATAAAAATCTCATGTGAGAACAATTTAGTGAAATTTTACAAAACACGCACATATATGTAACCAGCACTCAGAGCAAGAAATAGAAAATACCAGAAACCAAAAGGCGCCTGATGGGCCCATGCAATCACTAGCCCTCTCCACCCTCCAAAGCAACTCTATCCTTCTAACAGCAGAGTTTAGTTTGCTTCTTTTTATAGTATTGCTGTGACTGCTTTAATATACATTACATTGTATGTGGTTACAGATCTGTTCGTTCTCTCATTGCTATGTATCCTCAACCTTTTATTTTTAAACCATTTAAAAGTTGAAAGACAACAGTGAGTAGCATAATACCCTTTACCTAGATCATGAAGGACTGTTATTGTTTTCGCGAATTTAGGAAAAGAAAAATTAGGTAACTATCCCAGGCTATGTCCCTGATATCAAGTCTTGCCTAGCTTGATCTAGTTTCATTAGGGCAGGGCTAGCTTTACAACAGTGACATAGAACTTCTAATCAGTCATTAGACTGTGGGCAAATCACATAAATTCGCTAAGGCTGTATCTTCATGATTAAGATTGGAGTAATAGTTTCCATCAGTTTCCAGGATGTTGTGAGGCTCAAATAGGAAGAGTATGTGAAAGTGCTATGTGAAGAGTGAAGTGTAGGTACTCAAAAGGGCTACTGTTTAAAATGCGGGGCCCAGCCCCTCCCCATCCTGATTCAGCATTTCTGGGGTAGATGGAGGTAGAATGGGTAACAAGCTCCGCAGGTGATTCTGATGTGCTGCTTCCCCCACCACACCATGAAAACAGGCTTCTGTAAAACAAAGGTTCCCAAATGTAGAGACCACCAGAATCACCCAGAGGGCTTGGGTGTTATTCATGTCACTAGCTCCAGGTTCTCACAGAGGCATCAAGATTGAAAGAGCTGAAGGCGGAGCACTGATGAGCTCATCCTCTGTGTGCCTGGAGGGCTTGGGCCCAAGGTTAGCCCCTGGGGTCCTCTCCTCCACAAGCATTCAGAAAAGCAAAAGGAAGCTTACTCATTCTTAAGGACAAGTGACTCACAGGTTTAAAACAGAAAGGAAAAAAATTGGAGGCTTTGTAGGTGAAAGGGCATATGACTCTTCTGTTGCAAAATAAGAGGTCAGATTAGTGAGAAGTGGAAAAACAAACAAACATCATTACTCAAAATTCAGTACATTGCTGCTGTGTTACATCAGGGTGAGTGTAGATTACCAACCAAGACACCAGACATCTGCTTAGAGTACCAACAGAGCTGGAGCAACAAAAAGAAAAAATGAAATAATTTGATTGCTTAAAGATCTGAAGATGTATGTCAACATAAGGGGGAAACACACAAAAAAACCAAAAACTTTTTTTATTTTGAATTACTTGTAGATGATGGGAGAGGGGAGAAATTCCATGCTTTTTTTTTTCTTGCTGAAGACTTATAGAGGTATTAATTTAGTCTTGAATAAGGGGTACCTTTTTAATAGATCAGTTGAAGCTTTATTATAAACAGTTATCTATGTTCGAGCAACATTAAATAGTTGAGGTGAACACATCTGAGGGCTTTCCACATTTCAAACTGCATAGCTTGACAAAACCCGCCACGAGGGCTCCGGTGTCATGGCTGCTCCCCGTCCTGAAGGCTGAGGTCAGGGCCGCCAGCCTGATGCTGGTTACCCTTGGCATAGGCAACTGTCAGGTCTAGTCTACCTTTGGCAACAAAGAGCCCCAGGAGTCATGTGGAGTCACTACAACTTCAGCTGGAGATTCTGCAGGCCACTCATTTGGGGATAGCTCCACGGAACCCCTGCCTGGCCCGGGCCTTTGCACAACTTGTTTGCTCAAATAATCTGGTTTAAGTCCCTTCATTTTACACAAGAAAAAAAATGGGACGCAGATATTGATGATTTTAGTATCTTTCTTTTTCTTTTTTTTTTTTTTTTAAACGTATAACCTACACCTTAAAAGGAATTGGACATCTTGCTGAATAAGCACAGACAGATAGCATCCAAGAGCTATTTGGGCTTCAGTCTCTCTGAGAAGAAAGGGAAACCAACCGACAATATTCTAAGGCCCTTTGGGGAAATTGCAATTCAACTTTAAATCAGAAATGTGAGGAATTGACTTTAAAGTGAAATGGAAATCTCCGTCCTGGCGCTAAAATTTCACAAGACTTTAATTTACTAGTTTATGAAAAATAACAATGTAAAGGCCAAGGTTTCTATTTTAAAAGACAGTTGTATTCTGAGCACTAATGCTAATCAACAGATTAGTTACTGTTCATCCGTTTGAGCAATGCTGCCACAGCCTTTTACAAAACTCCCAAACCAGGCGGCCCGGGCGGTTTGCCACCGGTCTCTCAGAACGCCTTACCCAGGAAGGAACTCCCACCCAAGCCCTCGCCTCCGGTCACGTGTGCTGGGCGGAGCGGGGCGTGTATAAAGTGGGGGAGTCGGGCCCCCTCCCCCTCGTACTCCTTGTGAGTAGTCGGAGCCGTTGGCACGGGACTCGCCGGATTCTCGCCTGTTGGCTGCTATCAGTCGGTGAGTGCGCACCCCCTCTGTGATCACCGAGGTGGCCGCGGCACCCCGCCGGGCTAGGTGGGGGAGGGGGCAGTCTCCTCCGGGGGACTCTGCGCGGCCCCCACCGCGCTCCAGGTTTGACGTGAGCCGCCTTGCGGCGGTTTCGGGGCGCTGTCTGGGTAGGGGCGCTCTCCTGGGCCTGCGGTGTGGACCCTTTTGTTGGTTGAGTCTTCTTTTCTGCCATCAGTCTTAGTGTGGTCTTAGCTTCTTTTTTTGGTTTGCCGATTAACCGTTTACATTTGTCTGGAGAAAATATTTATCTGGAAAGGGAAGAAAGGGAAACCAACCGACAGAAAAATATTTGTCTGGAAAAATATTTGTCTGGAGAAGGAAGTGCGTTAGAAAGAATTTTATGGGATACACAGCGAGGGTATCGATGCCAGCTGCTGACTTCCGCTTTCAAGGCGGTTCTTAACTCGGTTCTTACAGAATTGGCACCCTTGGTCGTCGAAGGGGAAATGAACTCACTGGCCGGGAAGTGGGTGACCACCAACTGAGCAGGTTTTTTCCTTCCCACTCCATCTGCTTAGCAGTGAGGCGTTTTGTGTGAGTGTGGCTCCTTGGGATCACTAGGTTTACATCTGAAATGTCTTGAAACGTTTTTTCAGTTCTTCCGAGCACCTCCACCCTCTAGTACTTAGTTTCTCCTAAATTTCAGTCTTTTAGCAAGGATGGAATAAATTCCTTTCCTTACCCCCCCTCTCTGTCCCCTCACCCCCACCCATAAGTGCTTCCAGTTGATAGCCCTAACTGTCCAAAATGTCTTCTTGAAATCTCTATTACGGATTTTTTTGATGAACAGATACTACCGCTCAAGACATTTCTTGTATCCTAGTGGAGATATAAGGCAGAGGCCTCATCAATATCTTTACTTTTCCCTGTGGATTCCCTTTCTGAAAGTTTATGCATAAACTGAAACCTTCCCTCAAAGGGTATATCCCAGGGCATAGAGCTGATAGCTAGAAACTGGGAAGTGCAGAAGACTACACACCTCACTTAGAATTTTTCTCTGTTTGAAATTAGCATTTGCTTGGAGTGGGGAATGATCTGGGAGAGTCTTATCTGCTGTCCTGAGCTAAGTTTCTCTTCCACAGATTATTTTCACCAAGAAAAAAAATGGCATCTGTTGCAGTCGATACACAACCCGTACGTATTTTATTTTTAAATATATTTTTACATCATTTTTTCATTTTTGTATAATGTTTGACTTTCCCCTTCTCATAACCCGAACGTATTTTAATTCGGTTCTTGATTCCTTTCCCTCCCCCAGTGGTTTGAGAAATTGACACCTCTCCCCATCTGTTGCAGAGTGTGGTGACTAGGGTGGCCAGCCTGCCCTTGGTGAGCTCCACATATGACCTCGTCTCTTCTGCTTATGTCACTACAAAAGATCAACATCCCTACTTAAAGTCTGTGTGTGAGATTGCAGAGAAGGGCATGAAGACCATCACCTCAGTGGCGGTGACGAGTGCTCTGCCCATCATCCAGAAGCTAGAGCCACAAAGTGAGTTCTGATTTCTCCTGCAAGATTTAGTCAGAACAAGCCCAGAGCTAACTTGAATATAGTGAATGCCAGCCAGTGCCCTAAGCACACAGGGGCAACATGAGGGATCTCAGCCTTTCCTGAGGCACACACTTCCTTTACCTAGCAACTACCAAGTGATCCTTACTGTAATAGAAGACCTGCTTCCTAACGATGGAAAATATTGATGATACTTTTAAAAACCCTCCGGAGAAGCCTCTTTCTTGGCAGATGAGATCACAAAGGGAGCCAGTAGGTGAACTGAAACAGCTGACATCCTTGGGACCACACAGTCTACATGAACCGCTTTAAAAAATCTTTATTGTGAGATAATACCCCACACAATTCACCCACTTAAAGTACACAATTCTGTGGTTTTAGTTTAGTCACAGAGTTGTATAGGCATTACCACAATCAATGTTAGAACATTTTTATCAGTCCAGGTTAAAAAGCCTTATACCGGTTTCTGTTTGGTATAATGAAAAGGTTTATCTTATGTATATTTTATGCCAATTTGGAAAAATATAAACCTTAGACGCCACTACTCTTTTCCTTTCAACCTCTTCTAGGCAATTACTAATCTACTTTGTCTTTATACACTTGCTAATTCTGGACATTTAAGATGAATGGAAGCATAAAATATGTGGTCTTTGGCTTACTTAGCATATATTTTCAATGTGCATTCGTATTGTAGCTTCATATCAGTACTTCATTCCTTTTTATTATGGAATAATAGTTCATTATGTGGGTAGATAATTTTATTTATTTATTTAAAAGATTTATTATTTTTATTTATGCATACAAGAACTGGGGTGTAGGCCAGAGGTGTTGGGGGTGGTGAGAGTATTCACCAGAGACAGAAGGGAGAGCAGAACAGGTGGATCTGCTGAAATACACTACTGAGGGGAGCAGGGATGAGACAGGAGAGGTCTGTTGTGCCATGTGGGTCAGATTCCTGACTGGGGATCGAACTCATGCTGCAGTGGCTCGTGATAGCTTGATAGCACTGAGACTTTAACCTCTGGGCCACCAGGGAGATCCTCATACTTTATTTATTTATTCAACAGCTGATAGACATTTGGGTTGCTTTTACTTTTTTAGTGATTACGAACATTTATATGTGAGTTTTTTGATGGCTGTATGTTCTCAGTTTTCTTGGGGCTCTATTTATATAGCTGGGTGATATAATAACTCTTAAGATTTGAGGTACTACCAGACTGTTTTCCAGGGCAGTGTACCATTTTACATTGCCACCAGCATTGTATGAAGGTTCTAACGTCTCATTATGAACTACTCTGAATAAAGATTTATATTATTCCCCTCATGTTATATTCATGGACTTTTTGGAATATGAGTACTCTTTACAGGCCATATTTCCGACTCTGCCAATTCCCAGGTGAATTTAGAACTAGTGCTTGACTTGGTCCTCTTTGTGGGAGGAGTCAGACTAGATCTGGGCCTTGTTAAGGAGATCCAGGGTGGTATTAGTGTACTCTTTCCTCATAATAACCCAAAATACATGCCACCTGCTGAATAAGTGTACATAGGGTTTAGATTGGCATGGAAATGTTAGTTTTGGGACTTTTCAGATACCTTATTCTCTGAATGAGGGCCTGGCTCTTCTTGGCATTAACATTAGGAACAGTCTATAAGGAAGAAGATTCTTAGCCAGCTTCCTGCCTGAGCAGTCACTACCTGTGCCTGCTGCTCCCTGCACCTCCTATTTCCCTGTCAGTAAAAGAAAGTTGCCAGCAACCAGCTAAGCCTGCTAGGTTTCTTGTCTTAGAGAACCCAGGCAATGCATTGTATGGTAAATGAAGATCAACGTTCTTTTTTATAGAAAGTTTAAAGAGTTAAGGTATAGGACTTCCCTGGTGGTGAAAGGGGTTAAGTCTCGGCACTCTGAAGCTATCGGTAGCTACCGCAGCCTGAGTTCTATCCCCTGGCCAGGGAGCTGACCCACACGGCGCAGCAGACCTCTCCTGTCTCACCTACTCCTCCTCTCAGCAGTTTATTTCAGTCAATCTGTCTGTTCTGACTCTGGTGAATCCTCTCCCCCAACACCGCTGGCCTATACTCCAGCTCTTATATGCATAAATAAGTAAATCTTTAAAGAAAAAAGAGTTAAGGTATAGAAGTCCTTTGTTCATTTTATTGTTAACATTGTTAACATTTTCTCTATTTGTGATTTTTGTAGTTGCAGTTGCCAATACCTATGCTTGTAAGGGACTGGACAGAATTGAGGAGAAACTGCCTATTCTGAATCAGCCAACAGACCAGGTGAGCTTAGGAAAAGAGTGCTGAGACTTGCTGCCTCACATGTGTTTACCTCACTGCAGGTTCATCTACCTAAAAAAAATTAACACTTTGACAAAATGGCACATTTTAGGCTTGACTTAGCCAAAAGGCTGAGAAACGGTAAATGATACATTTTGTATGTTTACTTCATCTGCTCCTCTGAACAATCCTTGCATGGTAGCAGGTGGAACAAATTTATCAGATTAGAAAATTGAAGTTCAACCACTCTTAGTGACTTGCTCAAGACCTAAAGCTAAAGAGTGAAAGGACTAGATTCCTTCTTTAATTCTTGAAATCGCTGCCTAAGATCTTAAATATGTGTTTATCCCTGTGTTTCTCACCAGCCAAATGATCTGCTTCCCTATTTACAGGTTGTTGCCAGTGCCAAAGGTGCTGTGATTGGGGCGAAAGATGCTATGACAACTACTGTGACTGGGGCTAAGGATTCTGTTGCCAGCACTCTCACTGGGGTGATGGACAAGACCAAAGGAGCAGTGACTGACAGTGTGGAGAAGACAAAGTCTGTGGTCAATGGCAGCATTAACACAGTCTTGGGAAGTCGGATGATGCAGTTGGTGAGCAGTGGCGTAGAAAATGCCCTCACCAAATCAGAGTTGCTGGTAGACCAGTACCTCCCTCTCACTGCGGAAGAATTAGGTAATTGGAGTTTTGTCTTGAAATATTGTTTTTAATTTAATTTTATTATTGTTTTAAAGACTTATTTGTTTATTTATGCATAGAAGAACTGGGGTGTAGGCCAGAGTTGTGGGGAGGTGAGAAGATTCACCAGCGATAAGAGTGGGGAGCAGAACAGGCAGAGTGACTGAAATACACTGCTGAAGGGAGCAGCGGGCAAGACAGGAGAGGTCTGCTGTGCCATATGTGGATTAGCTCCCTGGTCAGGGATCAAACTCAGGCTGTCTCAGTGATAGCTCTGAGACTTAACCCCTACGCCACCAGGGAGGCCCCAATGTTTTATATTTTAAAGCAATCCTTTTAAATAGCTTCAGTGGGGTGCTTTATATACCAGAAATTCACATGTTTTCATTTTAAATTTATTCAGTTGAACAACCATCACCTCAGTCCAGTATTGAGAACATTTCTATCACCCTAAAAGATTCTTCATGCCTGTTTGTAGTCAATCTCTATTTTCTCCCCTAGGCACCTACTAACCTTTCTGTCTGTTGAATTATATGTCATGAATTTTGAAACTTTAAGAAAGTTAGCCTAAAGAAATATTTACTGCAAATGGATTATCTTTAATGGACTGCTTTACAAAAATCATTAAACATTTAATGCATATTCTATGCCAGGTACTGCGCTGCCCAAGAAGCACACTCTATCAAGAAGAGACTAGTGGAGATCAAAGTGTCTTCTTCAGGGTGGCCAGGCCCGGCAGCAGGCATGAGCAGTCAGAGGGGAATGAGTACAGAATTGCGTGGGTAGCACTGATAGTCAAGGCCTAGGTTAAGAGTGCAGGCCACACTTACAGCTGTGATCCTTTATATTTTTTGTCTTTCCTAACTTTAGAAAAAGAAGCCAAAAAAGTGGAAGGATTTGAAATAGTTCAGAAACCAAGTTATTATATTAGACTGGGGTCTCTGTCTACCAAGCTGCGCTCACGAGCCTACCAGCAGGCCCTCAGCAGAGTTAACGAAGCTAAGCAAAAAAGCCAGGAGACCATTTCTCAGCTCCATTCCACTGTTAACATGGTGAGTATAACTTCCTTGAAAGGAATCTGAAGAGAGTTCATTCATCACAAGGAATGAGAGTAAATGTCATGAAATCCAAGAATCTTCATAATCTCCCTTGTGAACAATCCAGGAGACAAACAGGCAAAGAGTGTATAAGTAACAAAAGAAAAGGAAATATAAATATTTGAAATGTATGAAGTGATATTAATCTAACTGTGAGAGGTCAAATGACAGATGCCTCTCTTGCCCTATCAAACTGGCCGTGTTTGGTCTTGTTGGCAGTAGTGTGAAGTGTGCACTTCCAGAGGATTCAGGGGACTCTTCTAGGAACATTATAAACACACTGTGCCCCCAGCAATTTTACTTTTAGAAAGTTATCCTACACATCTGTGTATTTGTTTAGAGTGGCAAAAGACTGTAAAGTGTGTGCCAACTAACAGGGAATTCATGGGCATGTCACAAAAGACTACTGTATATATAACCATTAAAGATTCCCAAGTTACACAATAATATGTATTATACTGTTGTAAGAAAGCTTCTTGGAAAGGGAAATAGATGACTGGCAATAGGGAAGAGGAAGTTGAATTTCTTTTCCTTTTGTCATTATAACTTATATTTTACACGTACATATATTAAATTTTAGTTCCCTTATCTGTGCTAACCTGGAAGAAAATTTTGGAGACAGTGGTTTTTAATAGTTAAACAAAGGCAGTAAAGAACTATGACTACTTGGTTAACTTGTACATATTATTGATAATAAATAACAGTGACATCAGGGATTGCTCTCCTTGAACTTATGGAAATCCTGAGATTTTGTTCTGTCTGATTTGCATCATAGATCTGAGAACAGCAGGCTAAAATGAATGCTTGACTAGTTTGTTCTGTTGTCTTATTCCTGTGTTCTAGATTGAATTTGCCAGGAAGAATGTGCACAGTGCGAACCAGAAAATTCAGGATACTCAGGATAAACTCTCTCTCTCCTGGGTGGAGTGGAAGAGAAGCCTCGGCTATGACGATACAGACGAATCCCACTGTGCTGAGGTAACAAAGACAATTTAACAACCTCAGATATGCATATTCCCCCTAGTGGGGTACAACTAAACGAGAATCACCAACTTGGTCTTTATAATGAGACTGGACTAGCAGGGCACACAGGCCTTTTTTACTGTGGTACTGTTTTTTGACGGCATAAGTACAGATGGTCTGAGAATATACAGGAAAGTTACCTAACTCAGCCTTGGAGTGAGGATGGCTGCAAGAGATGAGTACTAAGCTGAGATCTAATGGGGAAATTAGTTAGGTGAAAGGGCACAGGGGAACTAGTGTTCCAGACAAAAGAAATAATGTATTATAAGCTCAGAAAGTGGTTCTTTGGTTTCTAACAGCCAATATCTATGCATTTGCATTTGAAATCATTCTCTCCTCTGCCTGCTTTGTTCCTTCTGTGTGAGATAAGGAGCTTTGAATACTCAGGCACCAGTTCAAGAAGCTACTCAGCTATTTACCACCTGTTAACTGGGGTGTGTTAGTTAAAGTCTAAGCTATGCTCGTATCTATGAAATGTGAATAATACTTCTGTACTCTTTGTTGTTTTGAGGATTTTAAAAGTCAGAGAATCCACATATTTGGTGGACACTTAACCAGCCTACTGTAATGAAATCAGTTCATATGTAGCACTATTAGTACACTGCTAATTCTTAAATTTGTTTTGTTTTATTTTTAGCACATTGAGTCACGTACTCTTGCTATTGCCCGTAACCTGACTCAGCAGCTCCAGACCACGTGCCACACTCTCCTGTACAACATCCAAGGGTTACCGCAGAACATCCAAGATCAGGCCAGCCACTTGGGGTTGATGGCCGGTGACCTCTACACAGTGTTCCGAAATGCTGCCTCCTTTAAGGAAGTGTCTGACAGCCTCCTCACTTCTAGCAAGGGGCAGCTGCAGAAAATGAAGGATTCTTTAGACGATATGATGGATTATCTTATTAACAACACACCCCTCAACTGGCTGGTAGGTCCCTTTTATCCTCAGCTGACCGATTCTCAGAATACTCGGGACCAAGTTGCAGAGGAAGACAAGACCTGCCAGGAGGCCCAGTAACTTGAGCACAAAATACATTAAGCTGATCCTGTCCCTGTCACCAGTGTTGGTGCAGCCAGCTAGGTGACACCTTCTGTTAAATTGAAATTAATCTGCTAGACGGCTCTGAGTTAAGGAAGCAGTTGACTAGAAAATAGATCCTCAATTGTAATTTCCAGCTGGATTAAGAGCTTTAAAGTTTCTAGCATCAGCAAGTGAGTTCTGTTACTTACTTGGCTGGTACTATAGATTGGTCAGAACCGAGCCAGAATTCACATAAAGATGCAGTGCATGTGTGGTCTCCTTCTGTTGCTGCTGTTGCTGTCTATTGCATTGAATAAAAACACCTTCATGTATGTGGTGGTATGAACCTGGTGTGTGGTCTGAGCAGGCTTCATCATTGGTTCGCTTCCCTTGCTTGCTTATACAACTTCAGTGTTTTGTTTTTCATAAAGAAATACCCCCTTTGAATTCAATAAAATTCACTGCAGAATAGATGTGTCTTATGCTGTGTGTTCCATGTGCTTTTTGTCTTGCTATCATAGAGCTGCCTAACACAGTTATTAATGTGCATACATGAATTACAATTGGCCTTTGGGGAACTGGACACATTGATAAATTTGGAGTCTAGTGTCAAAAATGGAATGTTTGATTGTAACAACTTTTTGACAAGGTGAAAGCTAGCTGCCTATAAGAATTGTACCCCTTCATTTGCTCATTTACTGGACTCTTAGGGGTGGGTTTTTAAGCCAGTAGAGGGAGCCATTTATGGCTCATTGCCTTGCTGGAAAGAAATTAAAACTGAGAAGGAAATCACTATTTTCACTAGTCTCATGTAGCATTTCTTGCCAAGGAGCCACTTAAGATGTGAGATTACTCAGGATCCAGTTTCAGCTGGACTTACTGTGTTACCGTTTTGGACGCAAGTCAGTTACTGGCCAGATACCTTTAGAAGACCCATGAGAATCATTAGAAATAAAGACTTTGTACCCCCTCTGGAAAAGGAAGAGTCCTTTCTTACCTCCTGCCTAAGACTTCTAATCTCCTTAATATTGGCCAATTGTTTAGAAAATATGAATTTCCTTATAACAAAGCTGCAGTGTGCCAAACTGTTTTTAAAAAAAAATCTTATAACTTTTGAAATAGAGCTAAGTGCTGCTTTGTGTCCCAGCTAAGAGGTAATGAGCTTGCCCTCCTACAGAACCCAAATCTAGGTTATATCTGTCTCTTTTTACCCTGGTTTACCGCTCCTTCCCCATGAAAACAAGGAAGCAGTGTGTAATTTTACACGTAGCTTCGGTGTGAATAAGTCTATCAATGCTTACTAGGTTACAGGACTAAACTTGTTCCCTTTGAGGTAACTCCAGGAATGAGCAAACAGGTGAGTTCAAGTGGTGGATATGAGCTCAGTGAGATGCTTGAAGCTAAGAAGCTTCTGGTTTCTGGGAAGGGTGGATGATCACAATTTAGGTGCTTCTAGGATGAAACCTATCCTCCAGTCACTTCACCTGCCTGTCCTCAGAGCCTTTGCCTCTTAAAGTTTTGTTTGAAATTTCTTAGTCCAAATTGAATGACTCTGCCCCCTTTGCCTTAAAATTCCAAGGCTGGTATTTCGTGATTTATGCTAATTTAGTTGGAAAATTCATATGCTATAGCTGTCCATTTGCTTTCTTATCCTGAACACAAATCTTTGTATTTCTTCTTCATAAGAGCTATAAACCCAACTGAAAAAAGAAACAGGTCTTAAAGCTATTCTTCATGAGCAAGGTAGAATATAGTGCAGAGCACTCTTAGCATCTAGAACATTCCTAACCCTTGCTTATTGTCATGACCTGTGCACACTAATTGTGGTTTTGTCCATCCGTCTTTGTGTCTCACATTTGTGCGTGCATGCATTTCATTCACATGTCAACATGTTTCAAAATTTGTGGTGTCCTTGCATCTTGCAGCTTTGTTATTGTGTAAACTGGCAGTTGACTGGAAATCATCTTAGGCCAAAGAGATGTTAGTTAAACAGATTTCTTCTCAAGAATGACAATCCTTTAGAGGGAAAAAGTGGATACAAATGAGCGAGAACTGTTTTCTATCTTGCATGAGAAGCACAAGGACACCATCTGTGGACTGACGTGTAATATTTAATTTGCCAGTTCACGTGAAATTTTTCTACTCCATAAACCAAGGTATTTATTGCTCATATATCAAAAGGCAAACCTTCATGCTATTAATGTCCATCTACTCAGCAGGCATCCTATAAAACAGGATATCTTAAATATATCAGTACTTCCACAGTTGCCATTTGATAAGGAAAGGAGACTGCATATTTCTTCTGTTGAATATCAAAGTTCCCAGGCTCGTCTGTAGCAGCCTCTTTCATCTGAAAAATGGAGAAACTAAAAAGGGAATAGCATCAGACTATTTGGAGAGAAAGGAGACTAAGTAGTCTTTAGACTTGAAGTCATCTTAGGCCAAAGAGATGTTTCATGCTATCTTTTCTGTTCCCCTGGCTAGCCTTTGAGATTCTGGTGGCACTCCTCCATGTTTTATTTTTTATTATTTTTTAAAGATTGATTTATTTATGCATACAAGAGCTGGGATGTAGGCCAGAGGTTTGGGATGGTGAGAGGATTCTCCAGAGACAGAGCAGGGAGCAGAACAGGCAGATCGACTGAAAAACACTGCTGAGGGGAGCAGCGGGTGAAACAGGAGAGGTCTGCTGTGCCATGTGGGAATCTACCCTGCCAGAGATTGAACTCGTGCTACAATGGCTGCGGACAGCTTCATAGGCTGTGACCCAAACCATTGCGCCCCCAGGGAGGCCCTCCTCCATGTTTTAGAAGTTAGTGATTCCTGGATGAAAGAGTGTCAATTGGACCTTCGCTTGATGAGCCCACGGCAAATTTCTAGGGCTAGTGAGGGTTGAGCTCTTTTTGCTCACCATTCAGCAAGGGCTGAACTAGGAGGCAGAGGTAGGCTGCCCTACTGGAATAGACTGAACAGGAAAATCACGCCCTCAATTGGTGAGATGGTGAGAGGCAGACAGCCTATTTTCCTGTTGAGTTTGACCAGGTGAGATTGTATCTTGTTAAGAATGTCAGTAAGATGACGAAATAAAATAAGAAGGCAGTGTGAAAGGAGGCTGGACAGAGTTGTTTTGAGATTCTTCTTCCATGCTTAATTTGCTTAAACTAGGCCCGAAGATTAGAGAAAAATGAGATACGATGAAAGTCTTTAACTTTTACAGGGGAGTCTGGTGTTGAAGTATAATAAACCTAAGTTCTTTAGCTTGGTACTGATTTCATAAAAGTACTGTCTGAAGGAGTCATATGAAAGATATCAGAGCTGTAACAAAAATCTACATTTTGGGCTAACACTGAAAATCTAGTTGGTACATTCACTGGGGAGAAATAATGTGTATATACAGGCAGTTATTTTACTATATATAATATATGTGACAAAATAATATTAACAAAATGATTCAACTCAGTATTTGACTTCATGACAGTATAAGGCATGAACTCTACCCTACTGAGAATAGAAAGGAAATAAAGTAGAGTAGGGCAACTAAGAGAGAGCCACAGTATCAGCTTTCCACAGAGTTTATTTTAAAGTCTAGTGACAACTGTGCCTGACTGACTATGTGAAGTATAAAAAAATGTAGAACAAGGGCACTCATTTCACAGATTTATAAAATAAATCCCTACTTCACTGGTAGTTTGGACCCTCAAAGCAAGCAGGAGTATGCAGAGTCTCTGGCTGAGAATGCCAGAGGCCAAAGCTACTACAAAACTAATGAGAGAACCGTTGTCCCTCCCTGTGAGGACAATTAACCTGCAGTACATTTTTTAAAATTTATATATATATTGCATAATTGTTCATTTTTGTACAATGTTTTCTTTCTTTTCCCAAGTATAATCTCCCTAGTATTTCCACCACCATTTCACCCATGTACCATCACTGTAGTCCTATGTGCTCTTCCTGTCCTCCTTTTGGTCCCTCTCCCTCCCCCTCCGCTGCAGAATATCTCTGGTTTATATTTGTCAGTTTATTTTTGTTTTGCTTGTTGTGATTGATTGATTGATTGATTGATTTAAATTTATTTATTGTTACTGTTTTTTCCCCCTGATTCCTTATTTGGTTTGCCTATATTCCTCCTATAAGTGAAACCATCTGATATTTCTCCCACTCCTTGTGACTTATTTCACTGAGCATAATCCCTTCTAATTCCATCCATGTTGCTGCAAATGACATTAGTTTGTCTTTTTGATTGCTGAGTAGTATTCCATGGTATATATATTCCACGTCTTCTTGATCCAGTCATCTATTTTTGGGTATTTGGGTTGTTTCCAAGTCTTACATATTATAAATTGTGCTGCACTAAATATAAGGGTAAACTGCAGTACATTCTTTCAAAGAAAACCAAAAGATTGTGTAGGATCCCTCAGGCCTTATGTACCTTTTGCATGTTTACAACCGTATACCATGTCATCAAAAAACTTTTGTAGTTTTAAGGGAAGTTTGTTGATGGCTATTCAAGTGATATCTTGGTATAAAATATACTTGTCCCTTATTCTTAAAGACCTCGGCTGCTAGTTTTTAAATTCCTTAGCTTTATTACAAAATTGGCATGCAACATATGACACTTCTGCATAAATCAGTATAGTAATGGTAAGGCAATAATTTGGATTTTAAGTTTTATTGACTGAAGCAAAAAAAGAATACTACCTTAGGTGACATTTCATGGAAGGGGAAAATAAAAGGTTTAATGGTTTTAGCCTTAAGAAAGTGAGAAAGATGGCAAAGATGTTACTGATATTTCACAAAAGTAACATAAAAGAAATGGGTTTTTATGTAAATGATGAAGAAAATGGTTGCCATTTAAATAATGTCTTTATTCTCTTGGTCATCTGTCTAGGAGTAAAATTGCTATTGAGTTATGTGGTAACTGTGTTCAACTGAGGAACTGCTAGACAGGTTTTTAAAGTGACTGCAACATTTTATATTCCCACAGGCTAAATATGAGGGTTCTAATTTTTATACGTCCTCAATAACACTTATTGTTTTCTGACTTTTTGATTCTAAACAACCTCTTAAATTGTAACTTAGCATTAAAAAGGGTAGATATTGTGGTGCAGCAGATCTTTTCTGTCTCTCCTGCTGCTCCCCTTAGCAGTGTATTTTAGTAGATTCCCCCTGTTCTGCTCCCCACTCTGTCTCTGGTGAATCCTCTCATCCCCTGCATCTTTGGCCTACACCCCAGTTCTACACAAAAATATAACATACAAACAAACAAAAACCCTGCAATTGGGCCTCCCTGGTGGCGCAACGGGTTAAGTCATAGCACTATGAAGTATCCAGAGCCACTGCAGCACGAGTTCGAGTTCGATCCCTGGCCAGGGAGCTTCCCATATAGTGCAGCAGACCTCTACTGTTTGCCTGCTGCTCCCCTCAGCGGCATATTTCAGGCAATCTGCTTGTTCTGCTCCCCACTCTGTCTGAGGTGAATTCTCTCACCATCCCACACCTCTGTCCTACACCCCAGCTTGTATGCACAAATAAATAAATCTTTAAAAAACAAAACAAAAAACCCTGCAATTGCCCTTCATCAATGTCTAGCATTTTTATGGGCTCTATATTTAATAGACTCCTCCTCTTGCCATGGGGCTCATCTCCATGCTCCCATCCAGTCTTTCATTGAGCCCACTTTCAGTTTAATATCTTCCAGATCGGCACCTTGAACCACTGGTGCTCTATCTTTTTTCTCCTGATCAGGTAAAACAGCCTGGCTGTCAGTTGGTGGTCCCCCCTGTTGAGCTTACTCATTGCTGGGTTGCTGAGCAACCACAGGCTCAATCAACAGGGAAGACACTAGATCATCTTCTTTCCCCTCTAAGTTTGAATGGTGACCTTACTTGCTCACTCATATTTCATGCTGCTGAGTCTCAGCTAGTGAGAAAGAAACAAGATGGTAAGATGCTACCGCTACAGCTCTCATTAGTTTTTTTCCCACCACTCTCCTCACTAGTTTTTCAAAATTTATTCTCTATTTCAAAATAAATCAGTTTTTCTGATTCCCATGTCATGTTTTACAGCCCTGCATGCACACTCACATTTACCAGCAAATTAAATTCCCACAAACGGTGTTTTTAATTCTGTAGTAGTTCCACTTGTCCATGGCCCTGGCCATTGCTAGTTTACCTTCATCTTAACATGTACCAGTAGTGCCACCTTCTGGAAAATTGTTTTAATAAATATGTGAATCAATGAAGTTCATTGTGTGAAAGGTCTATGGTTATGTGGTTGTATGTATGCAAAAGATACACAGGTTCTTGGGTATCCTAGTATGGTCATTAGGTTTTCTTGTAAAGAATGTTCTAATGGGGGCCTCCCTGGTGGCGCAAGGGGTTAAGTCTCAACATTATGAAGCTTTCAGCAAAGGCTCAGCAGACCTCTCCTGTCTCACCCGCTACTCCCTTCAACAGTGTATTTCAATCAATCAGTGGTGGAGACTTTTCTCCTTATACTCTTTAATGTGGGCTCATCTGCAAAGAGCTACTTTAGTCACTGTATAGGTGACTTTGGAGGTTTTTACATCTGTGTGGTAGTATTTAAGGTACTATTGAGGATAAAAAATACTGCTTATTGAGCACCTTTTACAAACAGGTTCATGTTACCTTTGTTTCTCACCTGCAACCCAATCAGTTACTGTACTTTCCTCACTTGAGAAGTAACTGGGGTTGAAAAGAGATAAGTGGCAACATAAGAATTTAATCCTATATCCTTACTGGTGTCAAAGAACTTTTTTTTTTTTTGCCATTCTAGCACTCTAAACTTCTGATAAAAGACTTCAGCTTGCTTTCTTGCTTGAGGCCCCAAAATTCCCTCTGCATCTATTCTCTTACCTTTCTGTTCTATCACACGTTTATTAAAAACAAGCAGAGTAACACTGGATGTCAAAATATAAATTTAATAAAAATAGCTTAGGAGTGAGAACTAAACAAGAAACATCTTTTAACCCAAAAAGGCTGAAATTGCAATCATTGACTTGCCTGATTGATGCTCTGAAATAATCTGCATAAGCTTTGTTGGCTTCTGGGGAATGTCAGATTGAACATAATCTTTACAAAGTGAACATTTGTAAAGTACTATAATGGAATGTGGTCTCCCCAAATGGAAAGTCTCAGGAAAAAAAAAGTAGAAGTTTGTACTTCAGACCACGTAGTCCTCTGAGCACCTAGATTCTTAGGGAACAATGTAATAGGGCCACAAACAAGCAGGAAAGGCCTTCAATGAACAATGACAATCAAGAGTCTCTCTTGTCTTTTTTTGTTGTTTGCTTTTTTTTAAATTTATTTATTTATGCATACAAGAACTGGGGTGTAGGCCAGAGGTGTGGGGTGGTGAGAGGATTCCCCAGAGACAGAGTGGGGAGCAGAACGGGCAAATAGACTGAAGTACACTGCTGAGGGGAGCAGCGGGTAAGACAAGAGAGGTCCTCTGCACCATGAGAGAAGCTCCCTGACTGGGGATTGAACTCATGCTGCAGTGGCTGCAGATAGCTTCATAGCGCTGAGACTTAACCTGTCTCCCAACCAGGGAGGCTCTGTTTTTTTGTTGTTGCTCTATTTTTTATTTTTTAAAGATTTATTTTATTTATTTATGCATTTATTTATGGCCTATTGGGGTGTGGGCCAGAGGTCTGGGGTGGTGAGAGGATTCACAGAGGCAAGGTGGGGAGCAGAACAGGCAGATCTCCTGAAATGCACTGCTGAGGGGAACAGCGGGCAAGACAGGAGAGGTCTGCTGTGCCATGTGGGAAGCTCCCTGGCCTGGGATCAAACTCATGCCACAGTGGCTGGCTGTAGCTTGATAGCGCTGAGACTTTTTACTCTTGTACCATCACCTCTATTTTGTGATGATATTTTTGTTAGTGATTTTACCTCTGCTAAGTAATCAGCTAATATTTTTTTCTATTATCAATATTTCAGGCTTCAGTAAATTATTATATCTTGCTAATTTTCTGCTTCTAATCTGCCATTGACTAAGAAACATTACTTTGCTTATCAAATTACATGTAAAGGAAGAGTTAATAGCACTTATCCTTAACAGCCGTTCTTATGCAGAGAAGAGCTAGGACTTGTGATGGCTACTTCACTATTAAAAGATGTTTGCTTTCTCAGTTCTTAGATACTTCTCAAAGAGTTTATATTATTGGAAGTCACATTTATGGAAAATGGGAGTATTGTAGTTTTTTAAGAGAATAGTGGATTATTAGGTGAATAACCAGAAATGCTTTATAGATTACATATTCAAAAATACTTGCATTCAATACTAGTTTCCTTTTTAAAAAGAAGATTCATTAGTGCTTTTATGACAGTGAGTTGCAGGAATAAGACCATAAACATCTGGTTGGAAAGCACAAGTATGGGCAAAGTAAGATTCATCCACATGCAGTAATTAATGTCCCCATGAGCTCACCTGGAGTTGACAGCTCACTTCATTAGTACTTGTTTTAATATCCAAGATTCTTCTTTTACAGGTATTTGATTTCACTGCCATGGACTTTACATCTGAGACTGATGAAATTCCAGATATTATAGCTTTGGAAGAAGAGGATGAATCAGATCATTCACATGCTCATAACTCTGAGTCCTCTCCAAGCAAAATATTGAATAACTAACAAAAGATACTCCTGGAAGATATAAAAGTCTTGTCACATTAAACTTCACATTTTCTCTTGTGTCTACTTCTGTGGCTTGAGGAAGTTTTGATCTGCTACTTGGCTACTTGGTCATAATTGTAATGAAACACCGATTAATTTAAAAATTTGTATCCTAGATCTCTACATCTTATGTCATTTTAAATAATTAAAATTGGGCTGTAAAATCTTCAATTAAAGTGCTTTGTTTTGTTTTTACTGAGACAGTGATCATTTTTTTCCCCTTCTCCCACTCATTTCTACTTCTTTTTGCTATAGCGCCCTCTTGTTTTTTGAGGTGTTCTCAGTGGATCTGCTAGTCAAGATTTTTTGCTTTCGCCTAGCCAAGGGGTAGAAACAATGACCAACAAAGTAGCTATGAGCATTCCTAGTGGTGAAGTTGTAGTTTTGAAGTACATTTTCCCACTAGAAGAAGCCAATGCTTCTTGGAAAAAAAATGACTCATTTAATGTCTGAAGCAGGAAATGTACAAAATAAAACTTGAACTTCTCGATGTTTAGGAAACAAGCCAATTTGAGGAGGTTCCCAGTGATCAAATATGGAACAATTTGAACTTCAATCAGCATAATAATTGCCACACATCTAACTGCATCAAATACAAATAGTTACACACACACACACACACACACACACACACACACACACACACACATACTAACTTGTACATATTTAACAACCTAATACTCACCTTCAGGAATGATAACAAAACAATTTACCTTGAAAACTGATTAAAAATAAACTGGTAAAATAAAGGAGAGAATCAAGAATATATCCTTCATTTTCTTATCTTTATCTTTAGATAACCAAATAGTAAATGTGGAAAAACTTCTCTCATAAAAATATACCCACTAATAATGATGTTTTAGTCACTTTGGACTGATATAACAAATTTCCTTAGATCAAGTTCTGGGTCTGCTAAACTTAAGCAGCCTGTTTGACCACCAATTGTTATCTACAGCCAGAGCTGCCCAGTTAATTAAGTCATAGCAAAAGGTGCCTTCCAATATCAACCAGAAACAGAAAACTAGATCACTCTGGGAAGGTTATGCACCTTGAGGTATGACTGGGAAAGCCCAGGGGGCTGACGACAAGTTCATAAAGCGTACTCCTGACTTATGCATCATGAGGTATGACCGGGAACGCCGGGGGGGCTGAGGACTGGTGTATAACAAGGGACCCCAGAAGCTGATCAGTGGAAAGTCTGGTTGATAAGATTAGAACCATACCAGAGTGTTTGGGGTATAATCTCAATTACAACATTTGGTGGCCAAACAGATAAGAATCATCCGATCAGCAGACTCATGTCCCCAGAAGCCCCTAATGACAAAAACACATTCTTTAGTTTTTCCCATGTTTTTCTCCTCGTCATCCTGACTGCTGTAACTGATGTTGTGTAATAATTCTGAAAATAAAAAGGCCAGGATCTCGCTCATTGAGCAGCATCCTCCATCATGTAGCCTGCTCCACAACTCCCGTGGATCTGTGCGGTGTTGCTCCCAACGCAACAAATGGCACCTGAACAGGGACACTGCAACATCAAGTCCTTTAAACAACAAAAATTTATTTCTCTTAATTATGGAGACTACAAGTCTGAGATTAGGGTGCAGCATGTTTGGCTTTGGGGGAGAGCTTCCTCCTGGGTTGCAGAGAGCTAACTTCTCTTTGCATCCTCATGTGGTGATGACAGGGGAGAGAGGAAGCAGACTCTCTTGTAAGTCGTATAAGGGTACTGATCCTATTCATAAGGAGTCCACCCTTTTTACCTCTAATCTTTAGTACCTCCTTAGTAACAGTCTTTGGAGGAGGAGGGTTTTCACATATGAATTGACAGAGGGGACACACACATCAGTCTATAAAAAAAAAGATAAATTAAAATGTCAACATTTTGAAATCTTCCATCAATGCCTGTTAATGGCATAAAGAGATTATGTACTGCTTTGTGAAAAAGCACGCACCAGCCATCATTTCCAGTCTTTCCAGCGTTTGATCAATCCTCTGGATCTGATGTCAATTTTGGAGTTGATGGGTTTGAGAGCAGTGTTCTTGAGTTCACTCTGGGAAATGTTTCACCAAAGCTTCCTTTCAGCAGTAAGAGGAGAGTTTCTCCACGAGACAGACTTAGTTATATTTAAAGGACAGGTTTATTAGGGAAAGGGACAGAATAATAAGGGACGCTTTCACAGACACAAGCAGGCAAGAAGAGCTGCCCCAAAAGGGACAGGGGCAGCTAAGAGAGAGGCCTGCATGGTTGCAGGCAGGCAGGCAGCCCTGAGGAGAGCTGCCTCTGCTGAGGGAGGTCAGTGAAGAGAACACCTGGCATGGTACAAGTCATGGGCAGGCAGGCAGGCCACTGCCCTGCAGAGGGACAGAGTTGGTGAAAAGGAACACCTGCATAGGCAAGGTGGGCAGGACAGATGCTGCCCCGAGCCAGTTCAGGGATTGTCCTGATATAGTCCTCTTTTAGTCGCGAGGGCCACTCCCCTTGGATGGCTTGTCTGTTGCTGACCCTGAACAACTAACCAGAACCAGAAAGGGAACCGGAGATTCCACAGTGGGCTCAATCCTCACATCTTCAGCTTTTGCTCAGCCTTAGGCACTGGTTCCTAAAGATTTTTGGTTATCACTGGGTTAATGGTCATGCTGATTCCTTCCAGTCCATCTCCTTGTGTGAGTCAGGTTCTAGTCTTGTGATTCCTTCTTTTTTCTAAGTTCTATGTCCTCCATCAGCTCCAGATACCAATTTGAAGGCAATACGGAGTTTAAAGACACGTTGAAGTGTACCATGAAAGCACAATCAGTAAAACCCAGACTGCGGGAAATTATTCAGGTCAAATAGCTCCAGTTCTTCAATAGATAAATTATGAGGAAGAGGAGGGGTATGGATGGAGGAGAACCTGTATATTAAATTACACTATTTTTAAAATAACTAAAAGAAAGAAGGCAAGAAGAATATAAAAAAGGTAAGAGTGCAGTACAGTGTCTTGTGGAAGCACATTTAGGTAGTACAACTACAAGATAACACAAGGAAGTAATTACCATTAAAATGAGAATGTGTGTATATAGGGCCTCTCTGGTGGCACAAGGGGTTAAGTCTCAGCACTATGAAGCTATCCAGAGCACTGCAGCAGGAGTTTGATCCCTGGTCAGGGAGCTTCCCACATGGCGCAGTAGATCTCTCCTGTTTCCCCTGCTGTTCCCCTCAGCAGTGTATTACAGTAAATCTGCCTGTTCTGCTCCCCACTCTGTCTCTGGTGAACTCTTCACCCCCACCACACCTCTGGCCTATACCCCAGCTTGTATGCATAAATAAATAAATAAATCTTTAAAAAAATGAGAATGTGTGTGTATAATGAACTCATAGATATTTGTATTTGATGAGGTTCAAGGTGTTGTAATTATTATGATTGAAGTTGAAATTGTCCCAAATTTGGTCACTGGGAACCTCTCAAATTTCAGGAAGAGAGATTTCTAAGATGTCTGGGAAAGTTTTATTTCTTGTCTTAGATGGTGAGTACAAGAACGTTCACCTATAATTCATAAATATATACACATATATATATACATTATATATATAAAATACACACACACACACAATATAAACAAATGGGCCTGTTGTTTCCTGAGCCTTTTCCATCTCTTTTTATGCTACTCAATAGTCATCTAATAAAACTCCATTGGAGTTAGTTTTTCTGCTTGCATCCAAAGAATCCAAAGAATACTAAGTGATACCAATGGCCTTGGCAAAGTGCGGTCAGTAGTAAAATGGGCACAAGTAACTTTTTGGAGAAATTTTGCTGTAATGAGAAATGGAATGGTAGGTAGAAGGCATTGGTGTCAAAGGATTTCTTTCCTTTTTTTTTTTTTTTCCCATAATGGAAGACATTACAGAATGTTTGTAAACTAATAGAAAGAACTGTTGATCCAAGAAAGAGAAAAGAACAAAGCCTGGAAAAAATTCCTTGGGTAGGAGGAAAGGAGTGTGATTCATCAGATAAATGATTCACAAGAGAAGAGGAAGACTATATGGGCAAAGATACAGGCAGGTCGCTAAATTGTTGATGGAAGTTTGTTTCTGGAAGCATCTGTTAATTAAGAATGAAGAGCATTATTGCAAGTCAGAAGCAAGGAAGAAGCTATTGGAAGTATAAGGGAAAGCAAAAGATATGCATAGTTGTGTGGAGAGTGAGACAGCACAGCAAAGAGGGAAGACCTAAGAGTCCACTTGAGTAGTCATGAATTTTGAGTGATACAAGCCATCATAACTGCATTTAAGTGCTAAGACGCAAGTGGAGAATAGGCAGAGAACTGAACTTAATAGGAATTGTTGTTCTGCTAGAAAGAACAGGCAAAAAGAGAAAGGCTCCAGAGTCAATGATGGGTTCACCTTAATGATTTTAATGATATGAAACGAATATGAGACAATGACAGGGCAAAAGGATTAGATTTTCCTCTGATGGTTCAAAGACTGCTGGATTAAGGAGATTTAGAGGTATTAAGCTAGAAAGTTTGGCAATGGTTGAAATTGAGGTTATGGAGGGGACGCATGGTAATGGCAAGGTCTAGGTTTCTGAACAATGAGAATGGGTGGCTGAAGTAGAGTGAAAGGTAAAGTGATAGGAGAGCTCAAGACACTGAGAGGTCAGGGCAGTGGATAGGTGACCTACCTACAAGTATACTGAAATCACCAAAAATTACCCCTGAAGTAATCATGTTGGAGAGACAGAGAACTAAGTGCTAGATCTTATCAGAATGCAATCGGAGATTTCATAGAAAACCAGCAAAAGGAAGAATTGTGGGGGACCATAAACTTCAGAAGAGCTGGAGGTTTCAGTGAGGCAATAATTCTCTGTGATAACAATAGAATAAGTCTTAGACGGTGGCACCCATCACATTTTCAGATCCTGTTGTATATGGGGTGTAGAAAAGAACAATCACCAATTGAGAGGGCTGCAGGGGGAAACTGCATGATTAGGGAAGAGTCAGATTTCAGACAGAGCGAGATGAAAGGCACATTCAGCAGCAGAGGACCTAAAGGATTATGCTAAAAATAGACCTGATTGCAAGGTTAAGAGACTTAAAAAGGGTTACACAACTACTGAGAATAGCTGAAGATGGAACCCAGTACTTTTCCTACTAATCAAGGCACTCTCTTCAATCTGTGTTTTTTGTCTAACACAACAGATCTAAGAGAGCCAAAGGAATCGCATTGAGAGCCGAGAAACTGCGACACTAACGTTCCCGGGCGCTACTGCCTACGATTACACACGCGCAAAAAAAAAAAAAAAAAAAAAAAAGCCAAAATCCAACAATGATTACGCAATGTATTGTGGGTCTTGTAGTTTCGCGACTGAGCAGGCAGGAAAGGACTAAAGAGGAGGGCGCAATGCTTGGCGGGAGTTTTAGTGGGCGCGGAAGTCTTTCTTTCCCCCGGAAGGTTTTCTGGGAGCGCGGGAGTCTCGGTTTGTGGTGGCTAAGCTTAGGCGGCGGTACTGTGGTACTGTTAGAGGCGCAACTCCTTGAAGACTACGGCCGGTTGAGGCGAAATGGCTCTGGGCGAGAGAGGAGCAGGCGGCGGCAATGGAGGGGCCACCGTCACCTCCAGCTGCCGCTAGGGAAGGGGTTTGAGGGCCCTCTGAGTCGTTGGGCCTGTGCTTTTCCCCTTTGCGGTGACACTGCCTGCCGCGAAGATGAGCTCGGCCTGGGTCACCTCGTTCGAGAAGGCGCATCTCTGGATGTATCTGCAAGCACTCGGCTTCGAGCCCGGTCCGGCGACTCTCGCCAGCGGAAAGATCGTTTCGCACACGCATCTCGGAGTGTAAGGAGGACGGGGCCCGCGGGGCGTGGTAGCCTGAGCCGGAGACGTAGGGGTGACCCAGCCTTTCGCGACCCTTCGGGTTGATGCATCGAGTAGTCGAGTGTTTACTGTGCGCCAGGCACTGGGTACAAAGCCTGCGCCCCGGTTTACTGCCAGCCTGGTTTGTAGCAGTTACCGAGCCTTGCTGGGAGCTCTTTGGAGGGCCGTAGAGACGCAGTGGGAGCAAACCTTGAGGGCAGCTTAACGTTGTCAGCGAAGCGGGGTGATCTGTGAAGCTAAGGAGAGGTGGCGAGTTGGTAGTGGGAGGACGGGGCAGCGGTATGTCTGGGTACATTTAAGACTCGAGGAATTTTGAAGCAGGTTGCTCATTAATTTGTAGTTTTTGTGGTTTGAGTTAGAAAACTAAGCACTGTTAGCAAAAACCGAAAGGGTATTAAGATGAAAAGGAAAAGCTCCTTCCTTACTTTGCCAGTAACACTAGGGTGGTGATCGTAAATCTAAATATTTGTGTCTTTGTCAACTTAAAGCAATACCTATATTCTTTATCACTGCAGGCCAGGAGAAATTTGGTATACATAGAATCTCCTGTTGTCAGTCTAAAGTGACTTTTGTAATTATTTCAGTTCTTCTAGTGACGGTGTTTTAATAATATACTTAGATCTCTAGTTCTTCACGTACCAGTCTCTAAAGTACCACTTGATTCACCATTATGTAATTTCACAATGAAGGTAGCGATACTTTCAAAGGCAGTTAGCTCACCTACAATTCACTACCCTTCTAGCCTTCACTGTTCACTTGACCTTTTTTTCAGCTTTATTAGAATTATTTTACTGTCTGGGTTTAGTGCTGAAATTGTTTTGTTTGGTCACTTTAAAAGTTCCTACTATTTACAATAAAAGTGCTTTGTCTAAAAGTCTTCTAAAACTGGACAACCACTAGAGAGCATCAACTTACGATTAGGTATTAGTAAGTACAGTGTTCCATTTGTCTAACATGGGTTGATGTGGACCGCACAATCTTCATTTCAGTCTACTGGCTGAGCAGCTGAAGGGTTTTCTAGGCCTCCACTGAGAATGGATCCCAGTGCTTCTGCTTCCTTCTCTCCATTTTTTTTTACATTCCTAGTTTTCTCATTTTTTTAAAATTGCAGTCTGCTTTCTGATCAGAAATTAGTGAAATTATGTCAAATTCTGGTCCAGACATGGTAATTTTTTTCTTTTTTTTCTGTCATAGATATTTTTACCCTTTATATTTACAGTCATTTCAGTCATTGGGAGAGATACACCTTGTAAAAGCATGAATGCGACATCACATTTATTTTAAAATTCTTTTGCTTCTTATTCATGTATTTAAATATGGTAAGATTCGTTCTTTTTGGTGTGCAGTTCTGTTTCTTGTCTTGTTTCTGTGGTTGTCTAACCACTTTTCTTGTAAAGATAAAAACATGATTCGGCAAGTTCATTCCTAGCTATTTGCTCAAAAGATTTCATTTTGGAAAACTATTCTGGTTACATTACAGGACTGCATTAAAGGGGGAACTGGGGCTTTGCAGATAGGCCTAAACTAAGTTGGGGGTGCAAATAGAAATGTATTAATTGAGCATAGTGTTAGGTCTGGAAATAGAGTAGTGAATAGAATAGACACAGATTTTTCCCTTGCAGAATTTGTTTAGTGGGTGAACAGACCTTCAACAAGTATTAAAAATTACAGTAGGTGTCAAGGAGAACAGGATACTCTGTGAAAACAGATTTGAGAGATGAAAAGAGGTGGGAACTTAATTTGTGTTTACTAAGGAAAAAAAAATTTCTAAGGACCAAAAGTTGTTTGACATTTGGATAAGCATGGGAACCTTAATGTTAACTTTTGTTTTTCGACTTTTGGTTTTCAACACATAAAGAAAATTGCTTTATGTGTCTACAGGGAGTACTCAACATCCATTTGGTCTTGCATTCTGGTACTCTTTTTAATTGCCTCTCTCCTAACCCAGTTACTTTTTGGAATTTGAAAGCAAGGAATCACCCAAGTGAGATGCCCCTTCAGATCTTTGTTGAAAATATATCCTAGATTCCTGTTCTAAATGTTAAAAAATATTTTATATTAGTGCATAGAATATCTGTAGATATACTGTTATGTCCTGATAAGTTTTTTTTGCCCTTTTTTTGACAGTGTGTTCAATCTCTTTGCTTTATAGTTATTTGGTTCTTTTTCTCTTAATTTGTTTTGACATTTCAGAATTCCAATCAATTCTCTTTTTGTAATCATGCAAAGGCCCTTTTTATACTGGGGTAGTGGGGGAGCACACTCACATTTTTTTTTTGTCTGGTAACTTTGACAGGTTCTTTTCCTTCTTGAGTGTAAACATTAATTTCTGTTACGTTATATAGTCCATTTTAGCCCATTTTTACTTATCAGAAATTAAATTCCTTCATTTTATTTTCCATGCTATTCTGTTCTTCATTGCCAGGACTTTGAAATATGTGGCTATATCTCCATGCCAACCTCCGCTTATTTTGCCTTGGAAATTACCAAAGTTAATTTTAAAATCCATGCAGCAGAATTTGGTCAAGGGGTTCTCATCTCCGTTACTTGTTTGCTGCCCCACTACAAAGAACTCTCTATTTCCTCAGCTCCTACAGTGCCGGAAGCCCGAGTTTTGCTTGTCCTGCTGGGTATCAGCATGGTTCTAGTGTCAGGAGACGGGTGTAAGGATGGCACAGTGACACAGAGCAGTGGGTGACCCAGTGGCTTCCAGGCCACCTTTGTGCTAACACTCCATTCCTTATAGCCTTGTGACATTTCTTAAAAGGTTTAGCTTTTTTTTTTTTTTTTAAACATACTGTATTTGTTTACACTTTGTCTTGATAAGTTCGGGAAATCAGGGCAATAAAAATTCCAAGAGACTTGCTAGAATTGTTTTAAGAATGGTTTTGGGGATGAAATCGAGTGGTAGAAACCCTAGACTAGGAAGCAGATGACCTACATCAAATCACTGCTCTTCCATTTCTTGGTTTTGTGATTTTTGGGCAAATTTTCTACATCTCTAAATTTTAAATTCCTCCTCTGTTTAATGAAGATAGTCACATTACTTTCTGATGTCATTAGGATTCAATAAAATTATCCATGTTAAAACAGCTTGCACAATACTTAACCTCATGATTGTGGTAAAAGATGAGTTTTGCTGATAAAAGGTTTAATATAGTACTTGACAAGTAGCAAAGTTAGTAAAAATTAGCTATTTTTGTGCATGAGTGAGAAAAATTTGTTTGCCTTGAACTTGAAAAAGGTCAAATTCTTAACACAGCTTTTGATGTTCAATTTTTTAAAAACAATTTTCCTTTTTGTTTTCCTGCTTCTGTTCTTTTAAACCACTAGGAATATGTTTGACAAGCTGAACCGTGATGCCTTTCAGATAGTTTCTTACTTTTTGTTTCAAATGCTAGACCAGTCTCTCACCAAAGAAGTTTTCAGGTAAGCAAGTTATTTTATTTTTGTAAGTAGTCATTCTCAAATTTGAAAAAGAACTGTGACTTGATATCAACCAGAATTTCAACTTTGACTGTTGATTTTTTTGAATAGATATCACAGAAATCAAGTTTGAGTCTTATAAACTTAGTGTTTAGCTTTTATAAATCTGTTTTTCCTTTGATATTTATCTTAAAATCATGTATCTTATAAACATTGTGTATCCTAGATAAAACAAATTTTATTTATAAAATTATTTAGCATTCTTCATTCTCCGAGTTATTAGGCAAAACAACTGGTATCAATTTATCTATACACTTGATTTTACCTTTTTTATTGTTTTTTGCTAAGTGCCTCATGCCTTACTTGTTTTCTTGCAGGCCGAGTTACTTAATTTTTGTAATTTTACTTTCTAGGTCTCTGTAAATCCTTATTGTTTTGTCAGTGATATATAAAATGTCAAGTGCTATAGCCAAAAATCATTCCTGTTAAGGTCAGCCTATTATATACTGCTGGGTATTAAGTTGTTTTAAGGGGATAAAAATGTGAACACCCACTAACTTTGGTTCCAAGTTATTTTGCATGTGATTTGGGTTTCTTATGTTTGAAAAGTGTTTAAATTTATTTTAATATTTATACTGTGCCATTACCCTTTTACATAGAGAACATATTAGTTTATTGTTTAGGGCATTATTTTTGATAATTTATTCTTAATTTGCCTTTAGTTAAAGTTATGTGTGACCAGGAGAAGAGATATTTTTGAAACATTTTTTGAAATCCCTATCATTAAAGTGTACAGTCTCCTCAGTGTAAATAAACAGATTTTTTAATGTTTTTGTCCTGATTACAATCAAAATATGGCTCATTTTAAGTAATTCAGAAAATACAGAAATATGTGAAGGAAATAAGAATATCACTGTCGACATTCTAGCATTTCAGCTTTCTTTCTATGTATACTTAGTTGTTGTTATGGCTATAGAATATATGTCATATTTTAGAAATATAAAAAACATGGGCCCCCAAACAAATAGTCATTACTTAGTATAAGAATTTAGACAAAATTGATTACCAAGGGAAAGCAACAGGAAATTTTAAAGTCTGTTAATTTTGACTAAAAGTGAAATAAAATTTTCTTTAACAATTTTCTGTAATTGTTTATCGATAAAACAATAGCACCTGCTATGGTATGGGTCATCTGTAGGAGTCATAAACTCATGCCATTCTTTCTCCTGTGCTCTTTATATATAACCATTTATGTTTCCCTCCGCCAGGCTTAATATACAATTTACTTATGATACTTTTATGAATTAGTCTTTGAGTCCACAGTCTTGTCTTCAGCTTATTTTTACTAATTTAATAGTGATTAATTTTTTAATATGCATGTTCATTGTTATTTGTATTAAACTGAACCCTACACATTTTTATTAAGAGAAATACCTAGAAATAGGATTGCTATTTCTCTAAGACTGTTGTTAATCTTAATGCATTTAACATTAATGTTTCTAGAAGATAATGTTAAAGCTTTTTAATTTTGTTGAGGGTTTTTTTTTCTCCCTATACTTTTAATGCTTTAATTTTTGTTTTTAAGACATTGTTGGCCGCCATTTGACCAAAAAAGTGATACTGAATTTCGGAAACATTGTTGTGAATGGTTAAAAAAGATTTCTGTAAGTATTGTCTTTCTGGAAGATGCAGACTTTAAGAAGTTAAGAACTGGGCTCAGTAGACCTCCTGCTTGCCCACTGCTTCTCTTGGCAGTACATTTCAGTAAATCTGCTTGTTCTGTTCGCAAAAAAAAAAAAAAAAGTTAAGAACTCATTTAATAATCATTTTTTTCAGCTTTATTGGAGTATAATTGGATATTAATTTTTCTAGCAGGAAAATTTTTTCAAGTGCTTTCATGCTAATGGTACAAAGATATTTAATTAGAATAACATTTTTTGGATTGGGGTTCCATATATCTAAGAAAAAGCTTTGCTAACTAGGTGCAATGGAAATAGGTTTCAGAGCTCCCAGGAGTTTAGATCACAATTTTTTGACTATAGATTATTTTATTTTATTTATTTATTTAAACTATTTTTTTAAAGATTATTTATGCATACAGCTGGGGTATAGGCCAGAGGCACGTGGCGGCAGAGAGGGTTCACCAGAGACAGAGTGGGGGAGCAGAACAGGCAGATCAACGGAAATACACTGCTGAGAGGAGCGGGGGGAACAGGAGAGGTCTGTCGCGCCACGTGGGATTTTCCCTGCCAGGCCTCCAACTTGAGTCCGCAGCTGCCGACAGCTCCATAGCGCAGCGCTTAACCACTGCGCCACCAGGGAAGCCCTATAGATTATTTTAGCTTGTATCCCCAGATAGTGTCAGTTATTACAGCTTTGCCTAACAATTATTTTTTGTGACCAAATTCACAAAGAATTTAGAACGATTTAGAAATTCACCTTGTGGTTAAAATGAAATAATACTGATGTAAATAAGTATAAGGGTTATTGTTGATAAGGTCTTCAAGTCATCTTTTTTCTTTTTTCCATAGGTTGAATGTGGAAGTAACTTTCCTCAAGTTGTTGGTTCACTGTTTCTTTCTCCTGGTGGTTCTAAATTTATTCATCTGATGTATCATTTTGCAAGATTTGTTGCAATAAAGTGTATTAAATCTAATTCTAAAAGTAAGTTAAACCTATAGTAGAAGATTTTTTTCCCTTTAATTCTTTTATTATTCTTTACAATTTGCATGCCTAGTAAAGCAAGATAAGTTAAAAATACTAGTTTACATTGAAAGACAGGTAGTTAATGTTCTACTAGAACTGCAGTTTGAAATCCTTTATATGAACATAAGTAATTTTTCAGATTATATTGTTACGTACTAGCACAGGGGTTGGAAAACACTTCTTATGTAAGGCAAGATATTTGGGCTTATGTAAGGCAAGATATATGAGATCTCTGACACATATACCGCTATGTGATGGTGTTAATAATTCTTTAAAAAAAAATAGAAAGCATTCCTAACTTGGTGTCCTCACAAAAGGGCAGCAGTCTAGAACAGACCTGTAGGTTGTAGTTTACCACTAATAAATTGAGTTAAATGTGTTCAGTGTACTTGTATGCTGCTCTGTTTAATTGGTTTCTGCTCATAAAACACAGAAAGGAAAGTATGGAGAAGTTGACATAATAAACCCCAGTCACCTTCCAATTTCCAGAGACATCCACTGTTGAAATTTTAATTTATTTTATTTATTTATTTTTTTGATGCACAGACTTTATGTCCATCTGTCTTTAATTATTTTAAATCAGTAATACAGTATTGTGGTTCAAAACTCAAAGGGTGAACAGCCCATTTTTCCTCTGTTCTATCTCTGATTACCCTTAGACACCCGTGTGTTGAGGATGTGTATTTTCCCAGCAATTCCAGCACTGTGTGTGGATAGATATTCTTCTTTTTTTATTAGTGTGATAGGCTAAATTGGAATCTCAGGGTAGTTTTAATATCTATTTTCTTTTGTTAGATTGAAAATTGTTTCATATGTTTAAGGACGATTTAATCTTTTTGTATTCTGTGTTTATATTCTTTATTTTTCTCTGAAGTTACTGATCTCTTTCATTTGTAGGAACTATATTATCCCTTCTCTGTGATGTAACAGAAACTTTTCCTGTTTATCTTCTGTGATGATTTTTTAAAAATATGTGATCTGGTTTTATATGCATCTGCATATTTTAAATTTAATAACAAGTATTTTACTAGTTTTTCTGTTAGTGGATGACCTGCTTCAATTACATGAAACCCAGAGTATTTGATATGAGATATGTTGTTGTATAGGAAACACGCTGAGAGATGAGTTGTGGAGCAGGTTTGCAAGGCAAGACTCTGCTGCTCTGTAAGCAGCCTTCTTGCTATTTTTTAGCAGTAACAGACAAGCATGATTGATTATGAGCCAGGAGCAGGAGGAACATGGCCCCGGGGAGACAAAGGGTAATCATTATGGGGAACCAGAGGGGACATATACAGGGAGGACTTCCTGTGTAAGTAGTGGGATGTACTTGATGTAATCTCTGAGCTATTCCCAGACCACCTCAGACCTTGGTCACAGAATCAGTCAGTGGCTACCTAGGTGTCCCTAGGCTTGCCTCATGATGTGGGCCGTTGTCTTAGGGCAGTCCATGCAGGAATGCTCCTTCCAAACCCTAAATACAGGTGCCTAGAGAGACCACAATATGTGTGGTCTTAGGACTTCTGAGCATGGGTTGTCCTTCTGATTTAATGCCATTTCAGTCAACACATTTAGTCTCTAGGTGACTTCTCGATTCAGTGAACTTATTAATCCCCTGTTAAATATTTAGAAACCGATGCTTTCTTTGGGAGTAATGATAGGTCCTGTATTGGTAATGTTACATACAATGTGTGATTTCCTTTTTTATAGAATGTTTATCGTATTGAGCCACACTAAAGTGGGCTTTATTATATTTATATTAGAGGTAAAAACCTGAATTCTTAAATGTTTGGATGTATTGTTTTTAGGTCTGCTTTGATTATTTTATCTCTATATATGGATTATCTATCTATATAGGTAGGTAGGTAGATAGATAGATAGATAGATAGATAGATAGTTGAAAAACCAAGAATTACTTGAGAATTGGAGACTAGGTTTATTTGGTTGTCCTATCCTGCTGATCTTACGAGGAGGAAGAGTAAACTGATGGCAGCAGTAGAGGTCATGTGAATCTCACCATCTCTTTAAACTGATTTTCTTCTTTTTTTGTTAAAAGGTCCTATAGAGAAGTTACTCATATATAACAATGTATTAATACAGATATATCAAGCTATGATAAGAAATATTTTGGGCAATTGACTCTAAAAACATTTAATTATATAAAGTAACAACTTTAGATATGCTTTCATAGTTGCCTGCTTTAAAATAGTTTGTCATGGCTTTTTTTTGATATTAGTTGTATCTATTTGTGTATAGGGTGTATCAGCTTTTAAGCAGTACTTAGTTGTATGAAGTTGTTAACCTCTTAGAACTAATAAAACAACATGTTGATATATATTAACTTGTAAATTTAAGTTTTCTATGCTCTTATTTGTATTCTTTGTAGATTCTTCTATGCATTTTACAGAGACACTTAATGTAAAGTCACAAGATTTGCACAAGTGCATTGCCAGGTGCCATGTAGCACGTAACAGATTTTTACAAATTTTGCAAAAACAAGATTGTGTTACCCGAAAATATCAAGAAAATGCACAGTAAGTAGTACTTTGAAAGTTAGAAAATGAAAGTTTTTTTTTTTTTAAAGATTTATTTATACAAGTTGGGGTACAGGCCAGAGGCATGGGGCGGCGAGAGGGTTCACCAGAGACAGAGTGGGGAGCAGAACAGGCAGATCAGAAATACACTGCTGAGGGGAGCAGCGGGCAAGGCAGGAGAGGTCTGCTGCACCATGTGGGATTCTCCCTGGTCTGGGCGTCGAACCCGCATCGCGTGCTGTGGACAGCTCCACAGCGCAGCGCTCAACCGCTGCGCCACCAGGGAGGCCCTGAAAGTTCTTTTTGAAATAAATATCATCAATATACCTTTAATAATCCATGCCTATTTCAAAACCCCCTGGCTGTTATGTTTCCATTTTAAGCCAGATAATTTTTAATACATTATTTCAAAACTTTAGGCATTCTGTAAATCAAAATTTAGAGAAAAGGAAACGATACCTTAGTTCAAAAATTTGATTTCTTCGGTATTTTTTCTTTTTTTGACATGGAAATATATTTTTAAGCTGTAATTATTGTGCTCATTCTATTTTGTGTACTTTTTTTTCTCTTGATAGTTCATTCTGTAAATTTTTCCATATTGTCATTCCTTGTATTACTCTTAATGTCTACTTAATAGTCTTTCGAGTATATGTTTCATTTATTTTTTAAAATTTTATTTGTTTTTTTAAAGATTTATTTTTAGGGCCTTCTTGGTGGTACAAGGGGTTAAGTCTCAGCACTGTCAAGTTATCACCAGCCACTACAGAGACAATTCAATCCTGGATCCTCGACTAGGGAGCTAACCCATATGGCACAGCAGACCTCTCCTGTCTTGTCTGCTGCTCCCCTCAGCAGTGTATTGCAGTAGTATTTATTGCCTATTCTGCTCCCCACTCTGTCTCTGGTGAATCCTCACAAACCCCTCCCCCTCACACACACTCTGGCCTATACCCCAGTTCTTGTATGTGTAAGTAAATAAAAATAAATCTTAAAAAAAAAGACTTATTGGGCCTCCCTGGTGGCGTAGCAGTTGGGTGCTGCGCTGTGGAGCTGTTGGCAGCGCGCACGATGCGAGTTTGACGCCCTGCCAGGGAGAATCCCACATGGTGCAGCAGACCTCTCCTGCCTTGCCCGCTGCTCCCCTCAGCAGTGTATTTCTGATCTGCCTGTTCTGCTCCCCACTCTGTCTCTGGTGAACCCTCTCGCCGCCCCATGTCTCTGGCCTGTACCCCAGCTTGTATGTATAAATAAATAAATCTTTAAAAAAATAAAAATAAAAAAAAGACTTGTATATATACAAGAACTAAGGTGTGGGCCAGAGATGTGGGGGGCGGTGAGAGGTCACCAGAGAGAGAGTGGAGAGCAGAACAGGCACATCTGAAATACACTGCTGAGGGGAGCAGCGGGAAAGACAGGAGAGGTCTGTTGTGCCATGTGGGTTAGCTCCCTGGCTGGGGATCAAATTCATGCTGCAGTGGCTGCAGATAGCTTCATAATGCTGATACTTTAACCCCTGTGCCACGAGGGAGGCTCTAGATGTTTCATTTAGTAGATCTTCCTTCATATATCTATTTCATAGTTTCTTTAACCATTTCATGTTTATATTTACTCATCTCTTCAACACATTCTTTCTCTTTGAGATTACCTCTGTGTGCCAAATGTTCTTCAGGTACTGACCTTACAGTATTAAACAAGGCAAGGTTCATAAACAATTACAGTAAGATAGCTTTTAGAATGCTGTTTTATTTGTTATTACAGCTAAAAAAATCCTTTAAAATCACCTTAAAATTGAAGTGTGTTGCCTGACTGTCTTCAGATAACATTTAAAACTTATCCATAAGGTTTGTGAGACAAAGATAACAGCAGAGTAGTCTCATGATTGCCATGTTTTTATTTTAAAGTCAGGAAAATGCGATCCTAGAAGTCTTGTTCCATCTCACTAGCAACCTGTATGTTAGATCAATCCTGTAACTCTTATTAAAGAAAATTTAGAATCCTTTAGCTGGCTGCTTGGTTTATTTGGAAGAATCCTCAGAGGTCTTGAGCAAAGATATGAAAAGTGGGAAAATACCAAAGTGGGTCATCCCAAATATTTGTAGTGGAATTATAGTTATTTTGTATATTTTCTTGCAGATTGTTGGTTAAGCAAGTAAGGAATTTGAGATCAGAATGTATAGGACAACAAAACCAAATAAAAAAGTAAGTGACTTTTAGAGCTGAAAATTGCCTTAGATATTAGTTTATAACTAATGCATTTATAACTCCTGCATTTTACAGATAAGGAAATGGAGAGTCTTAGAAACATTAATTAAAATACTGTACCAATAGCTAGATGATAATAGGAGTAGTGCATAATTCTCCCTTTTTTTTAAGTACATAATTCTGAGTCCTTGTCTAGTTTTCTAAAGAATGGGTGCTTTGAATTAGAATTTTATTTTTTTTTAAGAGTGGTTGTTAATAGGTAGGCTTGCAGATCAGTTAGCTCTTTGAATGGTAAATTACCATGTGATTTAAAAAAAATGACTAATGAGATTATTTAATTTTTAACTAGAATGGAACATTGTGACGACCAAAGTAATATACAGGAGAAAATTCAAAAGGTGAGACAACTTTTTTTAAAAAAAAAAAACTTTGTGTAGAAGAATTGGGACGTAGGCCAGAGATTTTGGGGGTAGATGGGTATGAGACAGAGACAGAGACAGAAGTGGGGAGCAGAACAGGCAGATCTACTGAAATACACTGTTAAGGGGAGCAGTGGGGGAAACAGGAGAGGTCTGCTGTGCCATGTGGGTTAGCTCCCTGGCTGGGGAACTTGAACTGTAGAGGTGATAGCACTGCGACTTAACCCCAAGACCACCAGGGAGGCCCCTGAGGCAACTTTTGAAGGGAGAAATTTAATCCTTTGTAACGTGCAATGCTTGCTTACTCAGTTGGAATTCTAGTTTCTTTTTGCCATTTCTCAGGAAATAATTATTTAGTGAATATTTATTGATCATCTATAACTTAGTAGCCATTCTAGATACTAGAGAGGAGCTACAGCAGTGAAGCAAACGGGCAACTTCATGAAGCTTCCAATTTGAAGAATAAAAATGTTCCTTTTAGTGAAAACAGTATTTTTGGTTGTAAATATAATAGTTTTCAACTCAGTGTCCCCTGGGTTGGTTAATGTTGAGTTTCTCCAAGTCCAGTCAACTTTGAGCCATTGACAAAAATCTCTAGACTTGAAAAATCTGAGAACCAGATACTGGATCTTTGTTAAGTTCACCAAGGAAACGTTACTGTATGAGACCACTAGGCTGCCAGCCTGTGAGCCTGCCTTTACCTTGTACCATGGGTAGAAATAGACATCAATGTGGGCATAAGTAGTGTATTTCTCAACCTCCTTCCACTTTCATACTGTTGAGGTATGACAGACATACAGAAAAATTTAAAGATCATAACTGGTTAAATTGGCAAAATTTAGTAAAGTGAACATACCATGTAACCAGCATCTATTTTAAGGGATAGAATGTTAACCAACATCCCAGAAACCTCAAGCCAACCTCAAGCACACTTTGGTTCACAACCATATCCTGCCAAGAATAAACATTCTCAATTTTTACACTTGATGGGTATTCTTTAACTTTATATCAGTGAGAGTATTTAGAATGAATTTTTATATGTCTGACTTCCTTCACTCACATTGCTTTATCCTTGCTGTTGTATAGTTGTCGTGTATTCATTCTCATTGCTGTAGTGTTCTGTTTTGTGAATATAGCACAGTACACCCTTTTTACTCTAGGTAGACCTTTGGGTTGATTACAGGTTTTGAGTATTGCAAATAGTGCTTTGAACATTCTTGTACATGAATTTTTTTTTTAAAGATTGATTTATTTATGCATACAAACTGGGGTACAGGCCAGAGGTGTGTGTGTTGAGGGGAGAGGATTCACCGGAGACAGAGTGTGGAGCAGAACAGGTAGATCCACCAAAATACACTGCTGAGGGGAGCAGTGGGCGGGACAGGAGAAGTCTGCTGCATCATGTGGGAATCTCCCTGGCCGAGGATCGAACTCGTGCTGCAGTGGCTCTAGATAGCTTCATAGTGCTTTGACTTAAGCCCTTGCGCCACCAGGGAGGTCCTCTTGTACATGAATTTTAATGAACATAGGTTAATAGATGCCTAGGAATCTTTGCTTTTAAAGATTTTTTTTCACATTTCAATTTTCTGAAACTTGAATGACTTTTTAGAGTGGCTGAATAGTGTTTTTTTTCTCTCTTTCCTGAAAGCCTTTTATTATTTTCCCCTGAAAAATCTTTATTAGATTGACTGCATGTCACAATACATGAGATGCTAATTGAATCTTGTTAGTGTAAAGTTTTAGATTTGTTACAAAAATAGTGGGCTAGACTTGCCTGAGAAATTACTTAGTCTTACAGCTCCTTTGAAAGTAATAGCAATGCTTTTAGACTATTAAGTATTTATTTAGTTTTCTCTCTAAAAGTCATTTCAGGAATATTTCTTTTGTTTCTGGGAGTATGCACATATTTGTATTTTACATTTCTTTAGCTTATGTACAGATGATATATGAACTTTAATGACTTGTTTGTCTTTTTTAAAGGTTCGATCTTTGTGGGCTTTAGTGAATGAAACACTTGTGTTTTTGGAAAAAGAGAGAGAAGTTGTTAGTTCAGTCCTTAGTCTAGCTAACCATTATGTTTTAGATGGAACTAATGTTGCTGTTAATATTCCAAGACTCTTACTTGACCAAGTTGAGAAACAAATGTCTCAGGTAAGCATTTAGTATTAAGAAAACTTTTGAGAAACTCCTTTTATGGAATTATTTTAGGTATCACATGTTACTTTTTTTACTCTTTGTATTTTCAGAATGTTTTTGTGAGTAAATATAACAAAAATTTCAGAAAAAGCATACTGTATTGTTAAAAGTGTGTATGTTTATATTCATGAACTTTTATTATCAGTATCTTTACAGTTCTGTATCATATGGTATAGAGAATAGGCAATTTCTTAGTAGGAATACTAGTTCTTCATATAGGCTCAAAGGAAGCAATAATGGCCTACTTGCTAAATGTCCTTTTTAAAAAATCTCTTGTTTTAAAGTCTTCCTTTAGCTTTTGTCACCTTAATGTGTCTGCTTTCTTGTGGTTTTTCAGACTGCAGTTCTCACTTTTTTCTAATTGTTCTTTTTTCTCTAACTTTTAACTGGAAGTGTCCCTCATGGTACTTTAATGCTTCCCTTTCTCACATTATAAATTCATCTGTATTTTTTTATTTAGTTTTATGGCTTCATCAATTTTCTATACAGTAAATGTTTCCAAACTGGTATTCCCAACCTTTCCACTTCTATCCAAACTCCCACCATTTATTTCCACTTGCTTATGGGACATTTCCATCTGATAACCTACATTTTTTTAAAAAAGTAAACTTTATTAAAGATCTGCACTGTTGGATGTTAACTATAGTATAGAGGATACAAAGATAAAATACTGTATCTCTGAAAAATTTTCACCTGACTGGCACTTTAGATTTGGAGTACCTGAAAGTCAGGATCTGCAAACTCAGGTTTCCATAGGGGCAAGTCAGGTAATACTTGTAAATGAAATATGCTAATTGTGTGTAACAATAGAGATAAAGTAGGAAGTGATGAGATCTTTGGAGAAATAGTAATTTTTAAGTGAAAATTTTTTTTTAAGGAACAGAAAAGGCATATTTGTTGAAATACCCTGCAAGGCAACAGGGGGCGAGATGGAAGATGTCTGCCTGAAATTTATGATTTTTAAATTTGAGTTTGAATTATTGGCAATATTCATATTATTTTAAAACACTAGAACTGTGTAGGTAAATAAGTTATGTTCAGGTTTGGTTTTAGTTTTCAGGGACCATCTTGCAACTTTTGTTAAAACATCAATTCTCGTGATAGGTCTCAAAACCTGCTTTTCTTTTATTCTAGTTTTTTTTTTTTTTGGTTTTTTTCTTTTATTCTAGTTTTCAACTTTTGTACAATAAAAAAATGTGTCTTGGTATGTCAATTCTTCCACAATAATTTACTTTGTATCAAAACTGTTACACAGTTTTATTTTGGGGTTGACATTTGATTTTTTTTTTAACTCTTCTTTAAGGTAAACTTTTTATATTAATAGTAGGAATAATATATATTTATGTATTCATTTATTGTCCTATGAACCTATGTTCACTTTTTTTTCCCTCTGAATTCTTAGTTGCATATAGGAAATGTTTATGAGGCTGGAAAATTGAACCTCTTAACAGTTATTCAGTTATTAAATGAAGTCTTGAAAATAATGAAATATGAACATTGTCAGGCTGACCAAGGAAGACTGACAGTAGATCTTCACTTCCTTGAAAAAGAGACCAAATTTCAGAGAGAAAGATTATCTGATCTGAAGCAAATGAGGTAATATACAAAGATAAGTTATTTTGTTGGGGGAGTAGTACGGTAATTTTGATAATTTCTCAGCTCAACCTTTGTGTAGTTAACTCTTCAATTTTGTCAAACAAGTATGAAATTTTACAGTTCAAAAACATGTCATCAAGTCCTAGAGAGCAACACAAAGTAGAAAGGAAAATAATAATGGTTTTCTTTGTCTGGAGTAAATTATTTGTCCCGAGTCATAATTCTTTATAAAATAATTTTTGATTTTCTCTAGCTTTTCTTTACTGTGATCTTTTATTTATGTATTTTTAAAATTTATATATATTTTACATCATTGTTCACTTTTGTGCAGTGTTTGCTTTCTCCTCTCAGGTGTAGTCTCTGGTAACATTCCCACCACCAGTTTACCCATGCAGTATCACTATAGTCCCTTGTGCTCTTCCCTCCCGTTTTGATTTCTCTCTCTCCCCCTCACCTGCAGAATGTCTCTGATTTATAATTGTCTGTTAATTTTGCTTTTTTATTTTATTTTTTCCTGATCCTTTATTTGGTTCCCCTATATTCCTCCTTTAAGTGAAACCATCTGATATTTTTCTTTTTCCTTCTGGCTTATTTCATAGTACGATCTTTCAAAACTGGGTCTCAGAAAGTTCTTTATTTCAGTTGGGTAACTGGGAGGTGTGGAATGCCTTTAGTAATGAATAGTGAGTAGGAGTAGAATGCTGACTCAGGTTTAGAACCTGCAAAAATCATATTTTAAAAGTAAATGGAGTAATAGATGTATGATAGCTTTTGTTTTGAAAGGAGAAAATTAGGTTGTGGATATGCATTCAATTTATGTGTACTATATTAGTTGAGCTTTCAGTTATATTTCTTGCCTTCCCTGCAAACTGTCATTTTAACATTTTACTCAGTACTTTTTTGTATGTTCATGTATTGAACGAAGTTATTTTTATGCTATTATAGGTATAAAATAAAGGAAGATATTAGAACTATAAGACATTCTATTGTTGACAAACAAGGAGAATGGTATAAAAAGTGGAAAGAATTTCTTGGTCTGTCTCCTTTCAGTCTAATTAAAGAAACTCTAGTAAGTAATACTGACTTCCCTTTTGGAGAGGAATTTAATAAAAGGAAATCTTGATTTATCATGTTATAGATTACCTAGAAATGTTATACATACATACATATATATGTATACACACACACACACTAGACACACACACACACACACACGCGTATTTGTCATCTTTGCATATCAGCCTGAAGTTCACGTTTTAATTTGTAATTTTTCTAAATGTATTTTAGTATACTCATTAAGCTATTATTTATTGTTAATATTTTCATTATGATTCAGAGAATTATAGTAATAAATGGCGTTTTCTTGATGGGAGGTACTATTAAATTTGAGGCATAGTTGGAGAGTAAAATTTCTTTTAAAAGATTTATTTATTTATGCATATAAGCTGGGGTGCAGGCCAGAGCTGTGGGAGTGGTGAGAGGATTCATCAGAGACAGAATGGGAGCAGAACAGTTAGATTGACTGAAATACACTGCTGAGGGGAGCAGCAGGCGAGACAGGAGAGTTCTGCTGTGCCATGTGGGAAGCTCCCTGACTGGGAATCAAACTCATGCTGCAGTGGCCCTGGATAGCTTCTTGGTGCTGTGACTTAACCCATTTAACAACCAAGGAGGCCCTGGAGAGTAAATTTTATGTTTGATAATTCTGTCTTTGTCAGGGGAAAAATTAAAAACTATTCGCTCATAGACTAATTTAGTAGTGCCATTGTAGTAGTGAGTAAAATGTATATATTTCAAAATTATGAATTCTCTGTTTTAAGGCTGTGGATCTTTTACCACCTATGTCCCCCCTTTCGTTTGATCCTGCTTCAGAAGAAGTATATGCAAGGAGTATTCTTCTTCAGTATCCTGCTTCACTTCCAGGTTGGTTATTTTTTGGCTCTTTCAAATTTCTCTCCCATCAGTCTTTCAAATTTCTCTCCCATCAGTGTTTTTCACTATGATAATAGTTCCTTTGTGTCTTGTTTCTTTTCCTCAATTATTTTTTATTGTGATGAAATGCACAAGATTCATCATTCTACTCATTGCAAAATATGCGTACTAACAGACATTTAGTGAATTCATGGTGTTGTACAACCATCACCATTATCTAGTTCCAGAATATTTTCTTTACCTCAGAAGGAAATCCTGTACCCACTAAGTAGCCACTCCCTTTTTTCCCTCCCCAGTCTCTGAGAATCACTCATCTCTTGGTAGTTTCTTTAAGTTTTTGCCTATTTTGGACATCTTACATGATGAAATCTTGGGAGACCCAGTGTGTCTGGCTTCTTTCACTTGTACAGTTTTTCACTTTACATAATGTTTTCAAGCATTATCCTATCCAGTTGCAGCATGTATCTATCAGTAGTCAGTACTGTCCTATGAATACATTGTATTGTGTGACTAAACTATGTTTTGCTTATCCTTTTGTCCATTGATAGACATTGGGTTGTTTACACCATTTGGTTATGAGTAATGCTACTATAAATATTTGTTTGTAGCATTTTTTTGTAGAAACCTACAATTTTATGGCGTAAAGGAATAGTGCAGGTAATTACTATATAACTGCAATACTAATATTACATTTTAAAAAGTAATAATTCTGTAATGTCTCAGTGGTTTTCTCAACTATCATGCCATTATCATACCTAAGAAATTAATTTCTCTTTAACATCTAATTTCCTTTTCACGTTCCCAGGTTGTCCAGTGCTTATGTATAAGAAATTGTTGCTGATGTTAATAAATGTTATGTAGATAGGTGGAGTTATAAATGAATAAGAAATGTATGAATTTATATAGCCAAGCTGAAGCAGGTAGTAGTTGAGTTCAGACAGGGTAATGGTCACGGCAGCAGTTAGCATATTCTCTGGACATATTCTCCAGATACTGTGTCGTGTGTATTCTTGGGGTTCCTCCCCCAACCTCCCAGGGTAGAACCTTGGTCTGAGCCAGGGGCCCTCAACATTATATTTTTTGTAGTAAAATAACAATTTTTTTCTCTTCTACACCTCCTTATTACATCTGACTTGAAGTAATTTTCTTCTAAATTATTTTTTAATATTACATTTTACCATATTAAAATCTATAGGGGATAATAAATTCCTGTTTATCAGACTTTTGTGAAAACTTTCCAATATTTGATATATTTATGTATATAGTAGGCTGTTGGAAAAGTCATGATGCATTTTTGCTTGAAAAAAACAAAAAATACGGACTCCCTTGTGGTGCAACGGGTTGTCTTAGCCTCTGAAGCTGTCCGCAGCCGATGCAGTGTGAGTTCGCTCCCCGGCCAGGGAGATTCCCACATGGCGCAGCAGATCTCTCTTGCCTCGTCTGCTCCTCCCCTTAGCAGTGTACTTCAGTCCAGCTGCCTGTTCTGCTCCCTGCTCTGTCTCTGGTGAATCCTCTCACCACCCCACATCTCTGGCCTACACACCAGTTCTTGTGTGCATAAATAAATAAATCTTAAAAAAAAAACAAAAAAACAAAAACCAAAAAATACATCATGACTTTTCCAACAACGCAATGTTTCTTTTAAATTACATGTGCAGTTAGCCCTGGGATAGTCACCTTTCCTTAATCCCATTCTTCTTGCATTTAACCATTATCCTGAATCTTATGTTTATTCTGATCTATGTTCATTTTCTGTATGTATGTGTTAGCTATATGTAATAATCTAGCTTTTTAAAGTTTATGAGTGCAGTTACTCTTATAACCAATGATGTTTTTTAAATGCTTATTTTTTTTAAACTAAGGCCCAATGAGAGTTCACTTGTTGCATTTGGTTGTTTGTCTTTTTACTGATTTCTGTTCTATTTTTTTTTAAAAATCTTGGTAGAAATTGTATTTAGAATTGTATTTAGCTTTGTTGTATATTTACTCCTTTCTTTATTACTCCTTTCTTTTGAGAAGTATTGGGTTGTCAGAAAAGTCATGATTTTTTTTTTTCAAAAGTGTCATGACTTTTCCGACAACCCAGTATATCTCAATAAATATCCTTTCATTCTCTAATGTTGGACCCTGAATACTAAAATCTCTTAGACTTTCTATGAAAATGTCTTTATTTTCACTTAACTCCTGATGAAAGCTTGGGCTGGATGTAGGAATCTAGATCAACATTTATCTTTCCTAGGGCTCGATATGAACTTTGTTTATTGCCTTCTGTGTTTCTAAGGCGTTTGCTGTTGGTCTAATTGTCATTTGTAGGTAATTTTTGATCACTCTTTGCTTTTAAGATCTTATTTTTGTATTATGTAGGTTAATTTAGATATTCCTAAATTTAGACTTGTTTTTATTTATTCTGCTTGGGACTTGAGTATACTTATGTAATGTGAAAGCTCATTTCATCAGTTCTGGAAACTATTCGCTAATACTGCTTGTGATATTGTCCCTCTGTTATTCTTTTGATTCTTTCTTCTTCATCTCCTATTGTTGAGCCTTCTAATTCTGTCTTTCATCTTTTTTTTACATTCTATTTGTGGCACTCTTTGTACCTCTGGCCTGCATTCTGGGTATTTTCCTTGAATCTCTGTATAGGTCACTAATTATCTTTTTAGTTATGTTTACTCTCCTTTTTGACTTGTTCATTTAGTATTTTTCACGAATATACTTTTCTTTTGTTTCCGTTTTAAAACTGCCTGCTTTTCCCCAGGTGTCATCTTTCATTATATTGGGTTGTTGGAAAAATTGTGACACATTTTTGTGTAGAGAAAAAATATGTCATGACTTTTCTGACAACTCAGTAGTTTGTTGTTTCTTTTTTGTTAATCATTTAAAATTTTTTTTTCTAATATCTGTTTTTCAGATACTTTTGCTTCTGTATGCTCTGCTAATTTTCATGCTTCTTACTAAAATCTTTGACTATGATTTTTTTAACTTCAGTAGGTCTCCTTCTCCCTGAAGAAGTCGTGTAGTTTTGTTCTCTAAAGAGTGACCTAAGTTCCTAGGGTTTTTGCTTAGAGTAGACCAGTTAATGTCTTTAGTTTGGGACTCCTACAATAAATATCCAGTATAATTTTGGATTGCACAGCTCTGTTTAAGTAGACTAGGTTTTAAATCCTTTTCTTTTTTCCACCCAGGACTCAAGGTAGATAGTAAGCCTCGTGGACTATTTGGCAAGATTTTTATAATATCCTTTTCAGGGGCTGAGCAGCCTTTGCAGTGTCCTGACCCTATGTCAGTCTCTAGTATCCAGGCCTGAGTGACATTTTATCATGTAGGCATTAAATCTCCAGCATTTGGTCCCTGGGACCTGCCTTATTAAGCGTTCATTCTCAGTTTGAGCTTGTCACTGTGATCATGCTTTTCATCTTTGGTTCTGACACGTGATGGTGTTTATTTGTTCTTTTGGACATTCTTAGCAGGTAACTCTAGTGTTTGTGTAGGAGTGTGTCTCTTTCAGCTTGGTTTGATTTGTAAGTAATTGTAGTAAGTTTGGCTTTGTGTTTACCTCCTAAATGTCCTATTGTGTCTGTCTCTCCTTGGCTTGTCTTATGTCTTCAGTATTGTAGTTTAGTTTTCATCATTTCTTGCCTGTAATTATGTGCTACTTTGTCTCTAATATTGTACTTATTCCATATTACAAATCACTGCCAGTCATCTTTCTGTAATGTAATTATGATTCTTTTCATCTGTTATAATACACATCAATAGCTTCCTTTCACTTTTATGAAGGAAAAAAAAGCTCTGCATACTTTTTTCAGTTAGCAACTTTTACCTTAAACATTCATCAACCCTGCCTACCACTAATAGGTGGTATTTGTAATTGTGACAATCATTTTAGTTTATGATTGTCTGCTGGTTTTGTAGTATGGTAAGTTGTACTTGTGTTCATATTTGGAATATTTGTACATATTGATCATTGCATCATAATTAATAGGTATAAAAAGCATAGGGTTTTGAAAATGCTTTAAGGTGGCATGCTATAATGATTACATTTATGGTTAAATGTAAAGATTTTATATAGTACACATGTTGGTTTCTTACACAGTAACACTTTGAACACATGTTTAATTAGGGAAAGTCATTCAGAGCTAACATGTTGAAAGAAGCGAAGCCTTTGGAATATCAAATTCTCTATAATCTGGTCATGACTTTCTTCATCAACCTCATTTCTTACCATGCTTCCAGTAGATATACAGTATCCTTTAGCACACCAAACCTGTACCTTATTCTCTCAATACCTTCATACCTTCTTCATCTTCTTCACTATGGGCCAGGTGCCTTTCTGCAATCTTGCATTCTGTGTATACTTCTGTCATAATTCTGTGGTGGTAGTATGTATGCTAGTATTAGTACTAATTCTGTACTCATCAGTAATCTTTCCTTAGCTGACTTGTTGGAGGCAGTTTCCATCTTTTACCTCTTTCTCCCATTGCTAGTATAGTACTACCACATACTTTTTCAGTGATACGTTGATGAATAAATACTTAGGTTGACTGATGTCACGGATATTGGCCTGAAATATGCTAAGTGATAGTAATTTTTGGCCTTGTGGTTTATGTAGTAATTATATGATCTGTGTACTTAAACTTGGAGCATGGTTATATAATTCTGGAGAATTATAACTCACTTTTTTGAAACTTGGTCTTGTATGAGTCATCAAACTTTATAAAAGCCTATTATAGTAGTCCTCCCCTCTTGTCTATGGGCGGATGTGGCCTAAGACCCTAGTGGATACCTGAAACCACAGAATACCAAAACCCTATGGTATGCTTTTTCCTATACATATAGACATACATATAAAGTTTAATTAGGCACAATAAGAGATCAACATTAATAACTAGTTATAAAATAGAATGTTATAATGCTGTAATATAAGTTTATGAATGTGTTCTCTCTTAAAATACCTTGTCTATGGGCGGATGTGGCCTAAGACCCTAGTGGATACCTGAAACCACAGAGAATACCAAAACCCTATGGTATGCTTTTTCCTATACATATAGACATACATATAAAGTTTAAATTAGGCACAATAAGAGATCAACATTAATAACTAGTTATAAAATAGAACGTTATAATGCTGTAATATAAGTTTATGAATGTGTTCTCTCTTAAAATACCTCACTGTACATATTATTTTCTGACTACAGTTGACCATGGGTAACTGAAACCTGAAAAAAAAAAAAGCACTGATGGGACTGGGGAAGTGGAGAGGATTATTGTACCAGATATTCTTTATCACTATCCTGTCCATCACTTTACACTTAGCATTGTATTATTGTCTCTTCCTATTAGTATTCATATTCTGTTTCTTCTGTTTCAAAATTTATTTTGGAATTTCAATGGACCCCTGCATATTAGAGCATACAGTCTTAATTAAAGAGTAATTTTCCATTATTTTAGATACACCTAAGCAACATAACCAAGAAAACGATTGCAGAAGAGTCAGTGATATAGTGGAAAATGTACATGATCTAGTCAACAGGTAAAACAGATTTGATTTTCATATTGATTTCTTTCCCCTCATTAATTTTAGTCCTATCTTTAGCCAGCTTCCAAGCTTCTCTGCAATTTCCAAGTTTCTCTACTATGCAACAGTTCAAAATTTTCTTTTTTGATGGTATTTTTTACTGTGGCCCCACATGTCCAGGAACGATTCAACATTTTTGATGCATGAGCGTTTTGTTTTCCCTTCTATTCTTACTTTAAGTGTTGGGATTCATGGGGATTATCTAATTTTTTTAGGTAAAAACCATGTATGGAAATTATATGAGTTGGGAGTTTTTGCTTTTTTGTGTCTATGAACTTCCTTGAAACCTTTTGTGGCTATTGACTCAATCCAAGAGTTTAGGAGTTTTTGAGGTCATTTAGTCTGTTAATTTTCAGACTATATTCTGCAGTACCCTCTGGTACCATGAAAGAACTTAATTCTGTGACTTGTCCAACTCTTCCCACCTCAACTGTGCAGCCCTCTTCTTTGGCTTCGGATCTCCCTTGTATGTTGTTTTATATTCTGTTCGATAAAGAGGTCCGTCCATGCTCTAAAATAAATTTGGAAGACCTGATTTAATCTAATTCTGAAATTTCACATGTGAAAAAAAAGAACCTACTTAGTTTATTGTAACGTCCTTTATTTTCTTTATTGACTGTTTTCTCTATTATCCTGTTTTGGCTTTTGAAAACTGATGCCAGATTATACAGACAAAAACCTTTAATGTATGCATCCACCTAGGGAGTTTATTTGTTCTTTATTGAAATTAACTATTATTAAATAACAGTCAACTGTAGACACAGTGAACAATTGGATAAAATACAGGTAAAGAATTGAGTTACTAGGATGTGGATATAAACTTGTTGCTCAGAATTCTTTATTATAAAAGGTATTTTGAAATAAAATGTTCACTAGTAGTGTGTAAAAAGTGTAGACTATTTAAATACCTTTTTTGGGGATGTAGTTATTAAATTAAATATTGGACTGGTAGTGGCACCATCTTACATATCAGAACCAATGCAGTTAATTGGAAATTCTGAATGTGGATATGATCAATGCAACTATTCCATTAAAAACATGGAAAGAATGTAGTTTTAGAGTAAGTATGTTAATAATTCTTTCACATGCAGTTGTCATACACAAGTACCAAGATACAAGTAGTCTACGTAAATCTCAAGACTGGTTTTGATTACAGTGAGCTGGTGAAACTTTTACCATATTTAAAACTAGAATTTAGTTATTGATGATGCCTTTGCTGTATACTGTGGGCATTACCTTTCTTTGTATTGGTTTCTGGACGGGATGGCACCGTAATATTTCTAGTGGTGGTGATGTGGTTTTCTAGAGCTTTAATCTTTACAGTTTTTCCTTTACTGCATTTCAGATAGGGCAGTATGATCTTGCTTTTATGCCATCCAAACATTCTTAGTCTTAGAAGTTGAATTCCTATTTTATCTTTTATAACTTGTTATTTCTCTGTTAACTGTTGATATAGCTAACAGCAGCAAATAAAAATGAAAAATGATTAGTTAAAATTTATAACAAGTCACTTGTCAAACTTTCCCCAAGTTGATTTTTAGACTTTATTTACAATCATGTAAATTTAGTTCCAGTCAAACCATGGTTACAATCTTACATTGTAAAAGACAATATTTTCTAAACATTTACAGCATAAATGAAGCTTATTTTAGTATATGTATGCTTACTTAACATTGTATTACCATTTATATACATAGTATAATATGTATAAAGACTTTGTAACAGTTCATTCATTTTTAGACTTGTAAGATTTTCTTAAAATTATTGCTATTAAAAAGATTCTAACTTTTTCCCTTTGGAAGTGCTCTTTCCTTAGAATTCATTCCCACAGTGGGACCAGCATCTTTTCTTTTTATGTTACAGTGATAGGATTTCATGGACATCTGTTTTGTCAGGGGACAGAAAGAGTTCGGACTGAGCCAGGACTCCTTTAGCGTTTCTTGGATTGAAATATTAGCAGGGGCTGGGCCTCCCTGGTGGTGTAGGAGTCAAAGTCTCAGTGCTATCAGGCTATCCACCAGCCACTGTGTCATGTTTGATCCCCAGCCAGGGAGCTGACCCACACGGCACAGCAGACCTCTCCTGTCTCACCCACTGCTCCCCTCAGCAGTGTATTTCAGTGGCTCTGCCTGTTCTGCTGCCCACTCTGTCTCTTGTGAATCCTCTCACCCCCACTCCCCCCGCACCTCTGGCCTACAACCCAGTTCTTGTATGCATAAACAAATAAAGATAAATCCTTAAAAAAATAAAATAGCAGGGTACAGCATGTAGTGAGTCTACAAATGAGAGACTGTTTTTAATGTTTCCTTTTTTTTTCTGTTATAAAGCTCTACAAAATTGATTCAGATAGAAAAATTTGGTGACATTTGTAACTTCTTCCTCAAGTGACATTTAATCATTGATTCAGTTGGTCTGTTAGTTACAAGTTACAAATATGTATTGCATTACCAAGTTCCGCACTCTGTTAACCTCTAGGAATAGCCTTTGAAAAGACATTGACATTGTCGTTAGGGGACTCACTATCTCCTGGTAGCATCCTAGTGGCATTGGGCCATTGATTGCTCGCCCTACTTTAGAGGGCTTTTTGAGCATTTTAAATACTTGGTAAAATTAAGTTAAAATCACAGTAGATAATATATCTTTTCCTTTTGTTACCTAGATTATGTCCTATTGATGTAAAGTTGAAAGCTTGAACAGTTTCAGTGATTTTTAAATTATGTTTGCAAGGTAGATGACAACTCCAAGAAGGATATATTTGAGACAGTTTTAAAAAGTGTTTTTGCCATCATATAAAATGTTTTTGTGACAGTTAATTTTGTACTTCTGGTGGTAAACGGAAATCAAGGCTCTGACATGCTTGATGTTGAAAGTGGTTTCTGGCAATCCTCTCTCTCTTATTACCTAAAGCAGAAGAAAAGCTTTTGCCATTGAGCAGAATAGTCATCAATTGAATTTGAAAACTTTGAAGGTGAAGATAAATACTTAAAGTTATCATTGCTTGACAACTTTAAACATTTAACAGCTTATTTTGTAATTAGTATGAAAAGATGCGTAAGGTTTTTATGTTACTAAGGGGCAAGAGGATCTAAGAGGTTAAGGAATACTATATATATATATATACATATATATATATATATATATATATATATTATATATATATATAGAATGCAGCAAACCGAAAGTGAATGATCTTACAACTTTAAGTAACTTGTTCATTGTTAGAGCAAAATTCATCATAAGAGAAATTGATTCTGGCCATGAAATAACAAAAGTATCTTAGGAGGTTAAGTCCTACAGTAAATCTTTGCAATGTGAAGAATGAGGACATTGTAATAATACAATTCTAGCTAATTAAATTTTTACTTTATACTTTAGTGTTTGAGTGCTTATCAAGCATTCAACCCATGTAAAAAGGGTATATATAACCCTTGTAAAAAGTGCTGTTGACTTAAAATACATAATAAGCAAGGAAAATATTTGTTATTTGGGAGGTTGATACACAAATTGGGCTGAAGCACTGCTCTAATTGTCACTACACCTCCCTAGAAAAAACTGCCTTTTGATGACCGGGACGAATTGAGTGAAATCGTAACGGACAGATACGGGGCAGACATTCTTTAGACTTTTCAGTTTGGTCAAGTGGATGGAATTATTTCCTACTTATAACTTGGATTTGTTATCTTTTTCCCTTTTAGCCCTGCTTCTTTTTTATTGCAGCCGACTTCATCATTCAATAGAAACAGTGTTACACTACTTGAAAAGGTATACTTTTAAACAATATTTGCTTAATTCTGATCATACTGACTCATGATAAAATATTATTTATTTTTGTTGTTATCCTTATGTAATTATACTTAATTTCTGTTTTCACATTTCCCAGTATTTGCACATTCTATGCCATTTCTATTTATATATTTCATGTTGCTTCCAAATGGGAATAGTGGGTTTATTTAATTTTTACTTTTCATAGTATTAACTCTTATAGGTACATGGTAACTCAAGAACCTCTAATGAAAATCAGCCACAGTTTCTAACATACATGAAACGTATGTATCTGTCTTCTTCAGGACATGGAGATAAAAACTCCTAGAGAGAAAAGTGAAACAATTTCTAAGAACACACCAAAATTTGAAGTTAATGACTCTGCTTCATCAGATAGCACCAAGAATATGGATAGTAGTGCATTTGTAGGGCCTCTGCCAGCTAAAAAAAGTGATCCATTCGAAAAAGAGCAAGATCATCTGGTAGAAGAGGTAAGAAAAGATTATAATGAGTATATCAAAATGATTTTTTTCTCAATGATGTTGGGAATTTCAGTGAAGTACAGTAAATTATTGGTTAACTGGGATTAATTTGGGAAAGGAGGTTACAGATAGTAAAATAATAAAAATCATGACTAAAGCAAAATCGTGGTCTTCCCAAAATGTAGAAATTAATATAAAGTCGTTTAGTTAAGATTACACATGTATGGTTAGAGTCCATGTCCTATTCTATAAATGTCATCTTGAAATATAAAAATAGTACATAGATTTTTGGAACTAACCATTATGTAAATTGTTGGATAAACACACCGAATGATTATACTTTATTACTATACTCTGTTGTCTGTTGCTTAACTGAGCGTCTCTTTTTTCTAAATATTAGAACAAAGAGTATGTAATATCTAATCAGAGTGAAGGTTTTGTCCTTTTGCTTTCAAAAGTGATTAAATGCATTATTATTCATGATCTTGGGTTTCCTAACCACCTCTGTTTCTTAATGCTATTCTATTTTTTCACTGGCAAGTGACTACATATTATGAAGTGACTGTACTTCGTATTACGGAACTCAGTTTACACAAATTAAATACTCAACTTTAATAATTTTAATACATATTTTCCTTGACTATAAAATTCCTCAAGCTCAAAGATGTGGTATAGTGGTATATGGCTATTTAAGTCACTGTGCAGCCAGAACTTCTTCTAAATGTTCTCAAATAAAGATTCTTTTTTTTTTTTTTTTTTATAAAAGATTATTCATTTAAGAAAAGAAAGGAGAAAATAGTTTTGTGTTTGATTTCACCCTGTCGGATTATGCCTAAATAGTCTTTAATAGAATGTCTAGGAATTGCATTATTGAACCTACTTTTGTACAAACATCTGCTATGGAAAAGGCTGCTGACTGTGAAATGCTCCTATCAGGTCTTTTGTTGTATTCTGCCAGTGGACTTGGTAATATTTGTTTTACTTTTTCTTTTCTATTTTAGGTTGCCAGGGCAGTTTTATCTGATTCACCACAGCTCTCTGAAGGAAAAGAAATAAAATTAGAGGACCTAATTGACTCTCTAGCTTCTAACCCATTCTTAACAAGGAAACAAATTCCCCGAACACCAGAAAAACTGAGTAAGTTAATAATGCTTTCTAGTAGTATTTTCTTTCTTAGATATTGCCACTGTTAGAACCATGATCTAACAGCTTCTGGAAACTCATTTTAAAACTTTTCTTCTATTCCTTTCAGTATAGTGGCAGTGGCTATTCATTTATCCTGATATAAGGGACTTTTATTAGTGTGGACACTCATTTATATGGCAGTCCTTCAGTAGTAGTATTTTGCTCTGGTACTCTGTAATTTTTTCTTTTGTTTTCGTTGACCTTTTTCCTGGAAAAGTTTTTTTAAAAAGTCACTTAAAAAAAAATCTACTGTCTTCACTTCTGACCTGTTATCAAAATTTATGGAGTGTAGAGACGTATCGTCTTCTGGTAAACCATCAGCAGCATCAGTCAAAAACTTCTCCCAAGCTTTTTTCTTGTAACATATCTTATGTAGGTAAAGTTCTAATAATGTTGTCCTTATGTGTAGACACATCATCCTGGTTGAGTGATTAAATATAATTTCCATTTTGTTGCTAGTAAAGACATATAATTAAATTGATTCAATTCAGGTTGAGCTTAGCCACAGCCTAGATCAGTGGCTGGCAAACTGCAGTCTCAATCAAATCTGTCCCATGCCGTGTGTTTTTGTAAATAAAGTTGTATTGAACACAGCCTTTATTCATTTGTCAACATGGAGTTTATGATTGCTTTCATGCTGCAGTATCAGAGTTGAGTAGTTACTGCAGACTGGATGGCCTGCAAAGCATGAAATATTACTACCCAGCCCTTTATTGAAAAAGTTTGCTAAATACTAGACGAACAAGAAAATATCTTTTTTAATACTTGTGATTTATTTGTGCTGTGTAAAAGTATGTTCATTTCAGAAATAGCTTTTATTTGTGCCCACGTGTGTGATCTGCTGGAGACAGAGTTCTTCGATGTTCCTGGGTTTTGATATGTTGTAGAGCTCTGTCGTCTAAGTGATATGTCTGTGCCACATATACTGAATTTATAATGAGTTAAAATACACATCTACTATCTCTAGCACAGAAATGAAATGTTTAGTTCTATTTTCTGTTTGGGAATATTGATAATTGTGTTTTTTCCCCCTTAATTAGTAAGTGAAATTAGGAGCTCATGGAGAAAAGCTGTGGAAATGGAAGACAACAGAAGTACAGAACCAATTCAGACGGATACTGAACATAGAGAAGTGTTGTCAGAGTCCTTACCTATATTGCATAATCAAAGAGAATTTAGCCTGGCCAGTTTTCTGTCAGCAACCACTGTATCAGATTCTAATCAATTTCATTTGCCTGAAGAGAAAGTTGTTCCAGAATGTCTCAAGAGTGTGCCTCAGAAGCATGTGGTAACCAGTCACGTGTGTGGATCAACACAAAATGAGTTAGATTTGTTAAATAAGAAAGTAATTTGCAAGCAAGATTCAAAATCTACTGCTCTACCGAACATGCCTTTAGAAACTAGCCAAGTACAGACCTTCTCCCCTGGTGTAGGCAGTAAGATAGATGTAATAGGTAGCAGTGAAGAGGAGTATACTAAAATACTGGATCACTCGCAGACTTCTAATCAGGAACCTTCCATGCATAAAACTATGTTATGGAACTCTTTTCAGATATCAAGTGGAATTGATTCCAGGAGTTTCAAGGATATTGATTTTGGCATATTACATGAGACTCTTCCAGAAGAACTTGGTCACTTAAGTCTTAATAGCTCCACTAGTACAGAGTCCAATTTTAAACTGGAACCAAATAGTCCTATACCCAGTGGCAGTTTTCCAGGTGATAATGTAGGAGACAGAGAAATAATTTCAGAATCAGCCTTCAATTTACAGACTATTTGCAGTAGATATGAAACGCTGAAAAAATCTCTGTCCCAGAAGAGGGAAGAAACTTACCTCTCCAGTCCTGAAACACTTGAAAGACACAAACTAGAATTGAGCCCTACTCCTCAAAACGTGCGAACAGATGATTTGCTTAACATTTTGGACACTCATGATTTGCATTTTGACTATACAAAACCATGTTTACGAATGTCCCTTGGTGAAAGAAAACGATCCCTTTCACCACTAATTAAGTTTTCTCCAGTGGAGCAAAGATTAAGGCCCACAATACCAAGTAGTCTTGGGGAACTTCTACCTAATTTAAAAGGTAAGATTTATTAATTTATTCATAATAAATATAAAGAAGAAGAACTTTATAATAAAGTAGAAGAACTGGAGTGTAGGCTAGAGGTGCAGGGGGATGGGAGGATTCACCAGAGACAGAGTGGGGAGCAGAATAGGTGGATCTACTGAAATACATTGCTGAGGGGAGCAGCAGGTGAGACAGGTCTGCGCCATATGTGGGTTAGCTCCCTGGTGGGGGAGCAAACTTAGGCCATGGCAGTGATAGCACTGAGACTTAGCCTCTGGGTCATGAGGGAGGCCTCTAAAAGGTAAGATTTAATTAGACCAGTGCATATTGACCTATTGAAGTTTTCTCTTAACTACTCTATTTAATAGCATGCAATGAATGCTACATAATTTTTGTTGAAAATCAGACAAAATATGTGCCTTATTCCTTCAGATAGGATAAGTAGAGTGGACCCATCACCTTATGGGTGCTTTCAGAATCTTTATGATGTGTATATGGTTTATAATTGATATGGGGCAGGGATGGAAAATAAAATAAAAAATTGAAATCTATGGCTTTTGTAACCCCACACCTAAAGGTAAATTTTATACATATCATCTTGGTTCTAAAATGGTTGAGAAGCACCATTTTAAATATTCTTATAATAATATAAATACCTGTGATAAGGGCCCAACCTACTCCAGATTGACCTCATCCCAACTGATTATATTGGGATGACCCTATTTCCAAATAAGGTCATATTCTGAGGTGTTGGGGTTAGAACTTAAACATATACTTTGGGGAAACATAGCTCAACCCGTAACATTATTCGTAAGTACCGACTTTGGAAAGTGGATACATTGGGTAATCATGATCTTTTTACTTTTGGATGTGTTTGAAAATTTTCATCATAAAGAGCAAATAAAAAACTGCTTTGTAGAACAGATACAGATCTTGTGATACAGATTTATTGTATATCACTCTGATTTGCCTATGATTAAGCACTGGTATATTGAAGGTATTCTAAAAGGGACATACTACTGTTTTTGGTGGAAAGAATTCTTCAGTAAGAATAATGGTAATTTTATCATTGTTAAGAATTTACATGTAAGATTTTTACTTAAGATTGAAATTTGCTACTACTTGGAATCTGTCCTATTTAATTTTTTTTCTGCATTGCTTACTTATTCTTTTCTCTTTCTAAAAATAATTTTGCAGAAGAAGAAATCCTGAGTAAAAGCCTTGATGCAAAAGAATCTCCGTCTGATTTGATAAGATGAAGCAGTGCCCCAGTTAACATTTAATTATGATGCATTTAAATTGAAGTAATATCACAGGATAAAAACTGATTTATAATTTATATACACATTGGAAGTGTAACACTTTTTGACGGCTCAAATATTCTTAAATGCCCTTTAGCCTCTAATGTTTTAAGGTAAGGACAGTATGTTTGGGTTTTCTCTCTTTATATGGATATGTAGTTGAAATGTGAAGTATTTGGAAGTAAACATTAAGTTATATGAAGTCATTTTGGTTCTTTGAATAATCTGGTATTAAGTCAAAGGCAAAATAATTTAACTTATAATTTCAGTTAATTAACGAAAGGATGAATATCTTAGGAGGTTAACACAATAGCTTGAATATACCGATCTTTATTTTAGGGAAATATACAACTTTTATTGTTTCTTTATGGAACGTTTTGATACTAATCAAACAAAGTGAGGAAAGTAGTGCCTTAGGATGTGTAGTCAAGATGACAGTTTGGGAATGTTCTTAATTCAAGTAGGTTGTACTGAGATAGTTGATGGAATAAAGTGCAGGTGATAAGTGAAGACTGGGGCATAATGAATTTAGAAAAAAGGAAAAAGATGGAGGATGGCTAGACACTTTAGAAACAGTGTCAAACTATGAATCCATTCAGTGGGTTGTATAAAATTTTATATTTAGTCTAATTTAGACTTTTGAGAATTTAATTTAACCATAGTTTTATATTTTAACAGAATAAGTGTAAATTAAAACATTAGTCTGTGATTATTTTATTTTGGGAGGGGTTGGGGTAGGTGTTTTTTGGGAAAGGAACTAACTTTTGATTGTTACTTCCCTCCTCAAAACCCGTATGTTCCCTAAAAATAACTTCAATTAATTAACTAGAAAGAATTGGAGTTAAATAACTTCAGCGTCACACAGTAAAGTCACTGGTAGTAGGGTTTGACCCAGTTTCACTCATTATGCCACAAGACTGCCTTGAAGTAACTAAAAGACCAGGACATATAGTATATGGCTGCAGGAGGTGGTCTGCTTATTGGATCTTTTGGACCCCAAGTGGGAGTCAGCTCTGAGGCCTGTCTTATAGTGTCCTGTCTCACTGTATACTCCTTGACTGATAAAAGAATTTGTTACATCTGAGTGAACACATGCCATCCTCCTGTTAGCCAGGAAAGGTACTGGGGGAGCCTTAACCTATAGTATCCCTCTGTCTAGCCCCTACTCTTTAACTGTCCAGTGTCCTTCTTGCCAAGAAACTGTCAAGAAGGGAAGAAAAGTTAAGAGTTCTAGAAGTAGATGGACTTAATCTTAGTTCCTCTTTCTTTAAATTGTTCAGTCCCGTTTGAATGTCAGTCTTTTTATGAGAAGACAAAAGAAAAGCACATATAACTCCCTGATTTGCAGTGGAAAAGAGATCTTCTCCTAAGGTGAATTCCTTTATTAAGGTTAAAAAAAAGTGAGTGAGTGCTGGTGTACTGGGAAACATTCTCACCTTTGCCTTAAGAAAACCCAGTATCTATGAACCTAAATTAGCATGTTAGGGAGAAAGGTGGGGCTATCATACATAGAGCATTTTTAGAGTGCCAGGGCCATTGCTAGACAATATGTATTCATTTAATTTTTACAACTCTGTAAGATAGTGATTAAGCTAGGGAGCTTAAGGACTTGTCTGAGATGTAGTCAAGGATTTCTTAAAAAATAATTAGATTCTGTGGGTCTAAAATGGGGATTATGAATCTGCATTTTTAAATGTACCTCCTTGGTAAATCTTAGCCTCAAAAGATTTGAGAATTGCTGGTAGGGAATACTGATTCACATTTAGCCTTGGGTACCTTTAAGAAGCAGGCATACTATTGGATAATTAATTATTTTAGAGATGCTAACTATTTGATAAGGAAACTCCAGTCTAAGGACTTTATAGTTAGAAAAGCCATATTGTTAAGTGAATCATACCTGTAATAGGTAGTTTGTGGCATTCTTCCCTGTCCTTTGTATCTTTCCCCTAAACAATCTGATTGTAATTTACCACCTTTGGCTTCTTTCCTATGCATAATCTTCATAGCAGCCTTTTTACCTTAGTCTCTACTTGGATCTTTAAAATTACATTAGTGGTTTATTGCTAGTTCAGGAGAGTTCAAATTTAAAGGCGTATAATCTCTCTACATAAGTATCTCTAGTGCCCCTACCATTGTGATCTTCCATTTTTTACTGAAATACTTTGGTAAGCATAGATCTTTAGAAGTCTTAAGTTGCAATTCTGAAGCTGGAATACTTCATCTCCCAGTTTATCACAACTACAAATGTTCTTTAGGGCTCATACCACTTCCACTTCCACCTTGGAAGTCTTAATTTACCCATCGCATATTCAGAGGCCTGTCCCTTTTCTAAAATCTGTGATTCAGTGCTTAGTTTTTCATTTATTCCTTCATCATTTTTTTCATGTTTGTGTGTTCTCTCTCCAGTTACACCAATTATACACACACAGAGACCTGTAGAACTGTGTGAGGTTTGTCCATACATATATACTCTAAGACCCATGACATGGATCCATTATCTTTAGCAAATAAAGAAGTATTGGGATTGTTCTGGTTTGCCTCCTGTGTGTTGGAATTAAAGTAATGGTAGAGGACTACTTTATTGTGTAAATGTATGTTTTCTCATTACGTTCATAGCATTACACAGAATGTACCTTAGTCCTAAGATGATGGTGTGTAAACCCACTTCTGTATAACTTGAAACCTTAAGTAACAACAAAATGTCCTGATTTTAAATGTTAGAGGACAACATCTAATGTTGTTTTACATGAAAATGTTAAGTAGAATAATGTACTTGAGGTTAAAGAAATCATTCTAGGGGAACTTAACTGAAAACAAATACAAGCATATGAAACTGTTTTCACCATGACCTATTACATCAATTTTATCTAAAGAAAAAAACAGGAATTCTTGAGACCTGTATGAAAGGAAACCCTATTTTTTCCTACTCTTGAGTATATTAAAATTGAAGAAAATTCATTTATTTTCCTTAACAGTTGTTAAAAGTTTCTTGATAGTAAGTTGCATGTCTAACTCTACTTTTCTCCTTATGTACTGGTAAGGTCAAGTCCGCATCCTACATTTAAAATATTTGTGAATCTTCTAATTTGTAAATAGGTTCTACATATTTTTGCCTTGAATAAACAATATTATATCATCTGGCTCTGGAATTTCCTATGTAATAACAAAAAGAACCATGTTCTGCAAACTGTAAAATCAAAAAAAAAATCAATGATTCAGATTAGTAGTATTTTTGCCTTTTTCAATTTTAATTACTAGTTATTAAATGTGGTATTTCAAATTTTATGTAAAAATACATCAGTACTTCCAGAGTTTTTCTATCTGGAGTCTTTATACTAATCACCAGAGGCCCTAATTAGACTTAATAACATACCTGAATAGTTTACCCTTCTTGGGTAGGGATCCTGTCATCTGCAGCTGCTGCTATACAGAGATTCATCAATGTTAACTATAAAGCTTTGTATCATTTGCAAAATGAGAGGTAAGGTGTTGATCTTAGGTCTCTTGGCTCTAAAATACTTGGATTTCATTTAAAACATTTTGGATGTTTTCTTTGATGATAGTACATTACCAATCCAATTAAAAACCTTGGAATCCTTCCCCAGAAGTAGGTCATCTAAGAATTTGATTCAGTATTATCGAGTTTCCTGATAAATACAGGTGGAAGCACCCACCATTCTTTGAGAGACGTCAACTTCCTGGCTTGTTTCCTGTCTATAAAATTAGGGGAATGATAGGAATAGCCTAGACCTAAAAATTTATGATTTTTATGATTTAACTTTTCTGTGTGTGGAGAAGTAGTGGAATGTAATGGTTGGGGTGAGGATCTATAGTCAGATTGCCTACATTTAGCTGTATGATCCAACGTCATCAGCTTTCTCATCTATTAAAGTTTTATGTAACCAGCCGCCTAGATTGAGGATTAAAGAAGAAAATGCACATTAAGTGCTTATGAGTACCTGGCATTTATTAAGGGCTCAAATACTTAACTTCATGTCCAGTAATTTAGGGGTGGAGGTGGGGGAAAGTGGCTCAGTACGTGGCAGTGATAGTGGACAGAGTACTGAGTATGTGCCAGGTACCATTCTAAATGTCTTCCAATTGTTTTAATCTTTTCTACAACTCTATGAAGTAGAGTTGTTATTATCCACATCTTACAAATGAGGAGACAAGTACAGTGAAATTAAGTGCCTTGCCCAGTTCACAGAGCTAGTAAGGGGAGGGGCTGGAACGCTAGTGGTCTAGCTCCATGACCCATCCTCTTAACCGCTCTGCTATAGTTGCTACAAAGCATCACTGAGACAGTGGGGGAATCACAAAATCAAATTTACCTGGTTAAGCTTGTGAGCAGTCAGAAGCTTTAGATTTTCATATTAACCACCTTCAAATTACTTCAAGTGAGACCATATTTTAACTTGCTAACAGTAAATGTTTATTCATGATTGAAGCCAAGAATTCTATAAATGCATTTTAATACCTTGCTGATAAAATAGTAACATTCCATCTTTGCAGTCTTGTAAGGAATACAGGAAGATATTGTAAAGGCTTTGATGTGTGTATCTATCATAACCAGGTATAAGAACACACACACAAACACACACACACCCCCCCCCACCTACTTTAGTGTTAACACCAAACCAACTTTTCAGAAAGGCCATCTCTGAAGGTCTACTGTACAGCTGAGTAAATAGCATTCAAGGTTTAAAGACTTGGGAGTAGGGAAGAGAGATGGAAGTAGTAAGCTGCACATATTTCAAAGCACACACATGAATAATAAAAGAAAAAAGGGATGCGGGGGAGGGGGAAGGCAATTCAGCATTTCACAAAGAACATTTGGCAATATTCAACGCATAAGGAGGCTGTGCTTGGGGCCATCCACTCTCTCCAGCTTCTCAAAGTGTTTCCTGGCATTGCGAATGTTGATCAGAGTAGCTGCAGAGGGGATGGACGGATCCGACATAACAACCATCACGTACGTGTTTGATGTGAAGATGTCGATGAAAGCAGCGAAGTTAGAATTCCTAACTTCCATGCTCTGGAAAGAGGCGGCCAATTTACTGCAGCTCAGCTTAAACTGCTTAATGATGTTGCTGATCTTCTCAAATCGGTGGACGTCACGCTGCTCTTTGCACTGGTAATGGGAAATCACCAAGAACGTAGCTCTCTCGAACAGCAGAACTTCATCGGCCTCGATAATCTGGGCAAAATTCCTCAGGTTCATCTCCAGCTGCTGGACATTGGGAATCAGCTGATAGACAATACTGGACCAGGCTTTGTAGAGCGTCTCATCCCAGATGGAGGTTCGAAAACAGGCGCACTCCAGGGGGCGAGATAGACGCCTCAGGTCTTCCTCGCGCTCTTTAAAAATCAGGTCACGCTGATCCTCCTGAACCAGATCCATTTTGTGCACCAGGCAGAAGATTTTGGCATCGGGAGAGTTCTGGAGGATGGCCTCCAGACACGACTGGTAGTAATGCATATCCTTTTCCAGCTCGCGGCTCTCCACATCAAACACATAGATCAAAACTTCGACATTACGGAAGATGTTGTCTCGCTGGCTAGTGAAGTAATTTTCCATGAAGGTGTCCTGACCGCCACAGTCCCACAGGTTCAGCACCAGGTTGCCCAGAAAGCGGACGTGGGAGTGCTCCACATCAATAGTGGCACCCAGGCGTCGGGTATCGCGAGCAATATAATTTGCAAAGATAATCGACCTCATGCTGGTCTTCCCCGACCCGCTCTTCCCCATCAACAGCACCTTCTTCTTCATGGCTGTATTTGGCATCACCCGCCGGAGCCGCCGCGGACAGGGCCTCAGGGCGCGGCCTAACTGCAGCGCGGAGGGAGGGGCCGAGGTTGCGGAAGCGCCGCAGGCCGGGCTGCGCAGCGGTGCAGTCGGGAGGCCGAAAGCTCGAGCTCGGGGCTGGCGAGGCCGTGACGGGTGAGCCCTTCCTCGGAGGAGAGCGCCCGGGACAGACGGCGGCCACAGCTCGGGAGAAACGCTCGCCTTCCGGAGAGCCGAGCCGCTGCGTCCGCGCTGCCACCCACTTCCGGCGGCGATCTCGCGAGAATCCCCGCGCTCGGCGTCACTGCCCACGAGCTTTGACAAACTGCGCTTTTAATGAAACCCAACAGAGTCCACCCGAAGAATATGGAAGGAAAACCCAGGCTGTGGGGTGCTGCTCGCCAGTGCAAGCTGGGCTGAAGGTGGAAAGGTGTACGTGGATGGGTGACGGGGGGTGCTGCCACCTAGTGGCCACAAGCAGCGCAGCACACCACCACTCGCCGGAAGGAAGGTGTGCTGAGGTGGTTTTCTGCCTGAGCAGCATGCAAGTGGAGCAGAGGGAGACCTAACTTTTCAGCCTGGCGGGCCTCTCAGATTCCCTGCCCTTAGCAGAACAAGGGCAGGGTAAACGAAAACTGCGTTAGGGAAGTGGACTTGAGTACTTAAGCGATTGCCTCTGCTTCTCAGTTAGAAGATAGCAAATCCCTGCTAGGGGATATCCTGACTCTCAGAACTTTTCCCACTTTGAAACAAGCTCCTTTTCACACCTACTTTTCCTGTAATCTTAGGCTTTAGAATTTATAACCAGAATTCCAAAGTTCGATGGAACCATAATATGGAACCCACACATTAGGTCAGTCCTCACATCCTTATGAAAGTAACCCGGTTTTCAAGTGAGTAAATTGTTGAGAGGAGTGACGTGACTACCAGGTTACACCGCTATGAAATGATAGGATGCAATTTATTTTAACTTATCTTTAAAATATGAATTGTATACATTTAAGCTGTTTATACGGCATGATGATTTGACATAAATAAACCGGGAAATGTTATCTACCAACCAGCTAATAACATATGCTAGTTTATCTTTCTCTTCTCCAAATGTCCTCTGTCCCCCATCCACCGTGTGTGTGTATGTGTGTGTGTGTGTGTGTGTGTGTGTGTGTAAAGCTTCTGAACTTGTTCTCTTAGAAAATTTCAATTTTTAAATACAGTATTAATAATTATGGTCATCTAGATTTCTGGACTTATTCATCCCACTTAACTGCAACGTTGTATCATTTGACCAATATCTCTCAACTCCTGGTAACCATCGTTATAATATGTATTAGACATTGGATCCCACTTATATAAGAACATGAAAGCTTTTTTTTTTTCTGTTTCTGGTTTATTTCTCTCAGCATAATGTTCTCCAGGTTATCCATGTTGTTGCAAAGTGCAGAATTGCTCTCCTTTTTAGGCTAAGTAATATTTCATTGTATGAAAAAATGTTCAACATCACTTATAATCAGGGAAATGCAAATCAAAACCACAATGAGATACCACCTCACACCAGTGAGAATGGCGCACATTAAAAATACAGGCAACAACAAATGCTGGCGAGGATGTGGAGAAAAAGGAACTCTTCTACACTGCTGGTGGGAATGTGAACTGGTCCAACCACTATGGAAAGCTGTATGGTGATTCCTCAGACTGCTAAAAATGGAGCTTCCATTCAACCTGGCAATACCACTCCTGGGAATCTACCCAAAGGACACAAAAACAATAATCCAAAAGGGATACATGCACCCATATGTTCATTGCAGCACTGTTCACAATAGCAAAGGTATGGAAATAACCCAGATGTCCAAAAATAGATGACTGGATCAGGAAGATGTGGCACATATACACAATGGAATACTATTCAGCATTCAAAAAAGATAAACACATGCAATTCGCAGTGACATGGATGGAACTAGAAGGGATCATACTCAGCGAAATAAGTCAGAAAGAAATAGAAAAATATCAAATGATTTCACTTATAACAGGACTATAGGGGAACCAAATAAGAAAGAGGCACTCAGCGAGGGAGGGGGAGGATAAGGGCTCAAAATGGAATAGAAAGGAACACAAGGGACCACGGTGATGGGTCACAGGTGAATTGGTGGTGGGTTACCCAAGGGGAATACAAAATGTAAATATATAAATAACAGTAAAAAAAAATTTCATTGTATATCTAAAACACCCCTTTTTAATGTAAAAATTTGTTTAGAGATTTTGTTAAAACTTAACTGCAATTTTTTTAGCCATTGAGGATGTTCGCTAACATCATATTCTACAAATAGCTATTAAGATAGATTTTAAGTAATACCTACCAATTACAGAATTCCTGCTGTTCCTTCCTTACAGAAGTTGAACATTTTTGATTAAAAGCAGTCAACTTATAAAAATGCTAATATTTATCTTCACTTTGGTGATGGATTTTCCTCAGTTCAATTGAGATACATTTACAAAGAGCATTGTATTAGTTTTAGCTGTACATAATGATTTGATATATTTATATATTACAGAATGATTACCATGATAAGTTTAGTTAATTTCCAGCAGTTAGCGTTTTTTTCTTGTGATGAAAACTTGAAGACTTATTCTCTAAGGGGCTTTCAAAAATATAACACAGCATTATTTACTGTAGTCACTGTGCTGTACATTGTATTCCCAGAACTTATTTATTTTATAACTGTAAGTTTGTACCTTTTGATCACTTTCACAGATTTTGTTCATTTCCATCTCTGACACCTAGCAATCTGTTCTCTGTATCTAGAAGTTTGGTTTCTTTAGATTCCACATTTAAGTGAGATATATTGCAATATTTGTCTTTGTCTCAGTATAATGCCCTTAAGATTCATCCATATTGTCACAAATGGCAAGAGCTTTTTCTTGTTTTTGTTACCTTTCTGTTACCCTGCTAGACTATCATTAGGGAGTGTAGTCTATTTATATTTAAATTATTGATTAGGAAGGATTTACCATTGCCTTCTTGTTAACTGTTTTCTGTTTATCTTGTATATCTTGTCCTTCTATGCGCTCATGCTGTCTTCCTTTGTGGTTTGTTGTTTCTTTGTATTGATTGGTTTTGATTCTTTTCCCATTTTCTTTTGTGGGACTTCTAAAGGTACTTTTCTTGTTGTTTCCAAAGGGCTTACATAACATATATTATAGCAGTCTATTTTAAGATGATAACTTCATAACTAACATACAAAAACACTTTGCTTTTACTTCTCCCTTCACTTTACATGCTACTGATGTCACAATTTACATTTATTTATATTATATATTTAGTAACATAACTTAATTATAGTTGTTGAAATGGAATTTGAACTCATAATCTAACAACAGTGTCTGCTTTCCTAACAATAGACAATACTACCCTCCCCCCACCAAATAGAGTATGATTCTGTCCTTGGCTTGAAGTAGATGGTCATTCAGTATCATTCATTCAGAATCAGTATCATGAGGATACTGAAGCTTCCTAAGGTATGATATTCCACTGATATAGAGCACCGTAAAACCCTCTCAGAGCATTACACTGTAGAGACATATTTATTCCATTCTTCCATTCATTCAAAAAATATTTGAATACCTACTATGTGTAGGGCACTGAGTTAACATGTAATGGTAAAAAATCTAAAAGTGTCTAAAAGCATCTAAAAGTGCTCTAATTTAAGGAGATAAAACATACAGCAAAACCTAAAACTATAAAACAATATGTGGAAAATGTCATTATATTCAAGCTCAATTTCCTCTCTTTAGTGACATCAGTTCTGGAGTCCTCAGTATTTACTGCAAAGGTTGCACTCATTTCCTTTTATCAGCATTCTCGGAGGTTTCTTTCCTTTTCTTTTGAATATCCTTTCCCTCTTTGATCCTACATGTTAATCATTTTTGGCTTATTTGCTTATTTTGGTGGAACACGTTCTCTAGTAATTTCCCAATAAGAAGTTGAGGGTAGTACATTTCAAGACATGTTTGAAAATGATTGAAAATGTCTTTATTTTTATTCCCACACTTGATTGGAATTAATTTTTCATCAGAGTCTTGGAGAGATTATGTCATTGCCTTTGCTTCTAGTAATATGGTGCCCACTTTATATTGATCTTGTTCTAAAAACAATTGATTTTTCATTATCTCTGATGTTCTGAAATTTAATGGTAATTGGCATTGTTGAGCACCCATTTTGATTTTGTTGGGCCTTGCCATGTCCTTCAATTTTGGAAAATGTTCTCGAATTTTTAAATGCTACATTTCTTCTGTATTCTCTCATCAGTACTTCATTATCTGGATTTGGGGCCTCATGAACTCTCCTCTAATACTCTTACAGTCCTTTTTTATTTTCTATTTGTCTATTTGTTCTACTTTCTAGGAGATTTTTTTACTCTTTCAACTGTTCTTTGGAGTTTTAAATTGTGGTATCAAATTTTAAATTTTGACAGGCTATTTCTTATTAATTTTTGGCTTATTTCTTATTCTGATTGTTCCTTTAAAATTATAAAGTTATTATCTTGCATTCAATATCTTATCTCTCTGAAGAGATTAGTAGCATGAAAAAGTTTTCATTTTTACTTAATTTTGGTTTCTCTGAAATTCATATTTCTGTCCTTTTTTTTTTTCGTGTTAGAAACCTTCATAGGTTGTCTGTGGCTGTGTACTGCTATTAAAGTTTTTAGAGCCTGTTGGGAGTGCTCAAGATTATGGGGGTTCATTGTAGAGTGATATGGCCCTGGGCCATTTCTTTGAGGAAACTTTGGTTGCCTACATCTTTTGATGTGTCCTCTTTGGCTGGTTTGATTTTTTTCAAGAGTCTTTACTTGGGTGGGGCAAATATCAGCCCGATAAACAACATTCTGATCATTTTGAGAGAGGAGAGTTAGAATCCTAATGTTCCGTATTAGGTAAACTTCACTTAATTCCAAGTTTCAATATGGTATTGCAGTCCTCTGTGTCCTTGTTCATAATGTCCCCCAGTTCAGAAACATCTGTTATACTCTTTCCAGGGAGACTACTAGTCTTAGGTGGGAGAAGGGCAGTTGCCCATCTATGTGTAATTAGGGAGATGACCTGTGTGTAATTACTTCTTAGATCTTTAACCTCCTGCTTACATGGAATCTTTACTGATGTGTCGCTAATTCTTGGATATTTTGGAACTTCTGTGGTAGAAATATTCTTTTTGGCTTTCCCCTCTCTGATGATTAAATATTTAGGTGTTTTTTTTTTTTGCATCAACCAAGTCAGTTACGATTCTTCCTATGCTTTTCTGTTTCCCCAAATTTGATGTTATTATCTTATCCTATCTTTGTCCTTACCCCCTCCCATTATTCTCATTTTAGTGGATTTTCAAGAGAAAATGATGCATGCAGGTGTTCCACCTGCCACCTTATTTAGAGACAAAAGAGAAATCTTGAACTAAATTATTCAAAACTGAGTAAATTATATGATACTGAACGGGACTTTTCAGTATTCTGATTTGCAATATGGATATGACAGATTTATGACAGTTTTAAGAGATAGATGAGAGAGCTTCCAGGAAAGTGTGCAGAAGTATTTTGTGCACAGTGATAGTAAATTCTTCATAGGCAAGGACATTTTGGAATGGGGTTAGGGAGGTGTTTATATGGGTTAAGGCAGAGTTGACTGGAACTAACAAAAATGGGCAGGTTAGTGTACCAAAGGCAGGAAGTGCTCCTGTCTAGCACCAGCTATACGAAAATACCTGTGTTGAGGTTATTATATTCACACCATCTTCATCTGTTAAAGGCAGGGATGTGGGGAGCTGGGAGTGCCATGGTTGTTGACAAGCTGTTAGCAACAAGGACAGTCTCAATGAGGAGTGGTTCTCATCAAAGTCTGGGGACATCAACAGGACATCCTTCTGGAAGATTCATGGGTAATGTCAAGAGAAGGCTGGTGCCTAGCACTATGGTTCCTCTTAAGGGCCTTGTGAGTGTCTCTGTCAATGGCTAGGGATGGCATTCAGGTTTCCATTGGCTTCAAATTGCTCTCACCCCTCCATCTTGTCCTGTCTACTTTCTGTTCTTGCCACTAGAGCCCTGACCCTGTATCCTGAAGGCCAGGAACAGCTTCGCCCTCTGCTGTTCTAAAGAATGATCAGTAAATTTTGCTCCTCTCTGGATGGACCTTTTTGACTTTCTAGAGCTGGAGTTGATAAATATTTAGTTTTTGTGGACCAAGTGGCCAAATCAGAAATATTTTCACGAATTTTTAAACAAAATTCAAATCTTCACTTGTAGGGACTGAAATTTAAATTGTATGCTTCATGTGTCATGTGATATTTTTAATTTTTTTCAACCACTTATAAATGTAAAAACTGTTTTTAGCTTGCTGAGCATACAAAAAAGCGACCAGCTGAATTTGATCTTCAGGCAATAGTGTTCTGATCTCCGTTTGGGAACCTAGTGTGGAGGAAAATAAATGCCCTGATTTATTATTTATTCAGTTTATTAAACTGAACATTAAGTGACCTGGAGTCCAAAAATCCTGCGACCACTACTCACTCATTCATTAAAACTCATGAGAAGCGTTAGAAAGTGCGAAAAAGAAAAACAAGTATAAATAAGGATTGGCAACACTTTAATCTCTCACTCCCAACAACCACGGGGTTATCGTGCTCAATTCCAAACAGCCGAAGAGAGCAGCGTCTCGTGAGCTCACTTGATGATCAGAATCACCTGGCTCCTTGTTGCAACTGGCGTCCTAGGCAAGAGATTTTGATGCAAGAGGCTTTTGGGCACGATCTGCAATGGTTCTCAGGAAAGCTGAAGAAATATTTTACTTGGGGAAGGCTAATCAGATGGGGCAAAACAGTCTCTGAAGCTGTGCTTCTTGAGGGTGGTCCCTGGGCCAACAGCAGCGCTCTGGAACTTGTTATATGTGCAAATTCTCTGCCTGAGGGACCTACTAATCGGTAGGGGGTGCTGTGTGGGCAAAGTGACTTTTCAAGCCAGGTGATCTAAAGCAACTAAAACTTGAGGACCACTTCCCCGCCGCATAATTACCACACCTGGAGAAGTGATTGCGCCCCACCCACCCCTACCCCCTCCTATAAATACCCAGGCGTCGGGAAACGGCTTTGTTCTTAAGCGTGGATGCAGGAAAGCCAGAGACGCTGATTTCCACAAGGAAGACTGGGAAATATTATGTACCACCCGCTTTCTGGACAGCAAGGGAGGCCTTTCTATAAGCACAGGAACCATCCTTGAGCTAGAAAACGCTAGCTAATGTGGAAATGTCAGCCTTTCCCCACAAGTGGTCACGACGCTGCCTGACTTGGAAGTCCCGGAGCTTTCCAGAGTCGTCCCGTCCTTTACCTTCAGATTTTCCGAAGGTCCAACGAGGACTCTGTTCTGGACCTGCCAGGTGAGGCGTTGGGAGCTTCCTGACCTCACAAGCGACTCTTGTGACATTATTGTCACCCAGAGGCGCACCTCCTGTCCTGGCAACGTCACAGAGGCTCCAAGGTCCTCGTCCGGGGCCGGCAGCCGCTCCGGGGGTGTGGGTGCGGGTGTGCAGGAACCGGGCTTTGGCGTTCGGGGGGAGACTCCTGGTCTGGCACTGTCCGTGCTCGGTGCTGCTCTCGTGCAAGGCCCGCTCAAGGAAGGGAACCAACGGCCAGACTTTGCAAACGGGCCACCTAAGTTTTCTTTGGAATACATACTCAGAACACTTGCCAAGGCCATCGAGACTTAGCGCGTCTCCAGGGAGGCGTTTGGGGGCTCTCGGCGGTGGTGGGCATGCTCTGCGCGGACGCCCGGGCCTCCAGATGGCCCCGGTGAAGAGGAAATGCATCTGTGACCTGTGCTCCTGCGGGTAAGTTGGCCGCAGCCGGTCCCAAGATGCCAGAGCCTGGGGTTTTAGACTCCAAAAGCTGTGCAGACCTGCCCCTGTGCGGCATGGTCAGGCAGCATCGCGGTGTTCTCCTAGCTTGTGAAGCTTTTTTTAGAGCTGCAGTGTTGTCAACTGGCATTTGGTGAGCATGCCTTGCAATTCCCGTTGCAGGCATCTGCCACGACCTGAGTTCCTTCTGTTCTGAGGGGCAGGAATGTTGAAAATGGGCGGGGTGTATCAAGTGCCTTTCCTGCAGCCCAGAAAGTGTCAGACAGGGATAGAAAACCCTGCCCGCGGAGGTGGGGTCAGGTGGCGGTCACATACCTCTGAAGAGGTGAGAAACTATACCCTAAATCATAGACAGTGTTGTAAACCAACCTTAGCTTAAAAACAAAGAAAAAAAAAAACAGCAAAGAACCTTGGCCAGTTTGGGGCCATCTTGATGCTTTTGTTAGATGACTTTTGGAGGCTGATGGGCTGGGGAAGAGGAGTCCTTTGAGTTTCTTAAATAACTGCTCTTTGGTCAGAGAGGTGCAAGGTATTTGTCAACTTGTTTCCACATTGCTGTAGAGTGCGACAAGAACAAGGAGAGGAAGTAGCTTTTGCAGTCTTGTCCTGACCGGGACCACATGTACCTTTGAGGAACCTGTCTAGAGGAAGCTGGGTAAAGGCAGGTGGTCCCAGGTGGGTTTAGTTGAGTTCAGTGGCTGATTATTCTCCTGTATCTCAAGGTCTGAGAGGCTCCCCACCAGCCTTCTTCCCTGGACATCTGTGGGGTTCCAGGGCTGGGAAGCAGCGGGTGGCACATTAGCTGATGAGGGTGGGCTCAAGAGTCAGCATTCCTGACTGTCAGGAATTTAATTGTGGGGTCTTAGGCGGATAACCTAACTTCTCCAGTATGCTCTCAGGATTAAGTGAATGGTGTGTGTGACTCCTGCTCGTGGACTGTGTTTAACAGGTGTCACCATCTGGAAATGTGCAAAGAAAGTGCTTGCCAACTGCAATGTGCTACATGAATGTATAAACGACATCAGTAGTGGGGAGAACTAAGGGACACTCTAAAAAATGAGTTAAAAACCTATGTCTTTGGCATCAAAGGATGGCTTTCAGCCCTGGCTGCTCACTGGAGTCACTTGGGGAGTTTTAAAGTGGTATCAGTTGTGCAGCTGTTAGAGCATACGCTTTGGGGGTGGGGCAGTCTTTCGGTGATTCTGAATCTTTGGAACCAGTAAGACTGGGAACCAGTAAACTAGGTACTTACATGCATGGGTCTTGCTTTGAAGCTTTGTTAGGGGGGACCAGAGCAGTGTTTTAGTCTGGGGCTAATTTGTTTCACTACCAAGATAAAACCTCCAGGGCTCACCCGCCTCTTGGGGCCTTTATTAGCCCTCCCCTGCTTCCTCCTCGGGTATTGAAATATTCAGGTAGGATTTAATTTGCATTCTTGTATGTGTTGGGATTGAAATATGACATAACCCTCATCTTTGTATAGTATAGAATACAGTTAAGAAGGCAGGACACGTAATAGGTGCAAACTGTCTACAGTGAGAAATTCCCCTCTTGTCCCTGTAATGGGGATTCTACTTCTTGGATGCTAATTCTCTAGCTCTTCTTCCCTCACCCCTGCAAAGGGGCCATTTCTCATCAGATGCAGAGACTGTCCTTGGGTCTCTTCTCTCTCTTGCCTCCTCCTGTCTCTTCCTTCCACCCTGGTTTGACTCATAGATATCTATCAGCCTCTCCACTCTTTTTTTCAGTCTTATTTCCAACTTCTCAAAGTGCTTGCTGGTCATATGTGGCTGTCATGAACCTTCAAACATTTTAACATCTTCCTTTTCTCTGACTATCTGCCCCTTTAATGGTGTCAGCAATCGTCCATTTACAAAATCCTCTATTCTCCTCTTTTGCCATCTTCCTGTAATTGGTCTTTTTATTCCCATCATTACCTCCTTGGACTTCTATTTTTATGCTTGGAAACTGATTCTCATTTACCTTCTGTTTTTCTCTCCCATGATTCCCTGGCATGAAACTCTCCCTTGAATGGGATTGGGTGGACCTTATGCTCTCCCATTTCTATTGTTTAACCTTTCTGCCTTTTCTTTAAAATGCCCATGCCTCCTCCTCTGCTGCAGAACCTTTTATTTTTCAGTTGATGTAAGATCAGTTTATGCCATTATATGGCCTGTAGGTGTACAGCTGTATTATAATTTGGCACCTAGGTTTTGTATTACATTGTGATTGTAGTCTAGGCTAGTCTCCTTTCTACTATACAACTGTCAACCTTTAAAGGCTGTTTCAGTTGCAAATCTCCCATTAACCCAGCCCTGTAACTCCCCATCAGAGAGGGACCCTGCCCTTGAAATACTGTATTTCTTGGCAGTATTTCTTGGTTCTAGTTATTTGTCTGCACGCTTTATTTGCTCTATTTATACTCTTGGAAGGCAGAGACCATACCTTCTGTTAGTGTGTGTGCTGGATAATATTAACACGTTCTTTTCCATATAGTGGTCAAAACATATTTTGAACAAATGGATTAAATTTTCTAAATTGAAGTAGCATTGGTTTATAACATAGGTTTCAGGTGTACATCACTATAATTCGACATCTGTATATATTACACTGTGAATGGATTTTTTTATTGTCAAGGTGATGATAATGCGCTGGCTTGCACTAGGGAGGTAAGGTCTGGAGCTGTGCTATCCACTGTGGAAACCACTAGACACATGTGCCAACTTTATCTAGTTAATTAAAATGAAATAAAATCCCACTTCAGTCACATTGTCACATTTTAAGTGTTTAATGGCTACTCGTGTATAGTGATTTGCGTGTGGACAGACAGGGGCCATTTTCATCATCGTCGGAAGTTCCCTCTGGCAGCGCTGACATGTAGGCTCATTATTTGGAAGTTTTCATTCTCCTCAACCGTGATGAAATTTGCTTAGAGGCAGGTTGGGATGGAATGAGGAATTTTACAGCTGTTCTCTAAGCTCGAGAAGTTGATTTTTGAGTTTTCAACTTCAAATTGAAAATTGTGGTGATGGGGAGAAGATGGAAAAGCTGGAGGAAAAGTGTGTGTGACAAATACTACTAGTTGGGGGACGGAGCCCTTCACTGGGAGAGGAGGGATTTGGGTTTGCGTCACTCGATCTCTCTGGGCTTCAGTTCTGCCATTTTCCTTCCTCCTTTATTCCCTTTTCTATTTTTGTGCCCCGTCCCCACCAGTCTGTTCTCTGTGTCCATGAGCTTGATATCTTTTTTAGATTACCCACATATATGAAATTTTTCTTTCTATGACTGGGTTTTTTTTTTTTTGTTTGTTTTGTTTTTACTTAGTGCAATGCCCTCTAGTCCATCTATTTTTCTTGAAAATGGCAGGATTTCTTCTTTTTTTTTTAAGACATGCATATAAGAACTGGGACATAGGCCAGAGGTGTGGGTGTGTGTGTGAAAGGATTCACCAGAGATAGATAGTGGGGAGCAGAACAGGCAGATTGACTGAAATACACTACTGAGCAGCGTGAGACAGGAGAGATCTACTGTGTCATGTGGGAAGCTCCCTGGCTGGGGATAGAACTTGTGCTGCAGTGGCTGTTGATAGCTCATAGTGCTGAGACTTTACCCCTGGTGCCACCAGGGAGTCCCCCGGCAGTATTTCTTTTTAGTGACTGAATAATACTGTTGCATATATATGTATGTATATACATCCATATACAGCCATACAGCCATAAGTCGGTTAGGTTGTTTCCATACCTTGGCTATTGTAAATAATGCTGCAGCAAACAAGGTGGTGCCTGTGTCTTTCAAGCTGAATTTTTCCCCTCTCTGGATAAATACCCAGAATTGAGGTTGCTGGATTGTTTGATAATTCTATTTTCAATGTTTTGAGGAACCTCCACGCTGTTTTCCATGCTGGCATTACTTTACTTTCTCAGCACAAGGGCTCCTTTTTGCCATGTCTTCGCTGACACTTGTTATTTCTAATCTTTTTGATAATAATTTAACAGATGTGGTGTTGTAATCCCAATGTAGAACTAGAGACCCTCTAGAAGAAAGATTTCAATCAGGATTTGGGTTAACCAGCAAGGTTTTTCAAGGAGTTATACTGGATGAGAAAATTTTCAGCCTGGCTCTATAAAGGGAGCAAAGGGGATTTTTTAGGGGTGAGGGAGAGGGGAACAGTGCCATAGTGTGTCTGGGCTATATTGGGGCAAGTGCAGAGGGGGTCACACACTCCTTTGTATGTTGTCTATTTCATTAGCATCTAAAGTCTCCACCCAGCTGTGTCCATGTTAGTATGCTAATAAGACTTCAGTCCCCATCTTTACTAACTGATTAATAAAATAATCATTAATCAGGGTATAGCATCTTTTGTCTAGGTGTGGAGCCTCTGGTCAGTCTTTCCGGCAAGTTGTTTGAACAGGATGTTGAGGCAGGACCTACCAGTCTGCCATTTAGTCCACCCGTTTAAGTGGGACATTGGACAGCTCTTCCCCAACAGCTCACAGTTCCATTTGCTTAGCCTGTCTTGCTGCAGATTTGCTTTGTATTTCCCTGATGATTAGTGATGTTGAGCATCTTCTTATCTATCCTTTGACCATTTTCATCTGTGTGTCTTTTATTTTGAAAATATCTGTTTAGATCTAATGAAAGGATTTCCTTTTCTTTTTTTTTTGTTATTAAGTTGTATGGGTCTTTAATTTGGATATTAACTCCTTATCAGATAAATAATTTATAAATGTTTCCTCCCATTCAGTAGGCTCCTTTTTCATTTTGATGATTTTCTTTGCCATGCAGAAATTTTTAGTTTGCTATAGTCCCATTTATTTTGTTTTTGTTGACTTTACTTTTGGTGTCAGATCAAAAAAATCTCTATGATTGATGTTGAGGCACTTACTGTTTTAGGACTTTTATGGTTTCAGGTCTTACATTTAAGTCTTAAATCCATTCTGTGTGTGCTTTTGTGCATGGTTTGAGATACAGCGGTCCAGTTCTTCCTTTTGTGTGTGACTGTATTTTCCCCAACATTTTAACACTTTGTGTGCCGGTGCTCTTTAAATTTACCAGCCCTTGGGGCCGGCCATTTTCTGTGCCACCGCATGAATGGTATAAGCATTCAATAAAACACACACAACTCCTGATCTACTGGATATTAAAAAAACTGTAATATCGCTCATAAAACACCTTGCACTTTCACCAAAACAATGTGTAAAGCTTCTAGACTGAGTATGATCAAAGAAATAGTTCCTAATAGTTTCAAATAAATCCACTGTGGCGTGAAAAACCGGAGACTAGATGAACATGTATTAATACGTGAGTGGCCATCTGATACTGGTGACAAAAACACGTACTAATACGTGAGCGGACCACAAAGTGTTAAAAAAAAGAATGCCCTTTTTTCATTCTATACTATTGATAATTATTGTTGTAAATTAATTGACCATTTGTGTGTGTGTGTGTTTTTTGGGGGGCTCTCTATTCTCTCATTTCTCGCCTGTGTTTGTGTGATTCGATATCATATTATTTTGATTATTATAGTTTTAGAATACAGTTTGAAATCAGAGTGTGATGTGTCCAGACTTGTTCCTTCTCGAGATGTCTTTGGCGACTTTACAGCTTCTTTCCATTTTTAAAAAATTGAATTTGTGAGTTGTTTGAGGCTCTTGGGGCTGCTGTGGAGGGAAGGAAACCCACAACTCTTCTCTTTCCCACTTCATATTCCTCGTAAGAGTTTGTTTGAGCAAAGAATTCTTTAGTGTCCTTTCAACTTTAACTTTTGAGCGCTATGTTCTTGTTGGTGAGGAGACTGGGTATGCTTGGAATGTTGAATAGCAAAGCTTCCTTCCATTGGAGTAGCTGTCAGAAGTACTGGATATGGGCAACTCTCTTGGGGCAAATTCTTACTTCTGGCCACAAGATGGCAGCCTTCTCCTGACCAAATCTCATTGCTAGTTAAGCCAGATCAGACATGAAGTTCTTGGTTTTCCTTTAGTTTGTCTTCTGAAAAGAGCAGTTAGTTTAGGGCCCAGTGGAGATCAGGGATCTAGGAGGAGGAGATCACAGATTACTTTGTGAAGGTGTTTCAAAGATCTAAATCTAAAGATTCCAGTGGCTCATAAAACTGCTTAATGAACTTTGCTGGCTTTAAAAACACACACACACAAATAAAAAAAAAAAAACCAAGACATATTTTAGTGTATCAAGCTCAAGGCTCTTCCACAACAATACTCCACTTGACAGTCAAAATCTGGTTTTGGGATAACTACCTTAAAATGTAGCCTTTCCAAATATTCATGAACTGCAGAAATACAGTAAAGTGAGTTTAATTAAAAAAAAAATCCTATCATTTAATTATCTTGATAGCACAGCCACATTAGGGAACTGGAGTGATCTTATTTTGTATTTGAGAGATAATACTTTCAGTTATATCTGAGTATCCCCAGCATTTTCTGTTAATGAAAAATGTCACCCTTCAGGATTTAACTGTATCACCACAGCTTATATTCTGTAGTATTTTGAAATTTAGAAGTACTTTTTCATATGTTATTATCTTGCTGGGAGTCTCCTAACATGGGAAGAATTTCTTGGTTTGGAAATCTGGTCCTTGATCTTAGTCTCTGTTTTCCCTGGGGCTGTTTTCTGTACTCTTGTCCCAAATTATTAAATTTGAAACTGGGGATGAAAGTATACAGTAGATAAAGTAAAATTTTACTCATATTTTTAAAGCTGAAAGTGCATTAATCATCTTTAGCTCTTTTATTTACATATAAGGAAATCAAAACATTGAGATTAAATTTAACGTACACATTTTGTTAAACTTGAAGCACAAATTAGAGCAGTCAATTAAATTTTATTCCTCCATATCACACACTGTGGTAGATATTAAGTTCAGTCTATTATCTGTCTATTTTCCAAGACACACTGGATCATTTTGGACTACTGATTATAATACAAAGTTTCCTGTCCAATTGAGAAAAATTATCTGATGTAAAAAACCAAAAGGATATAATTCTAAAAGCCTTTTAGTAAAGTAATATAAATAGCAAATCTCTCTCCTGAGGTGAAAATGTAGTAACACTACTTTTTCTGAAATTTTTGTAAGAAAATTGTGGTTAATCAAGGGATTGATACTGCTTTTATATGTGATTATTTTATGACCTGCAGTGCACTATTTTAAAGACTTTGCACAATCTTGCAGGAAATTCCAGGCCTGGGTAATGTATCATGAAATATTTATGTAGCATTGGTAGTACACACAGCATTTTATAAAAAGTAGTCCCATGGAGGACTTGCAAATTGCTGAAAAGGATGTGGATTTGGCCCTTTCATAGAACTCAGGGAGGAAGGTGATCTCAGGGCCAGTCATGTATCTGCAACTTAAATCAGTTATGTTAACCAGGGAGGAACTTGTTATTTTAATTTTGGAAAATATTTTCTTCACATCGATGGAAATTTCCTTAACCTTAGATTTTATTTTCTTAGAGTCTCTGTTACAAATTAAGAGGAAGGAAAAAAATTGAGGAATTGGTTTGCTATTACATGTTTCAAGAAGAATTCTTGTTTTTAATTTAAATAAAATTGACTTCATAAATTCTGATTAAGAAAAAAGACAAAGAACTGCTTTAATAGATGCTTGTGGTGACTTTTTATCGTCAGCAGAATCCAGATAGAAAGTCAAGGGGAAAAAAAATCTTTGACATTGAATTATTTTTACTGTAGAATTTCTGCACTTTTTATGTTTTATTAGGAACGATGGCATTTTTGTGATACAGAATGTTTAATTTTCTGTTCATATATACCTTTCACTTAGAAAATGAGTACGTCAGTGTGTATAATTAGTCAAATTTCACATATTATGAAATTATACAGATCAGTAGTAATTCAAGTTACAGCAGATAAAACTATCTTAGTCTGATAGGCTACAAATCGATAAGTTTAGTGACCCCCTGATGTAATTCCATATGGTTGCTGTTGTTTTAAACTCTACTCTCCATTGATAGTGAAGTATTATTATTTACTGTTATTTTTATTGAGGGAACATTGCTTTTCAACACTATGACTTGGAGGTATTTGACCACCTGCTCTAGTCTGTTATCACACCACACCCAGTATAGACCTAACTTCAGGCATGTGTCATTTATTTGGGAAGGTGACGTGTCTGATGGGGAGGAAAGCAGCTAAGCTTCAAATGAATGAGATCACTTAAAGAATTGATGTGGGACTTCAGAAGTGGCAGACATCACTTTGGGAATGGGGGATGGAGAAAATGTGGGGTGATCAGAAAATTGAGAGGTAGAGTCAGAAGGATCCGGCTCAAATCCTGACTCTGCTGCTTTTTAACTGTATAGTGAGCTTTTGTGCAAGTGATTTAATCTTTCTATAAAACAGGGATAGGCCAATATTTATTCCTAGGGTGCAGTGAGGATGTGGTGGGAGGGGAGTGCAGGCTTTGCTGCGCTCGCAGGAAAAGGCTGTGTGGCTGGCAGTGTCTACACCAGCTGCAGGGGCATGGAGCTGGTGGAGACAGGGCAGCATCTCATCACGTGAGAGTAGAGCCCAAGAGGGAGATTGTAGCACAAGTTTCTTGGAAGCAAATTGCATGAGGCCCTTAAATGCCTCACAGATAGCAAAAGGATGTTGATCCAAGTAACATAGACATGAGTCTTCTGCCCAAAAGTTCTCAAAAGAGCAGCATTTCTTTTTTTCTGTTGCTATAACTATAGACTTGGTCTCTGAATTAGGCCACCTTTAAGTCTGTTACTCATTTAGATCTTCTGAGTGGATTTGTGGTTCCGGAATATTTCTTTGAAGATATCTCACCTCCATTCCATTCTTGACATTTTTTTTTTCTTTCTTCAACAAATTCCCTGATGATTTTATGAGAGTAGTCGAGGATCAGATTTAGAGCACAGATCCTGGAGCCAGACCACGGGGGTTCAGAGTTCCAGCTTTTCTACTCACCAGTGTATCTCACTGATGCATTTTACAGCAGTCTTTGCTTCTCCGCCTCAGTGCCCTGATCTGTAAAATGGAGTCAGTCTCAGAGCCTGCCTCCCGGGGTTGATGGGAGGATTCTTCAGTGCTTTCAGTAAACAGAACAATGTCTGTTTACATTGAAGGACAGGGACAAGTGTTATTAAATAAATGATGCCGGTCTGTATGCTGGGCAGGGAGGCCCTAGGAAGTGTGGATTTCTGTGCCCACGGAGGTCCAGCACTTCAGGGAGTGCTTTGGTGGCATTCATGACTGGTAGCCAATGATGAAAAACGCTCTGTGCGGAATTAAAAGTGGATGAGGTACTGAATTGCTGAAGTGATGTGATTACAGGATCTGAAAGATGTCATCTGCTCTTCACACCAGCAGGAGCCGCTGCACTTGGGTCCAGCATTGATTCTACAAGGTCACACTGACACTGGCAAACATTCGGGTTCCCCTGAGAACTTTCTAAGTCTTAAGAACAGTGACCCAATGATCCAAGGCATCCCGGTTGCGTAGTGTGCTCTACCGGTCTGTTCTATCATTTTCTGTAGAGGCTTGCTCAAAATAAATTTAAAGTATATATTTCTCTAGAAGCAAAGGGCAATGTTCTTAAATGGCTGTAAAGCCCACCACTTAGCCAAAAATGTCCATATTTTCAATATTTTGGATATCCAGAATATCCAAAGCTCCTCATTCTAATGTTAACAAATTGAGTCTGTAGCATAAGGAAGTTAAATTTTGCTGGTGTTGGTCAGTTAGTACTTAAATTTTAGAAACATTGTCCTTTATATGATGATCATTTAAAAAAAAATCAGAACTTAGGCCTCCTTGGCGGCACAACGGGTTAAGTCATAGCACTATGAAGCTATCCAGAGCCACTGCAGCATGAGTTTGATACTCGGCCAGGGAGCTTCCCACATGGCGCAGCAGACCTCTCCTGTCTTGCATGCTGCTTCCCTCAGCAGTGTGTTTCGTTAGATCTGTCTGTTGTGCTCCCCGCTCTGTCTCTGGTGAATCCTCTTACCCCACCCCATCCCCACGACACACCTCTGGCCTATACCCCAGCTTGTATGCATAAATAAATAAATATTTTTAAAAAAAGTCAGAACTTTCTACCTTAATTATTTTCACTCTCAAGGACAATGCATTTCAACTCTGTTCTCATGTAAAGGAAAATCTACAGAGTATATGTGAACATGAACTCAAAAGAAAAAGCAAAAAATTCATTGGATACTTAGTTCTTCTATCCAGCTTCTATGGATAATGTCAGGGAAAGAGCATGGGATAATGAGTTAGAATGTCTAGTCCTGGTTTTGATTAATTATAAGCTTTGTGCATTTATTCAGGTCTGTCAGGACCTTTGAACTTTTAAAAATCAGTGATCGATACCTGTCTTTTTTTTTTTGACAATAGTCATCTTAACTAGGTTGTATCCTGTGATTTTGATTTGCATTTCCCTGATAAGTAGTGACATTACATTTTTTCACATTCCTTTTAAAATCAGGTGACTTTTTTTTCTTGCTTTTGAGTTATAGGAGTTCTCTATGTTTTGGAGATGAACTTACCAAAATACATGGAGATATATTTGCAAATATTTTCTCCCATTCTTTTGATTGCCTTTCACACTCTTGGTGGGAATGCACAATCATTCAGCCACTATGGTGGGTCCTGAAAAAATTAAAAACAAGAGCTTTATGATCCAGCAAGCCCACTTCTGGTGATATATCTGAAAGGATTGATATAAGGGTCTCAAAGAAAGAGTAGCACTCGTGTTCATTGAAGCAATAGTCACAATAGCCAAGTAGAGATGGATGAATTAATAAAGAAAATGTGGTGTATTCCCACAATGTAATATTTTTTGTTTTTTAAAAGAAGTTCTGTAATATGTGATGCTTGGAAGAACCTTGAGAATATTGCTAAACCAATCACAGAAAGACAAATTCTACAGGACTCCACTTGTGAGTTATCTCAAGTAGCCACATTCATCGAGTCAAGGAGTGAGATGCTGGTTGTCAGAGGAGGAAGTAGGAAATGGGGAGCTGTTACATGCTTGGCATAAAGTTTCAGTTGGACAAGACGAATAAGTTCTGGAGATCATTTGTACCAATACTCAGTACTACTGTATTGTGCACTGAAAAATTAAGAAGGGTGGATCTCATGTTCCATGTTTTTACCACAATAAAATAACTAAAAAAAATAAATCAGTGATCACCAGGGGAGGTAGCTCCTGTCCTCTATAATGGCATTTTTTAGGCCCAGAGAATATCCATCTTGGGGTTCTGAATTTATCTGCAAGGGTGTTCTGGAGCAGCTACTGGTGTCTGCAGAGAAATAAGGGAAAAGTTGAGATGAAGATGGACAGAGCTGAATAGTGACAGATGCTTTCCAAACACTTCTGAATGGCTAGTTAGAATGATTGTCTTCCTCTGGCCCTGTGGACTCTAGGAGGCATGTCTGATCCTCTCAGCACTCGGACTTCCTCTGCACTCTGGCCATCTGTGGCGGCCCCAGGTGTAGCTTTACACCACTTTCAGCTCAGGTAACCAAGGAGACCAGAGTTGAGGGCACTATTTCCCCAACTAGGAGAAGAGGGCATGGTTCGACCAGCCTCTGACATGGTTCCTCTGGCATCCAGGGTCCTTCCCCATTGTCCAATCAGCTGAGCTCTTGGGCATGGGGTTACTTGATACAACCTGGGAAGCTGGGGGAAGGAGCATTGTGTGTGTAATAGTTACAGGTAGGGAAAAAATGATTAGAAGAGGATATGATTGGCTTCTTGAGGACTCTTGCCAAGATATCCTTGTAGATAAAGTTGATGAAAGATGGATGGCATGATAATTTAATTAGGTAGATTACCAGCTCATAGAACAAGAGACCCATTGAGCATCGATCAATGGCTTTTTAACCTACTTGGAACAGCACCGCTAGCATCTTGCCATGAAGCTTCATTAACTTTGTCTTGTTCAACATTATTATCAAAACTTGGATGAAGATATAGAAGTCATCCTTATCAAAAGTCCTGAAAACACAAAGTGGGAAGAGTAGATTAAGTGTGATAAATGATAGAATCAGGATTCAAAATTATTTTGACGGTGTGGAGCGCTGGGCCAAAACTGAGCTGAAACGTAACAAGAGTAAACATGAAGTTCTACATTGGGATGAAAAATCAATTATATGTATTCATACTGGGAGAGGTTTGTCTTGGCCATAGTTTGTATAAAGTTCTTTGGATATTACTTAGCCGCAAGTTTAATGTGATTTGATGGCATGCCGTGGCTGCTAGCAAGTGTAAACTTCATTTCAGGTTCAATGCAAGTGGGGTGTCCAGGTCAGCACAGGTTAATTACTGGACTACAGCTTGGTCAGACCACAACAGAAAGCTGCTTTTCTTTTTGGACACTTCATATTTTCAAGGATACCAACAAACAAGCAGGATGGGGAATGCATTTTGAAAGTGAGAAAATTAGAAATGGACAGGACCAGGGGTTAATCAACTAGTATTTGAAAGACTGGTTTGTGCAGAAGGGGGTTTGTACTTGTTCTGGGTTGCTCAGAGGGTAGAACTAAGATCACTGAATGGTTGTTACATGGAAACTGATTTGGGATCAGTACAAGTAAAATTCGTAGTTTAGAACCATAGGGGCTTGGGGCAGACTGCCTCTGGTCCTTGAGCTGGGCGTGTGCCTGTTGGGGTGCCGGGAAAAGGACTCCCACATTGGACAGGAAATTTGACAGAGTGATCCCTAGGGCCCTTTTTAACACTGAAAACCCAAATTTCTGGAAGGGAGAAGAGCGTTTATTTTAATACGATGATTGAACTTGAATGACTAATACAGAGTAAAGAACCATGGGTGCCTGTGATAGGAAGAGTAAACCGAAATCCATATGTGCCTGGAAAACCAAGGAAGCTAAGAGGATTCTTAAGACATTTCTATTTAACGCATAAAGCACATGTGCAGACTTTAGCCTCCTGTCTCTCTCCACTGATCCTGCAGAACCTGCTTTTCACTTGGTGCTGCTGCTTTTCTGAAAGCCCTGCGATCACTTTCAGGTAATGTGTAAGAAGCATCACCTGTTGCTTCTACACCTTTGCCTGTATCTGTCTACATGCAGCAAGTCATATTTAGGAGGCTTTGTGTGTCAGCCTGAGACTTGCCACCACAGGAGCCATGCTTTTGTGGGAAATGCATTGCAAGTTTTCAACAATGAGTACTTCGACTTTTGAGGCTGTTCCATTGCAGGGTTGCAATGATCCACATTGCTTTGCTATGACTCCCCACTTCCCATCCCATTAGAGCATTTCTTAAACTGTGCTCTGGGCTTGGAAAGCTCTTCTCGCTCCTTGCTGTCGATCACAAGAGTTTCTGAAATGGTGACACCTCCATGAATCAAGGCTTTCCATTTCTCTTCCCACTGCTCTCTCTGGAAATGAATTTTGATAAGGGGCTTTCTGCTCCAAAAGGAACCTGAAGAGTCTTAAATGACTCCATACAATACAACACAAAAGGGAAACACAAGTTACCCCCGTCTCCTACCCAGGAAGTGTAGGTCCCTGCTCCACGCCCCTGCGGTGGCGTTAGGGTTTCTGTCTTGCCATCCTTAGCCGCTCCAGCTTCTAGTGCCTGCATAGAAGGAACTAGGTGTGGATATTTTAAAAGCATGATGCTGGACCTAATGAAAGCTCCTGAAATATTACATTATTCAGAATTCTTGGTTGAAACAACTGTAATGGCTGCTGGCTGATTCAAGCAGGTTTAAACAAACAAAAAGCTAGAGGGTCATTCAGAGTAACCAAAAGGCTGGTGAACTGAGGATGAAGACGGGAAGGCACAGGAGCCGCCACGAGGCCAGAACCACAGCCCGCCTTGCCCTCCAGAGACCGTCCAGGGAGGAGGCTGCTCATGCCGCCTCAGGACTCTGCCCCCTGCAGCTGCAACTCCTGTGCCAGATGTAGACCTGCCCCTGCTTGTGGAGTGATTTCTTCATTGTCACCCCCGCCCCCCCCTTTTTTTTTTGCTTCATTTTGTTCTGCATTAAAATTCCCAGTGGGAGTCTGATTGGTCAGGCTTTAGTCATGTTCTCTGGTCTCACTGCAGAATTAGGGGTTGGAAGGGATGTCCTTTTGCTTTTCCTAAGTGGGAAAATCCCCTAAGATTTACGTGGTTGGGAATTCCTGAAAGGGTGGGCTTCGATATTACGCAGCTTAAAAAAAGGTTAAAAATTTTGTTTAAATTTCACTATGTGTGAAAATAAAAGCCTCAACATAGGCTAAAGCAGGCATCTTGTGTAATACAGGACATTTGGAACATTTTTTACCTTTACCGACTAGATGCCAATATCACCCACTCAGTCGTGACAATCAAAAATGTTTCTAGATATTGTCAATGTACCTTTGGGGAGGGCAGGGGGGCAAATTTTCCCCCAGTTGAGAATGGCTGGACTAGAGACATTCTCAAACCATGTATTAATATAATGGTTTGATGGCCTCGCAACTGGGGCTTTCTCGTAGTCTTGGATCTTATACCATTCTCAAGAGACACAAAGCTTTCCCCACCATGATGCTCTTCCCCTCCATGAGAAGGTCAGAAACTGCAGCGTTCTCAGCCTTACCTGTACTTTAGAATCATCCAGAGAGCTATTAGAAAAATTCCCATCCTGGGCCTTGCTGGTGGTGCAACGGGGTAAGTCTTAGCACTATGAAGCTATCTGCAGTCACTGCAGCACGAGTTTGATACCTGGCCAGGGAGCTTCCCACATGGCGCAGCAGACCTCTCCTGTCTCTCCTGCCTTGCCTGCTGCTCCCCTCAGCAGTGTCCTCAGTTTGCCTCTTTTTCTCCCCACTCTGTCTCTGGTGAATCCTCTCAGCACCCCACACCTCTGTCCTACACCCCAGTTATTGTATGCATAAATAAATTAATCTTAAAAAAAAAAGAAAAATTCCCATTCCTCTGCCATGCTGTCCCCATTTATTTTGTCTGGGTCTGAGGTCCAGGAATCTGCAGATTATAACAATCATGGTGATTCTGATGTGGGTGCGCTGTGGGCCACACTTTAAGAAACCCATGGCTACTTCACTAATTTCAATCTTAAAATCAAAGACTTGTGCTTTTTGAAGGAGAAGAGACTTAATTTTAAGTCTTTTAGATCTTTTCAGTTGATGAACAAGAAGCAAGGTAAAGGTGCCGTCTGTTCTCGGTGTTCCTGGCAGGGGTGTCAGGGGCCAGCTAGGCATGTGACACCATGCTGATTACCGTCACAGCAGCCTCTTCTGGTTTGAGCTCTGACTCGCTCTCAGCCCTTCCTTCGAAAGGACTTCCATCTCCTCCCACCCCTACTACCCGCCTCCTGCAGGGAGTTTTGAATGCTTTCCAGGCCTCATTGGTCTGTTTTGTGACCTCATTTACTGCCTCCCTAAGCCCAGCAGGACAGAGGACACTGTCTCTAAGCATCGCCTGCTTTACTTCCGCTGCTGGGCCTGGGTCCCATGTTCTCATCGTGCATGGGGTCATGGAGACATGGGAAAGCCTGTCACCGAGCTTCGGTCTTCCTGATCATCTACGTCCCTTCCTCAGGAAGCTTTAAATCGGAACAAAAAGACTCCCCCCACTGATTCACAGCCTTGGGTAGTTGTCCACTGTGGGTTCCTATGAGCTGGCTACTAGCTGGCCACTCATGGGCAACCGTGACCTATTTGCTATCTGCAAAGCACAGGAGAGCGTTCCTTGACACCTATGGAGAATAGCCGGTGTCCTGAGGCAGGCCCGGGGAGGCGGAGGCCGCTGCTGACCTGATGATGTGACTGTCAGGAGAACTCTGCCTGTGTTAACATCATACTTTGCTGATGCAGCTGTCTCTTGACGTATGGTCACGATGTTCTCTCCCCTGTCCCTTGCAAAACTTTGTCCCCCATTCCAATCCCCCCCTCCGGACTTTATTCCTCATACCATTGTGGCATGATCAGCTTTTACTAGCCTGTTGCTGTCAATGAATGGCACAAGAACTTCTGCTCAAGTTGCCTTGCAAACCCGCTCCACGACTGTTGTGTCCCTCATCGTGTTCCTGCTGCAAAGCAGCAACAAAGTTCCTGTCACAACAGTCCACTGACTGAAAGACCTTTACACTCAAGACCCCACCCTCCCTGTCTAGCTATTCCCTGCCATGCACCCCGCATGCCAAGCTGACTAGATGAACACCCTGCATTCCTCATCACCAAACTATTCTATTATTTAATGCATAACACCCCGTCCACAAAATGGGTGCCTACCAAATATTTTTTTCTAAAAAATGGAATTGGTTGCTAACATTAGGTGAAATCTGATTTTTACAAGTCCAGACTTCTTTCTTTTGAAAAATTAAAAGAGCAAACTGCACCAAGTGCCTGAGTGATGGGCTCCTGCCCTGAGGGCTGGAGGGGGTGCATATACTCTCCTTATCTTCCTTGGTCCAGCTCAGGGAAAGGACCGTGGAATTTTGCCTTCCTGTTTCCCACAAGAGGGCAATATAATCTCTAAGAAAAGTAAAAGGAACTGAAATTGCAAAAGCTGTTTGCCTGACTTTGTTTTGTAGGTGAAATTTTAGCTGCCCACCTGCATTTCCGTGTGCATGCAGTGTGCTATTTTTCAGGAAAATTCCTTTGGTCTGGTTCCCCTCCATGATCTGAAGTCAAGTCACCTGAAAGCCATTTGAGCACAAGCGTGCGAGTGTGCAGATAGGTCCTGAAGCAACTTTGCAGTCTGGGTGAGGTTGTGGATAGAGGCCCCATGGAATGCCAGATCTGCAGAGAACACCTCACCGCCCCACGTACCTTGGTGGTGCTTCTTCTGGGCACAGAATCTCGATTTTTATCAGCACTCCAAGAGCAGAGCAGTCCCTCTGGCGTGCCTTAGCACTGACCAGGCCAGCAAAGGTGGTGTGTTAACAGAACGCACATTTACTAATTTAGAGGGAGGAGGCCTAGAAACACAATTTTGCTGGCTAGAGAATGTTTTCTTAAAAATTAACAGAAGTCAAAATATCACCACCAGATTGCTAATCTGAGTTCTGAGTAAAGGAGAATGCTGAAATTCACTTGTCTGAAGGTTGTGATGTTTTGATGTTCCTTTCTACAAGAGACTGGCTGGCACCCCTGCCTGGGTCAGGCTCCTTGTGAATACAGTGGGTACCTTGCTGTATTTGCTCTGAGGCCACCCTCCCACCCCACACCCATGCTAAAGCTGCAGGTCTGTAGTTGACCGCAAATTAGATGACATTAACATGTAGCATTTCTCACTTTATGTCCTGTTTTTACATCATATCTATTACAGATGATTTTAATTTAGGCCTAAGGATTTTGGGAGGGTCAGAGATTAGGATCTTTAGCACCCTGAGCCTGAAGAGATCTCAAAGCTCTAAGAAAAAAAAATTAGCTCTTAACCACACTATGGTGACTAAGTACTGATAAGTAAAAGCAAAGGTTCCATGTTTTACTTTCTACATTGGCCTTCTCTTTTCTTCCCTTACCTTTGGCTAAAACAGAACAAAGCAGTTCCCTTTGCTTCATTTTTCCCGCACTAAAAGATATCTGTCCTTAATTGTGGTGTGACTTGAAATGGTTTAATAAAAATATGAAAATACGGAAGAGGAAGAGAGAGCTAAACTGGTTCATACATGTCATAATTGAATCTTGGGTTTTTGGTTTTCTTAACTGACTTTGGTTAAAAATTTATACATTTTTTTTCTGTAATCATTTGGGTTGAATAACCTATCCATATTCTAGTAGGTGAAGTTTGTACTACAGTAAATAAACCAAGGAACCCTATTTTTGACCTTAGCTTCTAATTTGCCCAGAGCCAGAAGGCATGCTGACCGAGGCGCAGGGATTATCTCTGCTAAGATGCAGCTCTGCACACACAAGAATATGAGTGCATATTAGGAAAAGCTTCTAGTGATTATTATTCATGTATTCAGTTTAGTTGAGGGGTGTCTTCTTTTGCTCCAGGGTGTATCTTCGCCAGCTGCAGTGTGTTGTTGAAATCCCCTGTGGCCCTGGGGTTTCCCAGTGCAAAGTGTGGGAGTGAGCCAGGAATGGCTGGTGTGTGTGTCCATCCCTGCCTCGCCACCCAGCAGGTAGCCATGGGCCTGTATACCTCCTTAGGTCATTTTATAGGATTTGGAGAAATAGAATAGTTAAAAAATGAGTTGTTTGGTACTGAAGCCCTGTCTGTGTGTATTAAAAAAGTCTTCTTAGTGATCTGAACTGCTTAGGTTTCATGGTACCATTAGGATAAATTGAAAAAAGTTCCTTCTTTAAAGGAGTTTAAAATTATTCCTTGAGAACATGGGCATGTAATAGAGCAATGTAGGGCACCGTATTGTGGTGAATAGGATAGGTGATACTCCAGGGTTAGATAAGCCTGCCTTTAAAAAAACTTTTCCGAGCTTCAGTTCCTCAATATATAAAACAGGAACATAAAAAAGATTAGATGAGATAAAGCATGTTAAGTACTTAGCCTTGAGTCTGCATTTAAATATTCAGTATTTGGTAGATAAGCATTGTAACTGGGTCTAATGAAATGTTCCTTTATGTGGTTTTTTTGAGAAGGGATGTCCCATGCCCACAGGTCACTTAAGTTCTGTTGAAAGAAAATTGTCTAAAATGCTATTATATTACTATAATACCTTATAGTATATATTATTGGTAATATATATACTACCAATACTTATACTAACAATATATACTACTAATACTAGTAATTATTGGTAATACTATATATTATATATACCACATATATATATATATATAATATATATCTTCTATTGTACCTTCTTGATTTCTTTAATAAACTTTTCCAGATAACAGAAATATGGACTCATTGATCATATCTTCTTCAAAATCAGTGTATCTGTAGTGGCTTTTTAAAACCCACGTGTTTTGTGAGTGCCACTATTCTGGACAATGGGCCAACCCTACCATAGACACACACAGGAGGAAAGGAAGGCGCCTGCACTCGGGCCAGTAATAAGTAAAGGCTCTGAGACACTAGTCATATTATGGGTGCTCAGAATCTCTTTGCTCCCACCTTCCTGACCATGTTGCTAAAGATTGGGATTTCTAGAAGTGTGGAACGCAGCCAAATGGAGTGTTAGTTTAGTGGAATGGAGATGTAAAGAAACAGAGTAGGCCCTGGAATCATCCTCCTTTCCCCTCAGAAGTGAGCTTGATGGAAAGACTGACTTGAGGGAGGCAGGAAATGTGGGTTCTAGTCCTAATAATGAGGCCGTGACCGGGCACCCAGGCTGCCTCTGCACAGAATGTTCCATTTCTGCCTGAGGAGGTCTTCAGAGTTACTGAAAGTCTTTAGACCCTTGTGGAAAGACTGAAAAATGAGTGAACGTGAAGTTACTAGGTCTCCGCTTCATAGAAAGTTGTTTTTTTTTTTAGGTTAATAATGTTTATTCGTTAAAAAAAAGAAAAACTTTAATGGATTTTACCTCTTTAGAGAGTGAATATTCTCTTTTGAGTTGATGGAAATTGCATGAGTAAAGGAAAATCTGACTGGCTTTGGTAATGAAAGAGTGTAAGAAAATCAGGATTTCTCACAGCTGTTTTAGTAGGCAGAGTGCTTCCACTTGGGGAATAACACCACAAGAAATCTCAATTTTCCCTGATGTTTGTTCCATTTCATTCTGTGTATTCCTCTCCTCACAGATTTAAATACCAAATTGTTTCTATTACTTCACAGTTTCCACCTGGGGTCTCAGGCATTTGCACAGAGCCAAAAAAGCATCTGTAGTTCCCCCCCCACCCCCCTTTTGCCACATCTAATAACTGGGGGCTTCTTTTTGAGCTGTTTATGTCATCATCACCATATCTCTGGGTATTCCAGGTAGAGTGTTTAGTTTCAACTGAAGCTGTAATCTCAGAAGTGCTGGGACTCCCTGTGCTTAAAAACCAACGTCATTGTGGAGAGTTTTCTGCTGTGACGGTTTGGGGCAACTTAATTTTGAAACTCTTTTTACCTTTCTCATTTCTGCTAGAATTTATTTCTCTCTCAATTTTGAAATTTGTCAGATTTATTTATTTTTTAAATGTGAATATTCCTTCTCCCCCCTTCCCCCCAAAGATAAGAGACCAGCTCGGGCACAATTTTGTTAGCCTTCGCCTTTTATTCTCTGAACATTCCCATTTTATATATTGAGGAACTAAAGCTCAGAGAAGGAAAATTAGACACTAAAGATAGTCAGTTCTGTCTGCAATACTATGTGGCACTGATTAAAATGAAGCATCTTTGTTTATTTGAAGGCAAAATACGAACTTTTGTTTGGAAATAATCGTTTGCTGCATGTATGAATGAGTTTGGGCATTTTGACTAAGTCAATCTATCAGTCAGCTGGATAATGAATTGTGTTTCGTTTGGGGATTAATACATTTCAATGCTATGAAAGAATTTGCCTAGCAGAGTTGCATACATTCTGAAAAATAGTCCATCTTTGAAAAAGTCCCCCGCAGTGGCTGGGGCTCCTACCCTTCTCCCTTCTCATTTGTCCCATTCTCCATCCAGTGACATTGTAGCTGAGTATGGTGTAGAGACAGCCTGATGGGCAGGAGGTGAGAGGTCAGCTTACTGGTCTTTGAGAGTTTGGACATGAGATCCAGGAAAATGTCTTTAAGCTCCTGCGTTACTCTGTGCTCCTGGCCCTCACCTCCCCATAGCTCGAGTTCAGTGTCCTGTGGTTGGAAGACAGAGATCCCGGGCCTGCCTGTGCTTTGTGTCCCGGGCCTGCCCATTGCTTCTCTTTTCCTTCCTGACTTCAAATCTCCCTTGGCTCTTTCCAAGTTTCATTTTAATTGTTTGATTTATTGTTGTTTTCCCAATCCCTACCATGTCGTGACCTCTCTGTAAGAATTTGAATAAGGGAACAATTATTTTAGTCTATTGATGGAAAGTGATTTAACTAAAGTAATCCACATTAAAATACAATTTACTGCTCTAAATCTTCCATTAATATTATTTCATGCATTATAGGGAATTTAGGCTTGAGTTTGCAGCGTTGGTATGATTCATATATTTTTATTTCAGCAAGAAAAAAATTTTTAAGGAAAAAAAGTCCATGGTTAAAAAGTTCAAATTGTCTCCCCAGTTCCCTTTACTAAGGACAATCATGGTTGATTTCTTATGTATCTTTTCTGACGGTTTCTATAAATACAAGGCTATGTTTACATATTGCAATCTAGTTATTTTTAAACAATGTGCAATCTAACATGCTCATTTTCTTATCCTTTAATGTCCTGACTAAATGGACAACTTGCCTTTCCCCTCTTGAACTCTTTCTTTCTTTCTTTCTTTTTTTTTTTTAAAGATTTATTTATTTATACAAGCTGGGGTATAGGCCAGAGGCATGGGGCGGCGAGAGGGCTCACCAGAGACAGCGGGGAGCAGAACAGGCAGATCAGAAATCCACTGCTGAGGGGAGCAGCGGGCGAGGCAGGAGAGGTCTGCCGCACCATGTGGGATTCTCCCTGGCTGGGCATCGAACTTGCATCGCAAGCTGGCGACAGCTCCACAGCGCAGCGCTCAACCGCTGCCCCACCAGGGAGGCCCGAACTCTTTCAAAAGGTTATATATTTGTCCTAAAAAATCTCAGAGTAGTGTTTTAGATTAAGTTTATCTTTTACTTCTTTATACCACTGTAATATTTAGAATAAAGTTTGACTGCATGTATCAGAAAACCTAAAATAACAATGATTTACACAAAACTTTATTTTTCTTTCACCTAAGAAGTCCAGGGCAGCTTACAGTGTCAGGAACCTAGAGTCCTTCTGTCTTGCTGATTGACCCTCTTCTAGATCCATGATCCAAAATGGTTCTTTGGTCTCTAGTTGTTACGTTTTCCACAGTCTAGGAAGCAGGAAGGAGTAGTCTCCCCTCTGCTTCCCCCGTGTGTACACACAAGACTTTCTAAATGACTCAGCTAAGCATTGGGGATTCTATTACCACAAAAGAAGGGGGATATAGACACTGGGTATCTGCCACAGTGGCTCAACTCTTCAAATATGGCACCCCTCTCCCACTACCCCCCAATTTCTTATTCAGCGTGGGCTTCAGAATGACTTTCAAAGTAACTCCTTTCAGAAATATTTGACCTGTGAAAGTAAAGGTCAATTCAGTATGAGATGGCCATGTCCTTCAGACCATTAAGAGAGTAGTTTTAAACGTTTGCGAAATCCTGTGTAGTTTGTCATTGCAGTCTGATTTTTCTAAGTTGATCATTTAGGTCAGGGATTGGCAGAGTTTTTCTGTAAAGAATTGGATAATAAAAATGTTAATAAAAATGGCTTTGCAAGACAATCCCTTTTGTGTCTCAGCTAGTCACTTCTGCTTTGAAGTGCAAAAGCAGCCACAGACAATATATTAAAGGACTAGCCTGGCTAAGTTCCAGTGAAACTGTATTGTCACACTGAAATTTAAGTTGTTTGTGTATACACACACACGCAAACATGTATATATACATACTTTTCATATTTCAGGCAATATTATTATTATGTTAGTCCCTTATATTATTCATCTAATTTTTTGGGACTATTTTAATATGTAGAAATCCTTCTTAGCTCAAAAACTGTCCAAAAGCAGTTGGTGGACCAAACTGGGTCCAAGGGCCATCGCTTGCCAACTCCTAATTTAGATGATATTTATAGAGTTGATAAGCTCTAAGAAAGGAAAGGAATGCATTGCTGTTCTGAATTGCAGTCAGTCAATTAGAGTACAACTCAAATGGAACAGAGGAAAGAGAATCTAAAAATGTTTAGAAGAATTGACTAAATTTTGAGACCATCTATTCTAAAATCCCTAAAATATATTGCTAGATTAAGGAAATACTCATGTTTTTTCAGAGCTGCATTTTTTTTAATATGTGATAAAATATAACATAAAATGTACCATTTTAACCATTTTCTCGATACATGATTCAGTGACATTATCTCTATTCACAACCATTACCACTATCTCTTTTCAGAATTGCTTTATCATTCCAGAGAAACTCGGTGTCTGTTAATAACTTGCCATTTCTACCTCCCCCTGACCCAGCCCCTGATAACTCTGTTGTATTTTCCATTTATAAATTTGTCCTTTTTAATCTGGTTTATTTCATTAACATAATGTTTTCAAGGTCCTTCCATGTGTTTAGCATGTACAGAATTCCATTCTTTTAAGGCGGAATAATTTTCTGTTGTATGTGTATACAATATTTTGTTTATTCATCTGTTGATGGACGTCAGGTTGTTTCTACCTTTAGACTATAGTGAATAATACTACTATGAACACTGATGTGCAAGTATCTATTTGATTCTTTTGTGTGTATACATACCTAGAAGTGCAATTGCTAGAGCATATAATAAATCTGTTTAACTTTTTAAGGAACCCACGTACAGTTTTAGACAGAGGCTACACCATTTTACATTCCTACTAGAAATGTACACAGGTTCCAGTTTCTTCACATTCCCACTAATATTTGTTATTTTCCCCCGATAACTATCACCTTAATGGGTGTGAAATAATACCTCACTGTGGCTTTGATTTGCACTTCCCCAGTGACTAGTCCTATTGAGAATCTTTTCATGTGCTTATTGGCCATTTGTAGATGTCCTTTGCAGAAATGCCTATTTTTGCTCCTTGCTCATTTTAAATTGCTGGATTTTGTTGTTAAATTGTAGTCCTTTATAAATTCTGGATGTAAATCCCTTATTGGATGTTCAATTTGCAAATGGAATTGTTTCCTTGATTTCCTTTTTGACTTGTTAGTGTACAGAAATGCAACTGATTTTTGTGTCTTAATTTTATACACTGGAACTGCTGAATTTATTAGTTCTAACAGTTAAAAAAATTATTTTAGATCTTTTCCCAGTTGGTAGGGTGTCTGTTAGTTTTGGTTAATGTCTCTTTTTGCTGTACAGAAGCTTTTTATTTTGATGTAATCCCATCTATTTATCGTGTTCTTCACTTCCTTCACTTTGGGGGATGTGTCTTTAAAGATTTTGCTGAGATGTATGTCGTGTAGAGTTTTGCCTATATTTTCTTCTATAAATTTTATGGTTTCAGGCCTTATGTCCAGGTCTTTTATCCATTTGGAGTTGGCTTTTGTGCAGGGTGTGAGGTAGTGGTCTAGCTTCATTTTTTTGCATGTAGCTGTCCAGTTTACCCAGCACCATTTATTGAATTGACTGTCCTTATATATAAAAAAAAAATTTTTTTAGGGTTTCGTGTATGAGATTACATGTGAAGAGGAATAATTTTACTTCTTCCTGTCCAATTTAGATACCATTTTTTTTCTTGACTAATACTTCTAATATTATGTTGACTAGAAATGGTGAAAATAGACATCTTTGTTGTGTTTCTGATCTTAGGGTAGAAGCTTTTAGTCTTTCATCATTGAATATGATGTTAGCTGTGAGTTTTTCATATGTAGCCTTATCCTGTGCAGTTCCCTTCTATTCCTAATTTACTGGTCTTTTAAAATTGAGATGTAAATGACTTTTAACACTAATCTCAGGTTTATAACACAATGATGGGATATTTACATATTGCAAAATGATCACTACAATAAATACAATAGTACCAAAATCAGATTTTTTTCTGTAGAGAACTTTTAAAATCTACTCAATAACTTTTTAAAAAAGATTTATTTATTTATTTCTGCATACAAGCTGGGGTGTAGGCCAGAGGTGTGGGGAGTGAGAGGATTCACCAGAGACAGTGGGGAGCAGAACAGGCAGATCAACTGAAGTACACTGCTGAGGGGAGCAGCGGGCGAGACAGGAGAGGTCTGCTGTGCCATGTGGGAATCTCCCTGGCCGAGTATTGAACGAGTGCTGCAGTGGCTCTGGATACCATCATAGTGCTGCGCTTAACCCCTTGCACCACCAGGGAGACCTACTCACTTAGTAACACTACTGCATATTTTAAAGTTATTAACTTCTTGTGACTTATATCTGGAAGTTTGTATCTTTTGAGATCTTTTACCTATTTTACCTACCTTCTACCCTCTAACTTTGGCAATTCCCATTTGTTCATTGTAGCTATGAGGTTTTATTTTTTTAAAAGATTGCACATAATTGGAACTATACAGTATTTGTCTTTCTATCTTTTACTTAGCATAATGCCCTCAGAGTGCATTCATGTATCACAAATGACATTTCATTTTTAATGCCTGAATAATATTCCATTGATGTACATGTATCACATTTTCTTTATCCATTCACCCATTAATGGGCACTTGTGTTGCTTCCATATCGAACTATTTTAAATGCTGCAATAAACATAGGGGTGCATATAATTTTTGAGTTATTTTTGTATTATTTGAATAAATAACTATAGAAATGGAATTGCTGGGTCGTGGTAATTCTATTTAAATTTTTTTTTGAGGAAACTCCACACTATTTTTCATAGTGGTTGTACCAGTTTACATTCCCGCCAATATTATGCAGAAGTTCCTGGTCTTCATATCCTTGCTAACACTTGTTGTCTCTTGTCTTATTATTTCACTCCTGTGAGGATGGTTATTAAATATCTCATTGTGGTTCTGATTTACGTTTCTTTGATTAGTGATGTTGAGCATATTTTCACATGCCTGTTGGCCATTTGTAAGTCTTTTTTTGAAAATATTCAGATCCTGTGCCAATTTTTCATTTTGATTGTTTTTCTGCTTTTGAGTTGTATGAGTTTTTTGAATATTTTGTCTATTTTTTTCCTAAATTTTTACTTTAATTTTTTTGGTTACATTTTTGCTCTTTTTTATGTGTACATGTTCCAGTCATCCTCTACCAAACTGCCCATTCCCGTACCCCTCCCACCTCCCTCTCCCATCTCCTCTTCCTTCTGTTCCTTCTGGCAAGCATTACATTCTTTCAGTAAGTTCAAGATTTATTCCTTCTGTGTTTTGCCCGTGTATGCTTCTTGGTTGTTTATATTCCACAGATGAGGGAAACCATCTTATATCTGTCTTTCACTTTTGAGTTACTTCATGTACCATAGCACCTTGAGGCCCATCCATTTTGTCCTAATGTCACTATTTCATCCTTTTTCACAGCAATGTAGTATTCCATTCAATATATATTCCACAATTTCTTTATTCATTTGTCTGTTGAAGGGTATTTAAGCTGATTCCATGACTTGGAAATTTTGAACAGTGCTGCTGTGTACATAGGCATAAATAGTTTCAAATTAGTATTTTCATAGTATTTGGATAAATACCTAATATAGGCATTGCTGGTTTGTGCAGAATTTCCATTTTTATTTTCATAAGAAATCCTTATACTGTTCTCCACAGGGGATGTACCAATTTGCATTCATGCCAACAGTGCATGAGATTTCCATTTTCATTGAAAACTTGCCAACATTTACCACTTGCATTTTTTTTTTTTAATATGGGCCATTCTCACAAGGGTGAAGTGAAATCTCATTGTAGTTTTGATTTGCATTTTCCTTGTAATAAGTAAAATGGAACAATTTTTCATATGTCTATAGGCCATCTGAATGTCTTCATTTAGGTTCTTTTTTCATTTTTTGATTGTATATTTTGTATATTAATCTCTTGTCAGATACATGATTTGCAAATATCTTCTCCCATTTAGTAGGTTGCCTTTTCAGCTTGATTGTGGTATCTTTTGCTGTGTAACAGCTTTTTTAGTTTGATGTAGTCCTATATGTTTGTCTTTGAGTCATATTAAAACATGACTGCTGTCAAGGAGTTTACCACCAGTTTTCTTCTAGGAATTTTATGGTTTCAGGTCCTATGCTCAAATCTGCTTTTTGGGTTAATTTTTGTGTATCCTGTAATTGTTTCAGTTTCATTCTTTTACATGTGTCTGTCTGGTTTTCCCAAGAGCATTTGTTGAAGAAATTGTCCTCTCCTTATTGTATATTCTTGCCGCCTTTGTCATAAATTGACCATATTTACTTGCGTAAATTTATGTACTCTCTATTCTGTTGCTCTGCTTTCTTGCCAGTGCCAAGTGGTTTTGATTATTATAGCCTTGTAATATATAACCTGTCTTTCAAAAGTGTTGTTTTATTCTAATACTGGCTAGGATTTTTTTCAATTATATATTCTCATAAAAATTTCAGGATTGTTCTATTTCTATGAAAAATACCATTGAAATTTTGATAGGGATTGCACGAAATCTGTAGATTGTTTTGGGTAGTATGGGCATTTTAACAATATTTTAGTCTGAGCATGGAATTGCTTTCTATTTATCTGTGTCTTGTTGAATTTGTTTCATCAGTTTCTTACAGTTTTCAGTGTACAGGTCTTTCATTCACTTGGTTATTACACTCTTTTCTGATGCAGTTGTAAATGGGATTGCTTTCTTAATTTCTTTTTCTGATAGCTTGTTATTAGTATATAGAAATGCAATAGATTTTTGCATATTGATTTTGTATCTTGCAACTTTATGAATTTTTTTGTGAACAGTTTTTTTGGTATAATCTTTAAAGTTTTCTATATGTTGAGTGCTTTTTTAATCAAGGAAAAGTATTGAATTTTGTCAAATACTTTTATGATAGAGATGCATACCATAGTATGAACAGTGATTTGTCAAACTTACTTTAAAATACTTTTATAAAGGAAAAGGGAATTGATGAAACAAGTGTGTCAAAATCTGGATAACTGTGGAGAATGATTGATGCTTATTTGGGATTTATTAAACTTTTGAGTATGTTTGAAAATTTGCATAATAAAACTTAGAAAGGAAAAACTTAAAAGTATTCTATTTTTTGTTCTGCGTTATTGTTTTGCAAGCCCTTATTAAAATAGCTGATTTGAATTTAATTACTTTCATTTATTTTCCCCTTATTTTAGGGGGTATATTGTGAACTTTTGCAATATCAAATTGTGTTACACTTTTTTTTTCCCCAGAAAAAAAGGATATTTACGTTCTTCTGTTCATAGATTCTCACTCTTTTATGAAGTACTCTTCTTGCCTCTAGCAGTGGGTAAAGGGGGTTCTTGAAAATTATTGGGTGTTTATAATTGAAATCAGATCTCCATGGCACAAGCCACAGGCTAAAACTAGTTTTCCCCACCGTCTGAGTGCTGAGGCTTGCGGACTTGAGCATTGTGGGCGCCTCAGCGTGTACAGCCTGAGGGGCAGCTGGCACAGGTCACTCTAAAAACTGGCAGAAGCTGCAGGCAGTCCACCACCCACTGTGCCCAGTGTGAGTGGCCCCACTGGGGGCTCAGGCAGCGCAGCAACAACAGGTGGTGGTGGTTCCTGTCACAGCGGGCATGCAGCCCCTCTGGAGTTGCAGTAGCAAGGTTGCCCAGTGCCAAAGCAAGCTCTGGCAGAGGAGGCAAGCCCCAATCTCATGGCTCCTGGCATGGGCTGCCTGGAGAAGAGTTGGGCCCCACTGGATCAGCTCCAGCTCTGCCATTCCCTGTAGCCTCAGGGAGAGCGGCCTGAGGCCTGCCCGGCCAACATGGTCCCTCCCTGCCTCCACAGTGGTCTTGCAATTGTTTTAGTGCAGGGGTGAGAACCTACAGTGGCCTGTCCCCCACCTTAGAACTGTTCTTTGGCTTTATTTAGCACTGTTTTAGTATGACCATGCACTTCTTTTTATTTGTTTTTTATTTTTTTATATATATATTTTTTATTATTATTTATGTCTTTTACATTTTGTATTCCCCTTGGGCAGCCCACCACCAATTCACCCATGATACATCTCCATGGTCCCCTGTATTCTCCTCTCTTCCATTTTGTGCCCTTATCCTCCCCCCCCCCCCCCCCTCC
>PVIJ01000520.1:0-280750 GCA_004024925.1 Scalopus aquaticus | reverse complement strand
TCCCCTCTCTTCTCTTTACTCCGACTCTTCAGTTTATTTTTAAGTCCAAAGCACCCCCAGGGTCGATTGTATTGCGTAGGGTATCCGGTTCTCTTCGAGACAGCTCTCAAAGTTAGGGATATTTTTCTCCAAGAATCGATTTTTTGTAGGAGAGCCTGATCCTAGCGTCTGTTCGCCGCCATGTTTTGGGGGCGTGTCTCTTTTCTCATTTTGACTTCCCTATTCTGGTTTCTTTGTCAAGGTTGAGAAATCCTTGGCTAAACCAACAAAGAAACCAGAATAGGGAAGTCAAAATGAGAAAAGATCAGACAATTATATCAGGACGTGACCAAAGAACATTGATATAGTTTTATGCAAATTCATCATATGGAGTTAATTATGATTTATGTCATAATGTCAACATTGTCAAGGTTGAGAAATCCTTGGCTAAACCAACAACGTTGACATTTTGGGCTGGATTGTCCTCTGTGAGGAGCCCCTCCTGTCCCTCTAGGATATTAATTTAAGCAGCATCCCTGGTCTCCACCTACTTGATGTCATTAGCAGGGCTGCACTGCCATTATGCCCAATTCATGACAACCAAAATGCCTCTAGAATTGCCAAGTGTCCCCTGGAGTAGAATCACCCCCAGCTGAAAACCACTGGCTTTGATTCTAAATTCCAAATGGGAGGTAGGGGGTGGCCCAGGAGAATGCAGGGGCATCTCTGTCTGAATTCTTTTTGGCAACTTGGTCCTTCTCCTGCAGCTAGCGAGGTCTTTCCCATGCTTAGCTCTCTGGAACCTGCCAGTTTTTCCTGGGAGCAACAACACAGTTCAGATATAGTTGTCATCCATCCTGGACATAGCCTCTCTTCAGCTCAGGAAAATGTCCTTTTCCTTCTTGCGTCACTTTTATTAGTTCACAATCTCATCCCAAGGTTATTTGCCTCTTTGGGCCTCTCAGACTTGCTCTTCAAAAGCCAAATCCCAGAGGGCTGGCAGCCAAATCTGGGACTATACAGGCTCTGTGCTGCCCACCTACAGGTAGGAACCTGCATCTGCTCAGGAACCACTAGCTCATTCCTGCCTCAGGGCTTTTGTGCATGCTATTTCTGTCCCTGCGAAACCTTTCTCCCAAACCCCAGGCAGGTCTGTTCCTCCATGCCACTTATTTCCCTGTTTAAGTGTCATTCAGAATTTGAAATCCAAACCTGCCACAAGACCCCATTTCCTCCTGGGTTTTCATCATTTTGTATCAGTTCATTAAGATTTTTATTTAATGCTTGTTGCCCCTCAAAAGCGTGAGTTTCTTAGTGGTAGAGACATACAGGTCTTCTATGCCTTTTTACCAGGAGTCACCAGATCCCAGAAATGCTTGGTGCACAGAAGCCCAATAAATATTGGTTTGAAGTTATAAATGTATAAAATCATTCTGAGTCAATATTTTTTCAGATTTTGTGGCAACCAAATATTCATCATCCCCTCAATACATTTATTGAGCACTTACTGGACTGAGGAGAAAGTAGTAAACAATACAGATAACCCAGAACTCACTTTCTGATGAGAGAGGAATAAGAAACAACACATTTTCAAAATTTTAAGTACTTTGGAGATGAAAAGCACTGTGGAAGAAAGGAAGAGTAGACATGGTGGGGGCTCAGGGCTACCAATATCAATGTGAACACCTCCTTTCTCTGGACAAAGAAGGTGTGAGGGAAGGAGCTGTGTAGAAAGATGGGGATCCAGGCAGAGGGAATAACCTGTGCAAAGTTCCTGCAGAAGGACCATGCCCAGCATGTTTGAGGTTAAAATCACCACAGTAAAACTCAAAGGGTTAATTCCTCCCATTTTCGATTTCATTTCAGAAAGATCAAACTTCTAATGTCACACAGCAAAACCTATGAAGAAGAATCTGAGTCTACCTCAATTTGCATTAATTTGTAGCTCCATTATAAGTAGGAAGTTACTTTTCCTGGTTCCCAGATATTACCTGGGTGGGGTCAGTTGAGACTAGAAGGACCTATCAAGGACCTCCCACACTGTTCAGGTGCCAGTGGGAAAATCCTAAAGACCCTAGACTAACACAGACACATTGAGGCAGCCAGAAGTAAATGCTGACATTCACATATTCATTCAACAAATACTTATTGAGTGCCCACTAAGTGCCAGGTTCTCAGTAATCCCTTAATATCTGCACAACCTTGTCATTGGGGATTTCTCAGATTCTCCTTTATAGGCAAGTGTCGGAGGCCGGCTGCGGTTGCTGGGGGAAAGGAAGTGGGGAGTGAGAGACAGCACACACCAGAGTGTGATCAGGCCGCTCCACTTTATTATTTGAGAACAGGGTTTTTAAAGCATAAGAAGAATTAACTACTGACAATGGCAGGGTAATTACAGATATTCAGATGCATAATCAACTGCATACTTTGAGGAGAATTGAGGAACTTTGGAAAAATGTCTTGTTGTGATGTAAATACCAGCAAGGTACAGGACATAATCTTCAACCTTTGCCCTAGGCCTAGGGTGGAGGCTGCTGTCTCCATACCTATTGTCTGAAACTAAGACCATAATAAAAGAAACATCTTTATGCTAATCTCTGGAGGAAATAATCTAAGGAACTATACACTGATTTTTTGAGGAAAGGAAGGGAAATAGAGGAAGGGATTAAATGTTCTGTTTCAAACATTAACCCTTGACCGGGCAAGGACACTTCACTGTCAGAAGGACATCTCGCTGCCAGGATCTAATGAGAAAGGCTAATGCATGCAGGCATGGTGGAGAAACTTAGTTATTGTTCTCACCTGAAATTATGCTTAAATTATTTGCAAAGAAGAAATACCGCATCCTGACTTATGGGAACACTTCCTTGAAGGCTCGCCACCCATAAAGTGACCTTGTCAAACAATATGGGGTGTCTAGGCTACGACATTTCCCCCTCTTTTGTTTTTTAATTGAAGGTGCCCCATTTGTACACGTAAAGTAGAAATGCAAGCAAAGAGTGAACGAATAATCAATGGGAGAATAAGTAAAAAGCCAATTGAGCAAACAAAGATAATACCTGCATCAATAACCCAAGAAATCCAATTATTGGAGCGAGCTGTCTCTTTAATTCCTTGAAATATGTCATTAGCTATTTGTTCTAAAGGGGGAGCAGATAATTTAGATATACTTATTTGCTGAATCTCATTTTGTAAATTATTTAAGTCGGGAGCTAAATTTGTATTATTCCAGACACCAAGTAAATGGTGTTTTACTTTACCCCAAGCGTCTGAAGTATTATGAGGAAAGGGGGTAATACAAATCCATTTATATTTAACATGACATCTGGTAGTCATTTGGGTTTTAATATTTTGAATTTGATTACCTATATATATGATGGCATCCTCCAAAGCATCAAGTCTGGTTTCAATTTTTCTATCAACTTTTTCTTGTAAGGCCAAGGCTAAGGAGACATTATGAGATAGATTATTAACATGCTCTGCAGTGTGTACCTCATGAATCAATACTGTGGTAGATACAGTAAGAGAAGCAATTAAAGTAATAAGAGCAGTAATTCCTAAAATTAGAGAAGCAACAAAGCGTTTAGGACGCATTAGCTAATGTAACTTAACCAAAATTTGAGTTCCTTCATCGTCGTACCAGTCTTCCTTGAGGGTGACTGAAAGCATTACATAAGAAGGTTGAGGGCCTCCCTGGTGGCGCAGCGGTTAAGCGCTGCGCTGTGGAGCTGTCGGCAGCGGTGACGCAAGTTCGACGCCGGCCGGGGGGAATCCCACATGGCGCGGCAGACCTCTCCTGCCTCGCCCCGCTGCTCCCCTCAGCAGTGTAGTTCTGATCTGCCTGTTCTGCTACCCGTTCTGTCTCTGGTGAACCCTCTCGCCACTCCACACCTCTGGCCTGTATCCCAGCTTGTATGTATAAATAAAATAAATATTAAAAAAAAAAAAAAAAAGAAGGTTGATATACAATTATAAACATAGTATAATTTTTAGTCAAGGAAGAGTTAATATGAGGACGCTGAGGGTACTTGAAAGGAGAGGAGAGCTAACATTGCAATGAAAAGAGTTTCAGGGGAAACTGGGATGCCTTGAGAGGTTACGATGTTTTCCGCTGCAGATGTAAGATGCTTGATCTGTCCCCATGATGGCAGTGCCGCTGTTCGTGTTGAGGCTGCCTGTGGATGGGAGCGCAGGTTAAGGTTGGCCATTTGTCTGGTGATTGTATTTTCATCCGATTCCGCTGGGGTCCCTGGTGAGCAGGGCACGGCCCCCTTTCGGTGCAATGGTTGGCGCCACATAGTTTCTCACAAGGCGGTCAGGTATCCACAAAGGGGAGTCAGCATCCTGTGGGAAAACACAAGCATAGCCCCTGCCTGACGCTAGCAGGGGATCTGGGCCTCGCCACAATCCTGTTAGTAGGTCCTTCCATTTTACTAATGGTTGTTTTTTGGAGACTTGTTGTCCCCAACGCCTAAGCATTGGTGAGTTTCCTTCACCATCCACATTTAAATGATTAATCACAAATAAAGCATGCTGCAGAATTTGATGAGGAGACTTATATTTTAATTCATCTTCTTTTAATTTATTAATTTGAGTTTTAAGGGTTTGATGTGCCCGTTCAACAATGCCTTGTCCTCTGGGATTATAAGGAATTCCTGTGCTATGAGTGATATGAAACTAAGAACAGAACAATGCAAATGCTTTAGATGTATATGCAGGAGCATTGTCAGTTTTAATAGCAGAAGGAATTCCAAGAACTGAAAAGGCTTATACCAGATGTTGAATTACGTCCTTAACTGCTTCTCCAGTACGGGCTGAAGCCAAAATAACATGAGAGAAAGTGTCCACTGAAACATGTACATGGGACAATTTTCCAAAGTCTGGGATATGAGTAACATCCATTTGCCATAACTCGTTAGGCAGAAGGCCTCTAGGATTGACTCCCATAGGAAGAGAAGGGAGAAACTGAGGACAGGTATGACAGTTTCTCACAATTTGTCTAGCTTCTCCTCTGGAAATATGAAACTGTTTTTGTAAAGCAGCCGCTGTCTGATGATGTAATTGATGGTCTTGGGCTGCACATTGAATTACAGATGCTACCACGGGACGAGTGTAGGAATCAGCTAAGGCGTTTCCTTTTGACAAAGGTCCCGGGAGGCTAGAATGTCCACGAATATGTCCAACATAGTAAGGACAGGTTCAATTTTGTAGCTCCCATTGTAATTTGTTGTAACAGGTGAGCTATTGTGGACGAATAAGAGATGGGAGCAGTAATTACAGCAGAAAACAAATTAACAACATATTTAGAATCTGTATATAAATGAAAGGTTGCAGTAGGAAGCAATTGAAAGGCATTGATAACTGCAATAATTTCTGCCTTTTGGGCTGAAGTTTCTCTGGTATCAAGAACAATTGGCTTTCTATTTTCAATTAATGTCACCGCTTTACCGGTGGCAGAGCTGTCCGTGAAAACAGTCACGGCAGGTTTAGGCAATGGTTTTACAGAAAATTGCCATGGGAAAATTACTGGATGTTCCATTAAAAAATGTAACATAGGGTTATTAGGTAAATGAAACAAAATTTGCCCAGTGTAATTATATACTGACAGGAAAATATCATCATCAATTTGCATTAAAAACTGCAACTGTTCTTTAGAATTTGGAACCACCAATTGGGAGACGTCTTGGCCGAATAATTCAATGCTTCTAATTCTCCCTTTTTTAATTATTTGAGCAACCAATGATGGATAAGCAGGTACTAGTTTGTTATGAGAAGACGGCAAATGTAACCACTCAAGTGGGCCGTTCTGCCATAGACATGCAGTGGGCGTATAAAAGGTTGATAAGACAATTAACATCCACGGCTGAGAATAATCTAATTGATGAACCTGAGCCTGACCAATAGCAGTTTCTACCTTCTGAAGTGCTACTTTAGCCTCAGGTGTTAGACTTCCGGGGGAAGTTGGATGTGTATCCCCGCACATCAAACAAAGGTTTTAAATCAGCTGTAGTCAACTTTAAATAAGGTCTGACCCAATTAATATCTCCTAACAATTTCTGAAAATCATTTAATGTCTGTAAATGATCCGTCCTCAGCTGCAGAGGCTGAATGGAAACATGCTGAGAATGGATAACACGCCCCAAATAATTAAAAGGTGGGCTCGTCTGAATTTTCTCTGGAAACACAATCAAACCATTAGATGTTAAGTCCCTAGTTAGGGAATTTAGAATTTGTTGTAAAACGTCTGAGTCCGAATGAGCTAGGAGAATATCATCCATGCAGTGAACAATATAAGCTGACGGAAACCGAGTTGAGTTCCCTGAATAGCCTGATCCACATACTTTTGACATAAGGTGGGGCTATTTTTCATGCCTTGAGGAAGGACTTTCCGTTGGAAGCGTTGGCAAGGCTGTTTTAAATTAACAGAAGGGAGGCTGAATGCAAACCTCCGACAGTCATTTGGATGTAAGGGAATTGTAAAAAAGCAGTCTTGTAAATCAATAACTATTATAGCGTAGTTGTTAGGAACAGCTACAGGTGAGGGGAGACCGGGCTGAAGGGATCCCATAGTTTCCATCGTGGCATTAATGGCTCGGAGATCTTGTAAAAGACGCCATTTGCCAGATTTCCTATTACAAATATTGGAGTATTCCAAGGGCTCTTGGAAGATTCAATATGTCCTTTTTCTAATTGTTCCTGAATTAGCTTTGTGGCAGCGCAAAGCTTCTCATTTGGCAGGGGTCACTGCTCTACCCAGACGGGGTCATCACATTTCCAAGAAATAGGATCTCCTGCCTTTAATACAGCGGCCCCTGCGAAAAAGGGCTGTTCTGCCGCATCTGTAGTTAAGTGGACATTCATTTGTGACAGAATATCTCTCCCCCATAGCGAAAAGGGGAGGGAAGGAATTACATAGGGTTGAAATGTTCCTTCATATTCAGCTGCTTTCCACGACAAAATTTGAGCACTTTGACCAACATTAGAGGCCATGCCAAGACCTATTAAGGTAGAAGGTGTTTTAATTGTCCGCCAAGCCGAAGGCCAATCTTTTGTAGCTATACAAGATACATCCACACCCATGTCTAAGAGCCCAGTTATAGGCTTTCCTTGTATGAGGATGGTTTTCATGGGTCTTTTCTCATTAACTCTTTGAACCCATCCTACAAAATCTGAGGAGCCAAAGCCTTGATTTCCTCTGTTGGCTGAGACCGTCTTATTTGGCATTTTAAAATAAGGCAAAAGCAGCATTTGTGCAATCCTTTGATGGGGCCTAATCTCAATAGTTTTAGTAGCAGCTTGTACCATAATTTTGATCTGTCCAAAATAATCAGAGTCAACAACTCCAGAAATAACATGTATGCCTTATAAGGCGGAGGAGCTGCGCCCAACTAAAAGTCCAAAATAACCCGGGGGAAGAGGGCCGTAAAGACTGGTTGAAATCCGTGTGGTGGGTGACTCAGGAGTTAAGATGACATAGTTTGAGGAAGCAATATCTAACCCTGCACTCCCTGGTGTGGCTCGGGCAAGGCTGAACACTGTTGTTCTAACAAGGGATTGTTTTGAGTCCACATCACCCGAGGGCGGAGCTGTTGTACTGGAAATCTGCCTAGATTCATCGGGGCTTGAGGGGGTCCCCATGTGCCCCGGTTGCTTAACGGGGCCTGGGGCTGGCCCCATGACAAGTTTTTTTGACTGTTCTGGATTATTAACACACTGAGTTACGGGTCTAATATTGCTATTCATAGGTTGGCCGTCTCTGTGAAAGCGAGACTGACAATCTCAAACCCAGTGAAAACCCTTTTCACATTTTGGACATAAGCTTTTAGGAGCAGTGTGAGTTAGTATTCTTCATGGGCAATTTTTACTAAAATGGCCCACCTGGCCACATAAGAAACAGGGCATAGTGGCCGGTGTAAAATGCGCCGGCGCAGGCATAGTATCAGGATGAAGTCCACCTTGAGTATTTGGATTGTTAGCATTTAAAAATTGAGTATAGGTCTGACCTTTTAGGGCTGCGGCTATGGCTACTCCCTGAATATATGCGGGGGTAGCATCTAAACATATTTTTATAAAATCGGACAAGTTGCCTGTCTTACGAATAGGGCGCAGCAATGCCTGACAGGCAGTGTTGGCATTTTCAAAAGCTAATTGTTTAAGTAAAAATTCTGCCGCTTCCTTATTGAAAACTATTTTAGACACTGCGTCCTCAAGTCGGGCAACAAAATTTTGAAATGACTCTTCACCTCCTTGTTTTATCTTACTTATAAAAGCTGTAGAGGTGGCTGTTGTAGGTAAGGAGCGCCATGCTCCCACTGCAATATTTTTGATCTCTCCTAGCACCGTTTTAGAAAGTTTTAATCGATTTTTTGGAGCAAAATAATCTCCACTGCCCATTAATATGCCCATGGTTATGCCGGCATGCGTTCTTTGAGTAAATTGTTTTTGAACAAGTTGTTTTGCAGCATCCTCATAATTTGTTCTCCATAATAGATGTCTGGGAGAGAGGCAGGATTTAGCAGTTTGTTGCCAATCAAAAGGTGTCATCCACTCTCCTGCTACACTCTCCAAAATTTATAAAGTATATGGGGAAGTGGGGCCAAAATCTGTGACTGCTGTCTTTAGTTCTTTTAATAATTTAAGGGGCAGCGGCTCCCATTGAGGAGCCTCATTTTCATTCTCTGAATATAAAATAGGGAAAGTGAAAGAGGTATCTCCTTCATTTTTTGCCTGCTGTACAGCGCCCATAAATCCCACTGGGCAAGGAGGCAATTTCAACTGGGATTTTTTAGGTTTTTTAAGAGCTGACCCAGGTCCGCACAGCCATGAATTATTTTCAGTGTAGTCAAAAGCCTGTTCTTTTAATTCAGCCTGATATTCGGGAGGCAAGGTATCATCTTCCTCCTCAGTGGCGCAGATGCCACAATACTCTCATTAGGTTTACTAAGTTCTTTTTTAATTGGCGAAACTGATGGTTTTTCGCTGTCATTAGGGTTGTCACTGATTTTTGAATTAGTATCTAATTTGCTGGCCAAGCTGACAACCTCATGCTCTGGGTCTAAAGCATCTTTAAGTGCAGACCACAGAGCGAAGGCATTACTAGGAACATTTTTTGGTCCATTTTCATCATAATACTTTCTAATATCTTTACCTACTCGCTTCCAAACTTCAATGTTTAAAGTTCCTTCCACTGGGAACCACGGGGCACATACTTAAACAAAGTGAAAGAAGTTCTTTAACTGCTTACGTTTAACTGAGATTCCTCTTTTCGTTAGCATCTGCTTAGTTACATCAATAAAGAGTCCTCTTTCTTTAGACTCCTTATGGCCCATGACTTCTCAAAAGTTCTGAAATTTTTTTGTTTGTTTGTTTTCTAAAGATATCAATAAAGAGTCCTCTTTCTTTAGACTCCTTATGGCTTATAACTTCTCAAAAGTTCTGTGATTACCTGCCCATCTCACTCGACCTATCTCCATCGAGGGGCTCTAGAAACCCAGGCAGGATCCTAGCTTTCCCGAAACTGCTTACGGGGGAGAATTTACCACTCCGTCGGGTCCCTGTTCGGGCGCCAGTTGTCGGAGGCCGGCTCCAACCAAGGTTGGGTTCCCGGGGGTGGTGGGGAAAGCAGCGGCGGGTTGCATGGGGGAAAGAGGGTGGGGAGTGAGAGACAGCACACACCAGAGAGTGTGATCAGGCCGCTCCACTTTATTATTTGAGAACAGGGTTTTTAAAGCATAAGAAGAATTAACTACTGACAATGGCAGGGTAATTACAAATATTCAGATGCATAATCAATTACATACTTTGAGGAGAATTGAGGAACTTTGGAAAAATGTCTTGTTGTGATGTAAATACCAGCAAGTTACAGGACATAATCTTCAGCCTTTGCCCTAAGCCTAGAGTGGAGGCTGCTGTCTCCATACCTATTGTCTGAAACTAAGACCATAATAAAAGAAACATCTTTATGCTAATCTCTGGAGGAAATAATCTAAGGAACTATACACTGATTTTTTGAGGAAAGGAAGGGAGATAGAGGAAGGGATTAAATGTTCTGTTTCAAACATTAACCCTTGACCGGGCAAGGACACTTCACTGTCAGAAGGACATCTCGCTGCCAGGATCTAATGAGCAAGGCCAACGCATGCAGGCATGGTGGGGAAACTTAGTTATTGTTCTCACCTGAAATTATGCTTAAATTATTTGCAAAGAAGAAATATCGCATCCTGACTTATGGGAACACTTCCTTGAAGGCTCGCCACCCATAAAGTGACCTTGTCAAAAACAATATGGGGTGTCTAGGCTACGACAGGCAAGTCCAGAGTATGAAGAGCACACAGTCAGGGAACGGCAGAGTTAGAATTTAAAGCCGAGTTTTGGATACTGTAGTATCTGTGCTCTTGAATGCTAGATATTATATACTTCTCTGAGGTAAATGCTGCCTTGAGTCTAATCCAGTATTTTCATGCTGCACTGGAAAATATATCCTCAAATTTGGAGCTGTAAAACAGCACAAACATCACCTTTCTGAAAAAATAACATTGAAGAAGTTCAGGGAAGCCAGAGAAAGGGTTCTAGAAGGGAGACAAAGGGCTCTGCCTGGACACGGGAAGAGAAAATTTCCAAGAGAAGGGGACATTAGAGCTGGGGTTTTGAAGAATGAGTAAGAGTTTGCCAGAGAGAAACATAATGAGTTTACTTTTAATTCATAAATTCACTCATTCAAATCTCCCTGCTTCCCCTTTGTGTCCTCATCATAGTGGGTGTTGCCAGAACCTTCAAAAAGCCCCCAGTCTTTGGAAGGCAAAGCTAGACAGATACCCCCATGGAGTCATGACTGGACCAAAGAGGAAGACATGATTAGAGGTACCAAACAGGGAACCAGGACTCTTCCTGAGGTGTCAAAGAAGGCTTTCCATTTGGATAATTGAAATGGGTCTTAAAGGAGGGAAAGGAGTTTGTCAAGGAAGATTGTTTCGTTTGAGATGTGTTGGACCTGTGGAGTTGATGAGGAAGCTGCAGCCATGCTCAGGTCAGCAGATATTTAAAAACAGTCAAGAATAGGTGATGATTGCATTAAAATTCCAAAAGCCTAGGGCTTTCTTGAGAGGTAGGTAGAAACAGAAGCAAGAATCCCAGCACTTCTTAAATGACTGCCTTGCTGGGGGAGGCTCATTAATCATCTCTGAAGCAGGAGGAGGCCCAGGCTGGATGAGGGGATTCTGCACATACTCAGTCTTGGGAACTTGACTTGGCATCTCCTTGCCTCCCTATTCCCTGTAAATATTTAATCCCCAGCAGGGCCTGAGCAACTGTCAAAACCAACAGTGGGCAGGGAAGTCTGAAAGAGATGGGGAGCACAGGATCAGTGAATTTAAATATTATACCAACTTGAGGAACTGGGAGACTGCAAACAGGTGCTGTTGTTCATACATAGCCCCCCAAAACACTTGGTTCCCTCCAGGATTTTCAGTGGGTATTATTTTCTGCAGGAGCTGCCCAGAGGTCTCCCCTAACTGACCAGCATGAGGTGTTCCCAGTCACGGAGGGCAGAGGTGGGCCTGTTTCTGGCCCTTGGCAGTATTACCTTCCTCCTCCTCTTCTTCAGCTTGCACATGGCACCACCCACGTGCCAGATCCCAAAGGAGCCACTGGGCACCCCCACATCTCTGGCCTGGCAGGCTGTGCCCACCCGCCCACCACCTGTCCCCTGCCAGGCCAATGGCTCAGTGGCTGCCCTGCCCAAGTTTGCCGGGGAGCCACAGCACGTGCGCGACTTCCTGCTGTACAGACACTGCCGCAACTTCCAGCTGCTACAGGACGCTCCGCCGGACAAGTGCACAAAGCCTGTGTTCCTGCTGCTGGCAATCAAGTCCTCACCCCACAATTATGAGCGGCGGGAGCTGGTACGGCGCACTTGGGGTCATGAGCGAGCTGTGCAGGGCCTCTGGTTGCGCCGCCTCTTCCTGGTGGGCACTGCCCCCAACCCAATGGAGGCCCTCAAGGTCAACCGACTGCTGGCAATGGAGGCGCAGGCACACGGGGACATCTTGCAGTGGGACTTCCACGACACCTTCTTCAACCTCACGCTCAAGCAGGTGGGCCAGGGATCACCTCATGGGGGCGCCTGCCCTTCCTGCCCAAATCACCACGACCTCCTCTGAGGGATCCAGGGGAAGATGTCTCCTAAGCCCCATACTATCTTCCAGGTGTTGGAAGCCTCCTTCCCTAAGGGCAGCAGGCAGGAAGGGCAGGGTGGCCGAGGTGGCAGACAGGGTTCTGAATCCAGGCATGCTATGTGCCCTTAATGATCGTCTGCCACTGTGTGCCTCAGTTTCCACATTAGAGAAATGGGATATTAGATGGAGCCAACCACTTCTCCAGGGTGCTGTGAGGCTTACATGAGAAGATGTTTGTGAGGCAGCATCTGCCCTCCAATTAACACTAGCAATGGGAGGGGGAGAGAACCCATTTATTTCATCTGGTTCTGTCTCCACCTGAGTTTTGGGGAAGGGGTAGAGAGAACCTGTTCATACACTGAGGAAGAATTAGAGGCTCCAGAGACACACACCTGATGGAGGTGAAGCAAGCTGAGTAGAGATGTACTGTGAAAAGGGGTTCAGTATGTTTCCTGTTCATCCTGTGGAGACACAGGATGGGTCTAACACCTCCAGTGTTAGCACTTTCTTCTCATCATGAGCCTCCACTTCTTCATCTGCAAAGGCGGTTGAAGACTTACCTGTCTGCTAAGGTTGCACTAGGGATTCAAGGTTGGTGGGTGCTAAGCACGGTGCCTGGCATGCAACAAATGTTATTATGGGAAAAAGCCAGCACCGCTCAACATGGTTTAGTCTTAGAGCAAAAACACACAAAAGCGAACATCAGTTTGACACACAATTCTTGTGCCTGTGAAGCACGGGTCGCACGCTGGGTATTGGAGAGATGGCACCTGTAGGAGAAACACGGATCCCCCACCCTGGTGTGTGTGTGGAGGGGATAGATGTTGATTAGTAATTATGTAACAGCAAGGCTCAGCTGGCAGAATCAAAGGAGTAACAATAAGGTATCTAAGTTATCTAATTTCCAATTAGATCCCAGATTCTCCTGGAGGCATGTCCCCTTTTGAGTTCTGTTTAGAAAGTTGGACACAGGCAGAGAAGGGCAGCTGTTGCGGAGGCTGGCTGACAGGCTGGGAACTGGGGCTAGGCTGATCTGGTTGGAGGACACATCCTTGCTGGGGCCGGCTGGGCTGGGTTACTCAACAGGGACCTCGGCCAGTGGCCCCAGCCTCAAGCCCTTATGCCTCTTCTCCCCACCCACAGGTCCTGTTCCTACAGTGGCAGGCAACTCGGTGCACTCAAGCCAGCTTCTTTCTCAATGGGGATGATGACGTTTTTGCACATACAGACAACATGGTCTACTACCTGCAGGGCCATGACCCTGGCCACCACCTCTTTGTGGGGCACCTGATCAGCAATGTGGGCCCCATCCGGAATCCCTGGAGCAAGTATTATGTGCCGAAGATTGTGACGCCAGAGGAACACTACCCGCCATATTGTGGTGGGGGTGGCTTTCTGCTGTCCCAGTTCACTGCCGCTGCCCTATACCGAGCCTCTGGCATCCTGGACCTCTTCCCTATTGATGATGTCTTCCTGGGCATGTGCCTGCAACAGGAGGGCCTGAAGCCTGCCTCCCACAGTGGCATCCTCACGGCGGGTGTGCCTGTCCCTTCAGAAAGCCTGTCTTCCTTTGACCCCTGCTTCTACCGGGGCCTGCTGTTGGTGCACCGCTTCCTGCCCTATGAGATGCTGCTCATGTGGGAGGCACTGAACCAGCCTGGCCTGACCTGTGGCAAGAGGACACAGATCTATTGAGGTGGAATCAGGCCCTCCCCTGCCCCCAGTCTGCTGTCTCCACCCCCATAAGAAAGGCAGCATCTTCCTCCCAGGAAGCAGAACTTTCCCTCCCAAGTAGGTGGGGCATAGGAGAGTGCCAGGGAGAGTTTGGTGTGTGAATTGTCTGGCTGGCAAACTCCTACACCGCCTTCAAAACTTACCAGGTACTACTTAGACCACGGCCCAGCGTATTCCCCAGCAGCTTGTCAGCTGGAGTGACCTCAGAAAATATCTGATGGCAGAAGCACTTCTGCTAGGGTTTCAGTTGCTACTTCATTGAGACCATTTGAATTGAGGTCCCACTTCCCAGCCCTGGCCTTGATCACAAGCTGGACTCTACGCAGTGGCCATCCCCTTCTTGGTAATGAACCTACAGTAATTTCATGGTGTATGACTTCTGGTCATGGTTCAAGGCCAAATGGGAAGACCTGGGTCCACATGAAGATGAAGTGAGACACATTTTTCAGCCCCAGAAATAGGGATTCTATTCTTGACCCCTCAGGTGGTGGGAGAGATCAGAGAGACTGTGGAGTGGGACCACCCCTGCGCCCTGCTTGTGGTATGAAGTGTCTATGGTGCAAGTGTTGGGCAGAGGAGGCCTGGACAGCCATCTCTTTGGGCTGTGGAATCTCAATGTCTGTGGTCACTGGAAGAACCCAAATCTCATACCTGTGCTCCCTAAGAATACAGAGAACAACACTGGGATTCACTGGGCCAATCTAGAGAAGGTGGGTACTCAGGTTCTTCGGTGACTCAGATCTGGCCCCACACTGTGTGTGTTTCAGATTCGGGAGCTTCAAGCAAACCTCCTGGCCCACTAGCTATGGCAGGTGTCTGGGACTTGGGCTTCACATGACTGGGGTGGTGGGGGTTACCTCACACGGCAGGGTGAGGACTGGCATCCTCAGAGAATAAAATGCTTCATGAAGACCTAGAGAGTTTTTTTTTTAAGTGATTGGCAAGATTTAACTCCAACCAGTCTACATTCATGCCAAAAATCTCATTTTCATTAGAAAATACACACCAGTGAAAATAGTGTATGGATGAGGTGAGTTTGCAGGGGTTTCCATCAGGTGGATCTGATCCCCTCCCACCCCTGCCCACACACCCTCCATGACTTCCGGTTGCTCATCTTCCCCACAATTAAATCACTGCCAGCTTTATGGCAGGCTCAGCAAAGAGAAGCACACCTGATGGGGCTGTCCTTGGTCAGGTGGGACACTGAACTCACCTTGGCCTTCCACTTCCAGCAAGTTGTCTGAACCCTGCCCCAGCCACCACCAGGCTTACCTCCCCCGGCACTGCAACTCTGCTATCTTCTGTCCCACCTCCTCTCCCTACAGGGTCCTCCCAGCCCCAAAGAAGGGTCAGTGAGTGCATTCGAACAGGGAATTCTCAGAAGTGGTAAGAAATTTAAGGAGAATTAAAATGAACAGACAAGGGCCTCCCCGGTGGCGCGGCGGTTGAGCGCTGCGCTGTGGAGCTGTCACAGTGGTGATGCGAGTTCGACACCCGGCCGGGGAGAATCCCACATGGCGCAGCAGACCTCTCCTGCCTCGCCCGCTGCTCCCCTCAGCAGTGTATTTCTGATCTGCCTGTTCTGCTATCCACTCTGTCTCTGGTGAACCCTCTCGCCACCCCACGCCTCTGGCCTGTACCCCAGCTTGTATGTATAAATAAAATAAATATTTAAAAAAAATGAACAGACAAGACACAGACTGATGGGGATAAGCATTAGCCAGGAGGACAGGGTACTGGGACTGCAGAGATGACGTTGGAGCTGGGGCCTGGAGCTGAGGACATGGCCTTGAAGGAAAGGAGAAGGGCACTTAAATAGTAGGCACAGCATGTGCAAAGGTTCTGAGGTGGAAAGATCTGAGAGCATTTGAGTCACAAAAGGAAGACAGGACTGGAGCTGGCAAAGTAAACAAGATACAAAAGGAGGGGATACAGGACTCAGGGGCTAGCCACACGGGGCCTTATGGGCTAAAGCAAGGGGAAAATAAGGGCAAATGGGCTGAAGAAAGGGTGCATTTTGTACCACTGGAAGATGGAAGTGATATGATTGGTTTCAAAGTTTTAAGAAGCCTGATGGCTGCTCTAGGAACTGTTGGAAAGGGAGGCGACAGCATCCAGGCAAGAGAAATCAGGTCTAGATGAGGTGGGGACTGTATCACGTACCTCTGTGGCTTCCCCTTGCCCTAGGAGGGAGTCCTTCTCCCCCACTGTACTGAAGCATGTCCCACAAAACTTGGTGACCAAACTTCATGTCCACCCAGAACCTCAGAATATGGCCTTTGGCAGTGGGGTCTTTGCAGATGAATTATGGTAAAGATGGCGATGAGACCACCCTGGATTAGGGTGGGCTCTAAATCCATTGAAAGCAACTTTATAAAAGAAACAGAGATGTGGAATAGAAGGTGATAGAGCTAAGGATTGTCAGCAGTCACCAAAAACTTGGAGAAGGGTCTGGAACAGATTCCCCCCTAAAGACTTACAAAAAGAGCCAACTCTGTGGACTCCTTGATTTCTAACTCTGGTCTCTAGAACTGTGAGGGCATATATTTCTGCTATTTTGTCCCCTCTCTCCCCTTCCCAGTTTGTGGTAATTTTTACTACAGCCTTAGGAAATGAATACACCTGGGGCCAGATCGCATAGACAAATGATTGATCATATTTACCAGAGAGTCATATTATGAATCCCCATCACAGGATGAAGGGAGGATACAAGTGAAAAGAATACTCAGAACTTAAGTCCACGCATTCAAATATCCGTGTCCACACATGGATTAATTAAGTAGACATTAATTGACATTAGGGCACCAAGTGGGTCTTCACAGAGACTTGGATTCAAATCCTGCACTTGGTCATTTCCTATCTGCACTCGGGAGGCCATCTCCTGAGTTTCCCACATTGTTTTGTGATGACTCTTGAATTGTTATCAAGCTCCTAGAAGTGTTGGTGGTACCATGGCCACCCGGGGACAATATCACAGGAGGGCTGACCCAGGGCGCTCCCTTTTTCTGTACAAAATGCAGACAGCTGCTTCAGATTCTGCAAGACCTTTATTCGATAACTGTTGAGGAATGATCACAGATTCAGGGAGGGGGTGCCTGGGACTCCTCTGAGATGAGGGCATTTGGTCCTTGGGATCTAGCATCTATAAAACCAAGGATCCTTCAAGCTGGCATTGGGGTACAGTTTTTCCCTAGTTGGCCCCACAGAGGGCAGGTGGCATGGAGGAAGGTAATGAACAGGTGCCTGGATTTATTGTGCTGTGTGGCCTCCGGAGCTTGCCAGACCAGTCCCCTCTGGGCCTCAGGTTCCCCAAAGCCATGCCCCGGGTGGGTTCAATGGGGGCAGAGGGACAGTAGCTTCTGCCGGGTACAGCCGCGGAGGCAGCACTGGTGGGCAGGGTTGCTGGTAACTACCTGCCGGCGGCTGCGCCCATGAGGAGAGGACTGGAGCAGGCGCTGGGGGGCAGGAACCAGTGCGGATTCTCCATCAGCTGCCAGTCCGTGGAGATGTTGTCCTTCCAGCCACTGCAGGAGCTCACCTGGGGCCAGAGCAGAATTCAGCGCGTACAGGGGGCCCCTCTATGCTGTGGGCACACACCTATACATTTACTTTCCATCAAGTGAAGTACCAAGCACAGTCATCACACATACAAATAGAAAGCAGATGCTTACTAAGTGCCTACTTTATATGGGCACTCATTTATTCACTTCCAACTAACGACTCACACCCACACTCAAGTCCCCAGGAGCCACCAATCACATCAACGCACAGACACTATACAACATACAGACAATATACACACACACATATGTGATGTGATGCATGTGCACAGTGTCTGGGCCGCAGGCACACATCATCACACACAAGCCTCCAGGTGAACACACACAATCACACATTCTCATACCCTCAGCCAGTCCCTACTACCATGTGCACACAGATGCACCATGCAGGACTCACATGTGCACACAAATGTGTTTTATTGCCTCACTCCCTGGGTCAGGACTAGGGTGAGGAGAAAAAAGCGCTGGGCTCAGGGGCACAATTAAGGAGGCGCTCAACATTTAAGATCAATCATTTTAATGCAGTATTTCAAATAATCAAAATTCATGCAAAAATGCATGAAAATCAAAGCACTGAAAGTGTAAACAGAAACAAGGGCTGATAGCACCCATGGAAAACTCTGCCTCTGCTGCCTCTCACCGATTCTGGCCAAGCCGGGGATGCATCCTCCACTGTCGTGGACAACACTCAGCAGAGGGACCTAGGTTTATGTGCAAACCCTCTCCCTGCACCCACATGTACCCGCAGCTGCCACACCCCAGAATGCAGTCCTGCAGCACCCCCCCCCCCAACTTCACTTCACTTACGGTCACCACCAGCCACAGGCAGCCTATCCTCGGAGGACCAGCGCGGGCCACCACACAAGCGCACCAGATAACGCACCAAGTGACGGCCGCACAGCTTCTCGGGAGCCTCCTGGGCAGGTATAGGGAGCTGCGCCAGGGCCAGGGTCTGACCCAGAAGTATCAGCGCCCAGGTGAGCGCACGGGTGTCCATGGCTGCGGAAGGGCACCCAGCCTCTGCAGCCACCCCCCCTTATAGGCGCCCAGTACACCCCAGCTGGGGCCTTGGAGAAGGACAGAGCATTCTGAAGGATGGTCCAGGGAGAAGGTCAAGGGCAGAGTCTCTTTCCCTGAGTCAGGGCCTTGGGTTGTACCTCCCCCAGCGGGAGCACTGGCTAAGGAGTCTTTTTCTCCTTTTAAACTGTTTAAAGAGCTAAAATAGATAAACTAAGGAATAATTCCATGGGGGTGGGAGGAAGGAGGTAGCATCTGGCCAACTGAGACCAAGGATACTCAGAATTTCATTGTCCCTGTTTACTGTGCAAATTAGGAAACTAAGTCTCAAAAGGACCTAACACTTGCCCAAGATCAAGGAAATCTGAGCAGTGCCCAGGTCCCCTAGTGGCCCCTGCTGCTGGGGGGCTGGTTGGCCATCTCTGCCTCTCCCCACACCAGGGTTGTACTGGTCAGGAGCCTAAGGGCCTGAAACAAACCTGGATATGTTGATATGTTAATTCAGTATTTACTTGTGCCAATCCGTGCTCAGGAAGTCCCATTTTTCCTGTTTGTTGTTTGTTGGTTTTTTGAAGATTATATTTATTTTTGTGTAGAGAATTGGATTGTAGGCCAGAGGTGCAGGTGGTGAGAGGATTCACCAGAGACAGAGTGGGGAGCAGAACAGGCAGATTGACTGAAATACACTGCTGAGGGGAGCAGCAGGAAAGGCAGGAGAGGTCTGCTGTGCTATGTGGGGTGAGCTCCCTGCCCAGGATCAAACTCTGGCCATAGTGGTGATAGTGCCGAGATTTAACTCCTAGGCCACTCGGGAGGCCCCCATTTTTTTCGGTTTTAGCAAGGAGAGAAACTGAGGGGGAGAGAGGAGAGGATGCTGGGCCCAAGGCAATGAAGAGCCCAGAGCAGTCCCCATCCCTTCTACCAAATCAGGCAATCTTTCCTGGGCTGAAAGAGTAAGACAGAGATTTCAGATAGCTGTCTGTGTTGTACATGCTCTTCTGTCTCTGTCTCTGTCTGTGTGTGTGTGTGTCTGCATCTGAGTGTCTCTATGTCTCTCCATCTTTTCAGAAGTCCTGACAAGCACAAGGGAACAGGCTGCCCCGTGTTGGGTCCCTTCTCCCACAGGCTTCTCAACCTGACCTTGTCTTCTGCCTCCCTGCCTCCCCCCAGAGCATCTTGTTCTCTCCACCCACCAAGAGCCTGTAATTAGCTCCTCTAAGACGGAGCCAAGGCCAACAGCTGGGACTGGGAGGAGGGTTTCTGTCCTCCATGGCTCCAGCCAGTGCCCCTCCCCACTGTCCCTCCTTCCCCAGTCTGCCTGTGGCCCAGCACCAAAAGGGGTTTCTACCCCCAAGTTCTATATCACTTCCCCCCCAGTTCACATTCCCCAAGGCTCCCTATCCCTGCAAGTTCAGCCACAAGTCATTCTTTTCATTGAACTCTTTTATTAATTCAACAAACATTCCCAGAGTCCCCTCTGTGTCCATCCCAGCCCAGTTCCCAAGGAGCCTCCGGGTTGGAGGACACACAGACACTACCCCAGCCCTAAAGTTGGCAGGGAGTAATGGGAGCATACCAGAGAGGGCTGTAGGGAGGTTATAACTGGAGTTTTGAGAGATACATAGTTTTCTAGGGAAGCAAAAGTGGCAGAAAAGACTTGCAAGCAGGCGAGAATTGGTGGGGACTTAATCTACACAAGACACATTCTCACAAGCCTCTGGAAATTCTGGTACTATTACTCTGTCCATTGTTCAGGAGTTCAGAGAGGGAAATCAATTTGCCCACCATCACACAGCAATTAAATGGCAGAACTGTGGGCTCCAACACCTGGACTCAATCTCTATACTCTGGGCTTCCTCACTCTCACCACGCTGTTCCCTCTGCCAAGAATATCTTTCCTTCCCTCAACTGCATGAAAAGCTCTTGTCAGACTCGTGTGTCATTTCTTATATGATACTCTGATGAGGACAGAAAGGGCCCCAAGTACAGTTGGGGTAAATGAAGCCCCAGGACACTGAACTAAAATGAGGGTAGACTGGGACCCCCGCTTCTCACAAGATCCCAAACAGACACAAAGCCTCCCCTCACCAAAAGCAAATTTCCAACCAGGACAGCTACACTTGAGCTTGGGTGTCTCCTGGAAGAGGGACAGAGAAGCAGAAACCTAAAATCATACATTTTAGGCTATATAAGGTCACCACTGGGAAAGAGACCAGAAGCTCAGGGCCAGGCTCTGAGAGGATGGGAAGATGGGAGAGGCTTAAACTTGGTCTTTCAATTCACTCCTGATGCACCTGTCTTGAATCTTTACAAGTTCCAGAGGCCACAGGCTGCTGTTACTTCACAAACCATGGGTGTCCCTCAAAAGCAATGCCATTCACCCCACTCATGGGCGAGGCGGGCTGGGAAGCACAAGGCCCAAAGACAGGCAGCCCTGGCCCAGGGTCAGAGTCCATGCAGACCGGATCCAGAAGTCTGTGCAGGAGATATGAAAGTGGCAGTGAGTGGGGCTCTCCCTTGGGACAGGCAGGGAAGCCACAGGTCCTGTGCCCCTGGAAGCTACCCCTGGTTTCTACTCCAGAGCGCATCCAGCCGGGGGCCCAGAGTGCTGAATGATGGCCGGTCCTGCGGGCTGGGGGCCCAACACCACTTCATGAGCTCATGAACCTGAGAAGGTGACAGGGGACAACAGGGTTACGTGTGTGAGCTGTCGGAAGGACATGGCTCCTGTTCAGAGTTGCAAACTGTAAGTCAGTCTCCCTCCCTCCTATGCTCCAAAGCTCCCCATGCCTCTCCATGGATCTTAGAACAAAATCTCATCCTCTCCCTTGCCTCCCTCCATCCATCACCTCCCTCTATCACCTCCTGTCTCACTCCATGAAGCCACATCTGCCCCCTATCTCTTTATTTCAATGTTCCAAGTTCATTGTCACCTGGGAGGGGGGGTCTTTGCACTCATGGTGCCTACCTCTGCGTATGCCTCCTCCCAGCTTTCCCTGGGGGTGGGCCCCTCCTGCTCCTTCAGGCATCAACCTTTCTTTCCCCCATTATATCCTCCCAGGCACTGATCCCACCAGGATGTTCCTGTTAATGCCCGCTGATTACAGGGAGGACAGTGTAGTATCTGTTCTGTTGCCTGCGGGCTCTACAGGAGCCAGTTCAGAGTACAGCATACATTCGGTGCTCAATAAGTGCTTGGGGCCTGAACAAATTAATTTATGATGTGTCAGACACTTGCACAGAAGTTGTGATGATAAACTATAAAACTCACCACCATTAACTAAGTGCCAACTGTGTGCTCAGACCAATGCTGAGCACTAGATGGGTGTTAACTGGTCTGATCCTTCCCGACCCTGCATCAGGGTCAGTCCCATTTTGGAGATGGGTAAACTGAGATTGTAAAGTGTTTGTGACTTGCGCAACGGGAGAAAGCAGCAAAGAAGAGGCCAGAATCCTCACAATCCAGCCTCTGCTTAAGATCCCCATGCAAACTGACAAGGTGGGAAACTGAGGCAAGTGCTCACCTCAGCAGGGCAGGCAGGAGGTGCCGGCAGCCTCTGGCCCTCGGCCAGCAGCTCCAGAAGGCGGCAGAGGGCGGGGACATCTCGCTCACAGCCCATCATCCTCAGGAACTCCTGGGGCCAGGGGGCGAGTCGGTAAAGGAGGGACAGGGACAACAGGTGATGAAGGAGGGTGGCCCTCCCAGTGTCGGAAGGGCAGAGGGGTTACCAAGTGATAGGGCTTCAGCCCCAGTGAAGAGATTTTCTTCTACCTAGGACCCAAGTTGCCTGGCCAAGGTGTTCCTGAACAAAAACGGGACGCGTGCGGGGCCAGAGCGAGAATTAGCCAAGAAGTGGAGGGAAGGAGCTGGGGACCTAGGGGTGTTGACTCACGGCTGAGGGGCTGCAGCTCTTGTCACTGTAGGTAAAGAGCTCGTACAGGACGACTCCAAAGCTCCAGACGTCCGACTGGCGCGAGAAGATGTTGTCGGAGAGGGACTCGGGGGCATACCTGGTGGGGGACAAGGAGGGCTTGGATGGGGCAGAGGATCGGGAAAGGGACGGTCTTGGGCTGGGAAAGCTGGTAGAGTCAGCAGGGGCTGTGAGGTTAGTCCCAGGCCCGGTCTCAGTTTCCCTCACTGTGTTTAGGGAGCAGATTCTCCAATCCTTTGTCAGGTCTGGGTGGGGGCTGGGCGGGGTCAGAGCACAGTTGGGACTGCGGGGGTGGGGTCAGTACGCGGAAAGAAAGGGGCGGGGTCAGCGTTCCGGGAGAGGGGGGCGCAGAGGAGCGGGGCCCTGGGCAATGAGAGAAGGGGCGGGGCCAAGGTAATCGGGAGGAGGCGCGAGGCCAGGATTGTAGAATCGAGGGAGGGGCCAGGGTGGGGAAAGGGTCCCACCAGAAGATGGGACTCTGGCCCGGCTCGCGGACCACGTAGTAGTCCTTGTCTACGGGCAGCAGCTTGGCGAGTCCGAAGTCGGCGATCTTGACATGCGTCTCGCTCTCCACCAGAATGTTCCGTGCGGCTAGGTCGCGGTGCACGCAGCGGCGGGAGCCCAGGTACTCCATGCCCTGAGGATAAGTAGGTGGGGTGATCACGGGTACCTATCCCAGGATGACCCAACAGGGACCCCAAGCCCTGACCTGGAATCCAACCTGGACCCCAACTCAACCCAGATCCCAAGGCTAACCCTACACCAATTCATCCTGCAGTCCAGTTTGAGCTTACCCCTAACTGAACTCCACCTCCGACCAAACCTGGACCCCCGATTTCAACTCTCAGCCTTTCCTGCGACTTCACGGAAACCCCCAGCTAGTCCCGGGGCGCCCAGCAGTCTCACGCAGCCCCCACCTTGCAGATCTGCGAGGCGTAGAGAAGCAGGCGGCCAGCGTCTAGGCGTGCACGGTGCCGCTGCAGGAAGTCGCGCAGGCAGCCGCTGGGCAGGTACTCCATGACCAGCCGCAGACTCTGGCGGCCTGAGGAATGCAGGAGATACGGGGAGGAGTCACCACGGAGCCAAACTCTGTCTATTCCCCCACCCCATTCTTCCCGTTAGAATGTGACCTTGGGTCTCTCTGGACCTTAGTGTTGCTTTCTGCAAAATGGAACAGCAGCAATGATACTTGTGGCTAATGTCTCTAGAGCACTTTCTACAATATACAATGGACCCTGGAACAATGCAGAGGATTAGGGGCACCCACCCCCACACAGTGGAAAATATGCCTATAACTGCCCCCCACACCATGGGTTCCACACTGGAGAATTCAACCAACATGAATTCAACCAACATCTGAAGTTGGTTGAATCTGTGAAAGCAGAACCACAGGGAAAAAAAATCAGGCCAAATCCATGTTGTTCAAGGGTCAACTGCACATAGATTCATTAACCCTCACAAGCTGTTTTTCAGGTGGGGAAACTGACACTCAGGAAGGTTAAGTTGCCTGTGCGAGGTTGCCCCGCTAAGGGATATGGCTGAGATTCAAACCAGTGGCAAGTCTGAATCTGGATACAGAAGAGAATCAGGACTGCCACTGATGGTGTTTCCAGACCACCCCACAAGCACCAGTGAGGACTTGTGATTTGAAGAGTACCCACTGGGGAGGTGGCTCACCAGGGCCATAGCTGACACCCCGGTACTTGACAATGAAGTCACTGTGGAGGACTTTGAGGATCTGGATCTCCCGCTGGAAGTCCCTCTGCTGCTCCGGCCCGCTATGCTGCAGCTGCTTCACGGCCACCAGAGCACCTGTGTTGTCTCCCAGAGGGTCGTAGCGGCATAGTTCCACACTGCCAAAGTTGCCCTGGGGGAGAGCAGGGCTGTGTCCATGTGCCGGTATCTTGGGTGCAGCCCTGCCCTCCCCAGTCCAGTTCATCTCACCTTGCCCAGCTGCGAGATGTACTTGAGGTGTCTCTCCTCGAATATGGTAGGGTCCTGGCAGGCATAGAGCTGGGCGCCACTCCACAGCCCATCACGGGGTGCCATGGCACCAGGTGTGGGGTCTGAGAGGAGCTCATAATCTGGGGGCATAGGTGGCGAATGAGCAGTGCATTGCACCCCACTCCTGACTTGTTTGAGCCCCCTCTACAAGTTTCCCTTCACTGTGCATTAGGGCAGGACCACTTCAAGTCAAAGGATACTCTGTGGGGGCTGGAAAAAGATGCCTCCTGGGCAAAGGTAGCCCCCCCTTGTGCAGTGCACACACCCTGTGCAAGCACGCAGGCCTATGGAGATGGAAGGGCATTTCCCAGACTCCACTGCAATAAGATGTGATCACATAACTGAGCTCAGGGTGATGCAGGAGATGTGCCCCGTCAGGCCTGGCCCATGGAAATCTAGCAAGGGACCCTTTATAATCTCTCTCTTGTCTGTAGAGGATCCGAAAAGAATTTAAGATCATGTTTACTCTCAAGTTGAGGGACATGTTTGTTACAGCAGCTGTCTTGGCTCATGCTATTACTGTCACCAAGCACACCAACTTGCCAGTTAGGTACACAGAGGAGCTCTCTGTGCAAACCTCCCACTGGGTCTGACACACCACCCTGCCTACCCTGCCTGACCCTGTAGGCACCTGAAGTGATGAGGCTGTTGAGGTCACGGATGACAGCGCGGAAGGAGGGCCTTAAGCCTGGCTCATAGGCCATGCACTGTTGGATCAGCAGGGCCAGTTCTGTCCACTTGGGGGCTGGCAGTTGTTGTCGCTCCTCATAAAACTGGAGTTTCTGAGGGCAGGAGAAGGGGCATATCATTCTCAGAAGACCTCATTGGACCTGTCCATCCACCCCCAAGAAGATGCCAGTCCAACTTCTCTCATGTGTAGGCTCTCAAGGCCATGTAGGTGGTCTGACCTTGGCAGGATCCAGGGTACTGATGGGCATTGTGACACCACTGAACACCTCCCAAACTGTGGCACCGAAGCCCCACTTGTCAGCTTCCAAGCCAAGTGTCCGCGCCTCCTGGAGACACTCAGGGGCCACCCAGGGGATCCTATCAGTGAGCACTGGAGGGATGGGGAGAGGGTCAGTGATCTGTTTCCTTGCCCCATGAGTTCCCTCCCTCCTCTACCCCTCAGCACTTACTCTCCAGGCTTAACACAGTGGGGCTGACACCAGGGTCACTCAGCTTGATGAAAGGTGGGCTCCCATCACCCCCCTCACGAGCCAGAAGCACCTTCCGGGCTGAGACATTGCCATGGGGAAGGCCTTTATCTTCCTAAGTGGATCCAGCAGATGGAAACACCAAGGGTTTGATGAATGAATATTCTGGCTGGCAAACTCCTATACATTCTTCAAAGTCCACTAGAACTGTTTGTGGGCAGTACTCCAACATTTTCCCTAAATTCCTGGCATCCTATCTTGCCTTCTTTGTTCTACCCCTTATGTAACCTGATTGTATCCCTCCCCTTCTCAAATACCTCTCCTTCATCCCAAGTGTCTCCACTTTCCTTTAGGATAAAGTTAAGGTGCCTCAGTCTGGCATTCAAGGCCCTTTGAGATCCAACCCTCACTCATTCTTCTCTTGAGCTTCCACATGCCCATCCTGGTCTCCTGCCCACCGAACTGCCTGGAGCACCCCAGGACATAGGACATGCTTTCTAAGCTGCAGATCTTTGCCCAGGCTGACATGCTCTCCTCCCTTCCCCTTCTTGATGAACTAATCAAACTTTAAGTCCCCACCTCCAGAGTTCCTTCTTCTGGGAAGTCTTGCCCTGTGTCCCGCTTCATGGCTGACACTGTCCCCCAGACATCCACAGTGTTCCCTTGTGTTCTCATATCTCTGATATCTTATATCTCTCATATCTCATGCTGTTCCCTCAGCTAAAATGCCCTCCCCTCACACCCAGCTCAGGCCATTACCATCACCAAGCACACCAATCTTGCCAGTCAGGTACACAGAGCGGCTCTCTGCAAACCTCCCTCTGGGTCACCTCCCTCTGCCACCCTGCCCACCTTGCCTGCTCTCAGTTGCCCCCCATCTTCAAATGGTGGGCAGAGCAGGCAAAGGAGACTCACCAAATAGTTGAGGGCATAAGCCAGCTGTTTGGTCACCTGCAGTTTCCAGCTGGCTGGTACCAGGTGGCCACATTTACGCAGATACGTATCCAGGGCTCCGAGGTGTACAAATTCCTGCACCATGATACCTGGGAGCAGCAGGAAAGGGGAGCGTTGGGAGGCAGCACTGCTTTGCATTTGGCTAAAATGCCTGGAAGGTCCTATCTCACCTCCAGCCCTTGGCACATTCTGTGTCTTCTGCCTAGAACATTGCCCTTCTCTTTCCTAATTTCTACTTATCTTTGCTAACCCAGAGTCATTGCCAGATATCTAAGCTAGGTCAGCGCTCTGACCACCCAGGGTCTCTCACTGCCCCCATCAAACATGGTCACTTATCGCCCTCCCCATTCTGTCATGTTCTGTGCTGTGTGCCCGCTCCTGGCACATCCTGCTAAACAGCTGGTGAGTTGGACCTGAGATGGCGGCTCAGAAGGATAATGTAATCCATGCGAAGCTGCAGAGTGGGGTGAGACTGAAACCTAGGTCTGGCTGACTTGAGGTAATCCTTGGGCTGGATATTGGTGGGATCCAGGAGCTACTGCTCAAGGTGTGACAATCTAGGGACATGGGGGCAGAGTGATGGTTCTTGGTGGATGCAAGACCCCCACCAGGGTGGGCTCTGGGTATACATTGCTGATGCTGCTGTAGATGGGCCCAGTGAGGCAAGGAGGGGGCAGTGGGGGCGTCTCTCACTGTCTCCAGCCATGCACACGCCATGGAGCAATATGAGGTGCTGGTACGACACTTGGCTCATCAGGCTCGCTGCTTCCAGGAATGACTTAAGAGTGGGAGGAGGAAAGGAGAAACGACATATGAGTTACTCCCATCTATGCTCAGAATAAGAACCCCAAACTTGCCGCTCACAAACCTGCTCACAAGCTTAACCTAAATGCTAGTCACACCACTTGGCTCCAGCTGTGCCTGGATCTAGACATGCCTGAACATCTCTATCCCACAAGCCTCCTTTGGCCCTAGAATCCACCATTAATGCACACATCACTAGGTATCATTATTTTCTGACAGGAGATGGAAGTCCCTCCTGTAATCTACCTCAAGTCAGTCATGCAGAAATGAGAGATTCAGAGTTTGAGAAGGGCCCCTCCTCCTTCCTCTGCATGGCCTGATGTCTGCTCGTGCCCCACCCGCATTACTCCTTTCTTTTCCCTTACTCTCTCCTCCCCAACCCCCAGCGTCCTCACCATTTCTCAAATGTGCCAGGCTCAGACCAGCCTCAGGACCTTTGCCTAGGCTATTCCCTCTGTCTGGTGTATCTTCCTGTTTGCATCTAAATGTCCTGACCCTTTTGTACTTCATGGTTTGGAGATGCTGTGGTTTCATTTCCATTGTTTTTAGACCCTGTGTTTTTTTTAATTTCTCAGAATCCATGGCCCTCTATTTAGCCAGCCTGGCCCCCGAAGGCCTGGTCTCCATCTTGCTCACCTCCATGCAGTTCTTGTGCTTGGCATCCATCACTTTGAGCAGCACCTCCGTCTCCCGGGCCTCCCCATCCACGGTCTCATGACGACAGCCTCGGTAAATCTTGGTAAAGGACCCGTGACCCAGGTTTTCATGCTGAAGGGTGAGGGAACAACAGAGAGGCCAGTAAGAGGCCCCCTCAGGATCTGGCCCCAGGATGTGGGCTGGCCCCATTTCACAGACAGGAAAATAGAGGCACATGGAGATTATATCACATGCCTAAGGTCATAAAGCAGGGGTGAATGTAGGCCCCACCTCTGGATCCCAACTGATGTCCTCCCCATTTCCTGAAGCCCCTTACCCACTCCAGGCTGTCAGTGGGGATCTTGTGAAAAGTCATCTGACTCAGCTGGCATTGGGATTGGGGCTGAATGGGGGATGATGTGGGCAAACTGCACTCTCTCCGGACCACAATCAGGTTGGACTTTTCTGTGGGGAGGTGGGAAAAATCAGAGGTCAGAAGTGAAAGGTACTCCAAACTTTGCTCACTCCATCTTAGTTTGGGTCCTCCCTCAGAACTCCCAGCCAACTCTGAGGTGAAGACTCAAGGGCACATGGTTTATTTGAAAAGAGACACCAGGAAGTTCTAGTGGGACTGGGGAATAAGAGAGAGGGAAGGAACCCAGCAAGGGGCACAAAGTGGGCAGGTAATGCTGTAAATAGCCAGGTCTCAACCAGTCTTGCTAGGTATGAGCACAGACTTGTCCCATCTGAGAGGTTTGTCTGAGAGTGAAATTCACTCAGAAGAGGCAAGAGATGGAGACAAAGTGCTAGTAACATCACACGGATCTAGTTGTGCCTGGATCTAGCTGTTCCTGAAGGCAACACTATCCCATGAGTCAATAGATCCACCTTCACCTGTAGTTTCTTCCACTTATCTCACAATAGCTGTTACAGATGGGAGAGGTTCACCTTTGGGTCTTGGGGCGCAGCAGAAAGTGAGGTTCAGTGCGACCCCATCTACATGCAGCCCACCATCCCAGCAGGCTGCCAGAAGTGATCGAAGACTGCTGTGAGAATGGCCAACACCAGCCAGGGAGAAAGTTCCTGTTGGGTGACACCGGATGAGGCATCCCTTGTAATCAGGTCCCAGGGAAGTCTGCAAGGAGAAGTGGTCCCTGAGTGAGAGTGGGCAACAGTCTCTCCCTCACTCCTTATTTATCCAGCACCTTCCAATCTCTGGGCCTTTGCATACACTGTTCCCACCACCGGAAATGCTTCCTTCCCACCACCCATGATGAACCAACCTGGACACAAACAGTGAGGAGAAAACTATCAAAATCCTGGGGGCTTCGGCGGAGAAGGTAGGAACCTGGAAGTGAGCCCCCAGTCTTGAGCTTGTTGATGGCAAAATCCAGACTGTGGGGGCAGATGGGAGGGAACAAAGAATCCAAGACAGAAAGTCAGAGATACGGAGGCAGAGAAACCTAGATGGACCTGGGTTCCAATTCGGGTCTCTCTGAAGCCCTAGGACACTCACCATAGAACACCCCACTCCCCAACCCCCCGCCCCCATTTATAAAATGAGCCCAAGCCAGGACCTCTGCTGGGAGATTGAACAAGATTTCAAGCCAGACATCCCATCCATCCCCAGGAAATGGCCCTGGGGCCCCAGGCATCAGAGAGAGGGAAGAGATGGCAGCCTCACTGAGCAACGATTATGCACCAAGTGCTATTTGAGCCCTTGACCCCTTGTCCTGGGCTCCTGAGAAATAAGAAAGCTGAGCACTGGTGGGTCTGAGGCACAGGCAGCCATGGGGGCAGGTCCTTACGTGATGGGGCCATGGCACTGCTCGGCTACCTCCTCCAGCAGCCTCGGCGGTGCCACCTCCTTGCAGAAGTAGTGCTGGGAGTCGGTGGTCAGTCGGAAGTAGCCGTCCACGAGTGCCACGAAGGATAAGGCCTCGGGCAGCCCTGGGAACTCGGCCTCCTGCAAGGACCTGCGTCAGGGTCCACTGTGGACTGAGGACACGGGTCCGTGTCCTCGCCCTCAGAGTATATCAGGAGAGGAGGGCGTCCAGCACCCACCAGTATCTGGTTGTCTGTCCTGGTGATGGTGACCAGACGATGTTCCCCAGCCAGGCTGGCGCTCTGGGCCTGCTTGATGCTGATATCCACAATTTCTGGAAAGTCGCAGAAGGGTTGGAGAACCTGGGGAGGAATAGATGACTGAGCCCCTCGGAGATGTTAATCCCTTTTGGAAGCCAGGATCCCACTGACCCACACCTGTGAGCCCCGTCCCTGCTAGCCTGCCCCACTCCTTCCCCCCAAACCCACCCTGCTATGACCCCAACTTTTCTATCAACTCTACCCCTCTCTTTCATATTTTTCTGCCAAACCCCTCCCCACTACCAGTCCCTCTTGAGCTCCACCTGGTCCTGGCCAAAGATCCGCCCCTTCTGTTAAACTTGCCTCTTCCCTCCACCTACAATTAGTCCCGCCCCAAACCCCACGTGTCCAACAAGCCCCTTCCCTACCGGCCCCTCCCGTTTTTAATTCCCGCCCTACCCTGAATCTTCTCTCAGCCTCTCCCCTCCATCGCCCGGCCCTCCTCGGCCCCGCCCTTCGCATTCCCGCCCTCCACTCTGGCCCCGCCCCTGCCGCGTGGCCTTCCCGCACCTCGTGGCCTCCCGGGCTCCAGGCGATGCCGCTGACTCCGGCCACGCAGAGCAGCCCCTGCACATCCTGAACTCCAGCAGCCCCAGGGAGTCCCACGCAGAAGGTCTCAGTCGCCCTGGCTGGATCCATCCGCTCCAGGTCCATGATGTACTTGGCCATGAGCGAGTGCCTGTCTGCCTGGCAGGCGGCCACACGGTTCAGGGCGCGTAGAACCATCCTCCGGATACGCTTCCGCGTCACGAAGCTCAGGCCTTGGATCAGATCCCGCAGGCCAGGGGGCAGGCAGACCTTGTAGCTGTGTGTAGGGGCGTGGACCCTCAGTGTGGGAGAGGGGTCCCCTCAGGGACAGACAGGGACACACACATAGGCCCCTGCTATGAGGGGCTGGAGTGTGAACTCTATGTGAGCCACACATAGGGACACTCCGGGGCCAAGGCTTCCAAGGTGGGTAGGTCCACAGGGGTTCTCAGGACAGACAGGAGACACTTAGGCCTCTAGCTTGGGGGAGGGGGGACTTCCCTCCTGTTGGAACCTCAGTGGGGGACTGGGGCTGAGTTGGGGGAGCCTGGGTCATAAGGACATACTTCGGGCTTGTAGGTAGGACACCCATGGGGGACCCAGGCTCAGGGGATGTCCTGGCAGTGTAACACTTGCTCCCTTCCAGGTAGCGGTGAGATGCCACCACCTAGAAACCCTCACCTGATGGTCTTCAGCAGGTCTCTGGGCCGCTGGGCCTGCTCGCAGGCCATCCGGGCAAGGTCTAGCACCGCGAGGCTGAGGCACTCGCCCTGCTCCTTGAGGCTGAGGCCCACGGAGAGACGGCCGCTCACCAGGTCAGTGCGGTGCTGGGGGCCGGTCACAGCCCAACTGTAAGCTCTGATGTTGCCCTTTGGAGCCCCAGCCCTGGGCTGACTCCCCAAGTCTGGGCAGCCACAGGAAGGGTTAGCCAAGACCACCCAACTGTGAGCCCAAATGGTGCCCTTGGGACCCCCATCCCCCACAGAGCCCCACACAGACCCCCACCTGGGCGAAGAGGTGTTCTAGGACTGGCAGGTCAAGGATGGCGCTGGCCAAGTCCTTCCGTAGCCCAAAGCGGTGGCACTTCTCCAGCCCATACCAATTGGGGAAGTAAAAGCTGAAGAGAAAGGAGGGGGCCATGAGTGAGGGAGCCACTGGCCTCAGCAGGAAGGGGGAGATGGAAGACTGCTAAGACCTCACAGAGCCCAGAGTGTGCCACTGTTTGCTGTGTGGCTTAGGCAAAAAGCCCACCCTCTGGCCTCAGTTTCCTCATCTATGAAATGGGCAGTGATCACGACCTCCCTGAGGCACACACCAGGAGGTCCAAGGAGATGATAAGATTGTGGGCATCACTGTTGTTTTATTCCCCCATTTCCTCAGCCCTTGGTAAAAAGCATGCCATCCTGGTATTTAACCCACAGCTGCAGGACACAGGGGAGGGAGCTTCCTACCGGAGCCTGTAGACAAGGACCTGGGTGCCTGAGTCCTCCATGGAGAAGATGTGGCTTGGCGGAAACCAGCAGGACAGGTCCTCCGTGGCCAGAGCAAAGAGAGAGTGGTACACGGGCAGGATGCCTGAGGAAACATCCCCATCAGCTCCCTCCTGAGTCTCTCTGTCCCCTGCAGAACTGCCATGGTTGTCCCCAAAATGTCCCATAGGGCTTTCTCATTTTCAGTTATGATACTGAGTCCAACCCCTACTCATATACACTCCAGGGCTCCCTATAGCCTTCAGGAGAGTTATCATGCATTCAGCCTATTTCTGGGGGAGCCCCTGCCCCTCTCCTCAGAACACCTTCCACTGTACACTTTACCTGGAGGGATTACCTGCTATCTTCCCTCATGTGCCATCACACCTTTGAGTTTTTCCAAAGGTGGTTCCCCATGCACCCTTCTCCCTTACCAAACTCCTACTCATCCTTCAAAACCCCAACTCCAATGCTGACTTCACTGGGCAGTAATTCCAGCTCCTACCCAATAGAGACCTCCGTCTGGCCTAGCTTCTAGGGACCCACTCACCACTGGCCTTAGCAGCCCGGACACATAGCTCTTCAGCTGAGTGGTCCCCAAAGGAGAAGGATAGACTCTTCGGGGGTCCAGGACCCCGAGGGGGCAACAGCACGTGTAGTGCGCCAGCCTCTGAAGATGAGAGACTGCAGGAGCGCTGAGAGATCAGGGGTGTCTCCTCACTTGGAGGTGCCATGATTGCAGTCTGCCTGTACACAAAAAGATGTAGCCCCTCAGTTCTGTCTAGAGTGGAGGAGGTTACAAATCTTCTTGGGTGAAGGATGAGGGCTTGCTGCTGGGTGAGGTAGGGTTGGAGCTGGAGAGACAGTGAGGATGGGAAAGAGGGAGGAAGGGTGGGGCAGGGGAGAGAGAAAGAACTGAGAACACTTTGAGTGTCAAGTTGGGTCAGAGCCATAAACCCCCAGGTCAGGACTGTACTGGGAACTGGAGGATATTCTGCACCCCATTTTCTGTTCACACAAATCCTAGATGATTGTGGATACCCAGGGCAGATATCTCCAGTCAATCTGCAGCATTGACTCAAAACCCCAGTACAATCCTTGTCTCCAGCAGGCACAAGCAATCGATCTCAAACACACAAATTTGTCCACCAGGAGGTACATAGGTACTGACTTGTGTACATGAGAATTTAAGGGGACAGGGATCTCTGTCACTCCTTATGTCTGGGGGACTCAAACATTTCTAGGACTGGGGCTGGACACTTCTGCACCTGGTATGATATGTGTCTTGTGAGCATATCCAGTGCCAGCTCAGCCAACAGGTCTCTGTCTCCACCCTCCCACCATCTCTGCCCCTTTATCACCCTTGCCATTTAGTCCCCCATTGCACTTTCATATGCCCCTCTCAGGCTTACAGAGGACACCTCTCCTGGGATGGGCCAGGGGGAAAGCACCCGCCTTATTTCCAGGTGTTTCACACCTGCCAAACTCCATCTTTCTCTCTTGTCCTGGGGGGTTGGGGGGCAGAACTCAGGATCCCTGGCTGGGTGGGACAATGGATTGGACTTGGAACCCAGTGAGGAAATGGGGGAGGGGAAGATGATCAAAATGCACTTGAATTGACCCGAATGAAGAAGATACAAAGAAAACACTGGGTAAAAAGTTTGCTCCAAAGTAATAGTGGGGGTGTGAGGTTGGACAACATTATGAGGTCTTAACACACAGAGAATATAAGTCTGGGGCAGGCCTCGGGGTGGGTGATGACCCTGGGCACTGGGTTCAAACCTCAACCCCCCCATATGCTGGCTTCTGCTACTGGACCTCAGCTTTCTCAGGTGTGAAATGGGCTGACTCCCTGTGTGCCTCAGTGAGGTTTGCAGAACCCACCCAGCCATGAGGCAAGATATTCAATCTGGAGCCATTAGCACACTCCTTGGTGATGTGCCAGCGGGTCTGGACAAATGCCAGCTAAGCCAGGCAGGAAAGTCCCTTGGCAAGGGGCGTGTGGTGGTCCTGTGTGTCAGGAAGGGGTGAGGGGACTTCTTGTCCCAGCTCCCAGACCAGGACCTAGAATGCTTCCAGCCCCAGGAGCCAAGAATCCTGCCTCTCCTCACAGAGGTGAACACTATCTTATTTCTGACTGACTTGATGTTGCACCTTATATCAAGGGAAAGACAGAACATGTCTTCAGTTTAAATAAACCTTAACGATGATTTAAGAAGAAAGAAAATGTTAGAAGTGGTGTTGGGGCCCAGAAAAATACCCCTGTTTTAACACTGAAAGACGCACATCCGGGGAAGGGAAGACTGGTCACCCTCAGCTCTGGCCAGGGGCCAGCAGGAGCTCCAGGCGCATGCGCAGTGATTCACGTCACTGGATGTGGAGGCCGGTGTTTTATCTAAGACAAAGCTGAGACCCAAAGAGGAAAAACCTTTGCCAGAGGCCAGAAGGCCTCCCAACTCAAGTCTGTCTGGCAGCTTTCCTCGGAAGAAAGGCCTGAAAGGCAAACTTCCCTCCCCCGGCCCAGGCACCCCCCCCCCCAGCCACACCGCCCCCTACCCCAACGCCGCAGTGCTCACCAAGCCACACGGCATCATCACCAGCTCTTACCTGGCCGGTGGGGACCCTGGGCTGATAACAGGAGGGGAGGGCAGGGCGGCAGCAGGAAGAAAGTCCCACTGGCTCCTTCCTGTGTGGGCCTCTCGACTTCCTGAGTCGCTGACACTTACCGAAAGTCATGGCAGTGCGGGGACAGGGACAGGAGGTGGGGACATGAGAGCGCCCAGCCGGGGAGGGGCAGAAAGTTCCGGAAGCCTCAAAAGCCAAGGCCCTGCTCAAACAGGCTGCTGGAGACCCCAGGCTCAAGGGGAGTGCCCAGGTCACATGGGGCGTCAGCAGGTGGTTTCCACCCACTCTCTGTGGGGCCCTGGCAACACCCAGTTCCCACGTTACCCATGTGTAACATGTGTGGATTGGGAACCCAGTGAAAATAAGGAACCTGGGCTGAATCTGCTCAGGAAAGAGACAGGAAGTTGTCCTAGTCAAATGTTCCTTCAAGGTGTCCCTCGCCTGAGACCCTGGGAAGGCTAATGACTCCTTCTGTGCATTGTGGCCCAGCCCCGCCCCAGAACATGGCAAATCATGCAGAACTGGCCTGCCTGGTCTCATTGTCTGGTCTGTCAGGCAGGCAATTCATCATTTGGGGCTGCAAAGGAAACCACCAGGGTGATGAGCCACATGGATGGCCACATGCCCCCATCCATCAGTTGGGTTGGGATCAAAAGCAGAACAAGGAAAGAGCACTCCTGGCAGAGGACATGGCAAGGACACTGTCCCAAGGGGGCAGTGAGCTGAACAGTTTGAGTAGAGAGTAGTCAGAGTGGCAGGAGGAATCAAAGAGGGAAAGACTGGCAGGTAGTCATCTGCGGCTGAATCACAGGGGGTCTGACTGATTTTTTTTTTAACATCCCTGAGGCTATCATGCATGGAGGTGTCAGGAGGCCAAGGCAGTGTCCAGGAGAGACCAGAGCCGGTGTCCTTAGTAGGACACAAACTCCAGAAACTAGAGCTTTGGAGATAAATCTAATGCCATTTCTAATGCCAAGTACAGCACAAAAATGGCTTTGGTATCTATATGGTGGACTTTAATTCAATCACCCAGAGATACTTATTGGGCAAGTGTGGAAGGCATTGAGGACCTAGCAGGGGACAGACCAGACCCCTCTCTGCTGGTGAAGCTGAAGGTCTAGTGGACAGATGACAGTAAACAAGTTATCACCCACTAAATGCTTCAGTGGCAATGGGCGCCAGATGGCCAGGGGAGACACTGAGTCTGGGAAGTCTTCCTGGAGGATATTTAAATCCAATGATACATGGGATAAGCCAGAGAGTGACCCAGAGCACCAATAGAGGGTACAGGCAGAGGCCAGTATTCCTGAGAAGGGCAGGATAGCAAGCATGCTGAGAGCGGGAGATTTGTTGCAGGAGCCAGGAAGGGCTTGTGGATGGAAGAAAGGGGTGGGTGTAGGTCTCAGTGGGAGCCACAGCAGGCTTGTGGCAGGAAGTGCTGCACAGCAGCTTAGCATAATGTTTTTTCTTTCACTTTCTGGGTGGCTTCAGCAGAAAGGAATGCAAATGTGTACTCCAGCCCCTGACCCGGGAACAGAGGTTTCCCACCCTCCAGGAAGGACATTGAATTTCTATGCTCCTGAAAGTGCCGGTATGACAATGATGTGGCATTTTAAAAAATTTTTTAAAAAACACTTACTTATGCATACAAGCTGGGATACAGGCCAGCAGTGTGTGGAGGGGGGGGGGGGGGGGGGGGAGTGGGTGGGTAAGAGGATTCACTAGAGACAGATTGGGGAGCAGAACAGGAAGATTGACAGAAGTGCACTGCTGAGGGGAGCAGCAGGCAAGGCAGAAGAGGTCTGCCACGCCATGTGGGGGGAATCTCCCTGGCCGGGTATGGAACTCATCCCGCAGTGGCTCTGGATAGCTTCATAGTGCTGTGCTTAACCCGTTGTGCCACCAGGGAGGCCCTGATGTGGTATTTTAAGAATGAAGAGAAGGGGGAATCAAGACAAAGGTGCACCCTTCAACCTCAGAGAGGGGTGCATGAAGGTTCCACTGGAGCTTATGGGTGCAGAGCCCAGAACCTGCCCAAGAAAATAATGGAAACTTTAGTAATGCAAACATCCCAAATTTTCTGCCAGTAAAAAATTTACAAATACAAAGAATTTATAACTGAACTTGGAAACAAAGGTAAACTTGTGTCATGGATAAAATATCTTCACTATATAAGCAACTCTTAGAAAACAATAAGGAAATGCTAAAAACTTTGCAGGATATGAACCCAGAAGTCACAGAAGGGCCAAATGGGCCTTAAACCCAGAAAAAGATGCTCAGTCTCATTTATGATAAAAGAAATATGCAGTTAAAGCACAATGTAACCATATGATCACTTCAATGGATGCAGGAAATAGTTGACAAAAATCAACACCCACCTGATTAAAAACTGTTTGCAAATTAGGTATAAATAGGAACTTCCTCAAACTGACAAGGAACATCTATTAACTTAAAATTCTAAAAGTAATATTATATTTCATGAAGAAGACTGAACTATGTCCTCCTGACATTCAGAACAAGATAAAGTTTAACTTCCTTTTAGCATTGTTCTGGACAGTATAATCTTTCAATAAGGCATGAAGAAAAGCAAATAAAAGGCATAAAGATTGGAAAGTCAAACTCTCCTTATTTGTAGATGATATGACTGTTTACAAAAAATTCAAGGGGACCTATGACAACTACCAGAAGCAAAATATGAATTTATCATGTTCACAGATAAAAAAGTTAATACGCAAAATTCAATTGAATTCTTGTCGCAGCCTAGACGAGCCCATATTGTTTTGACAAGGTCACTTTATGGGTCAAGAGCCTTCAAGGAAGTGTTCCTATAAAAGTCAGGATGCGATATTTCTGCTTGCAAATAATTTAAGTATAATTACAGGTGAGAACAATAATTAAGTTTCTCCACTATGTCTGCATGCACTAGCCTTTCTCATTAGGTCCAGGCACCGAGATGTCCTTCTGATAGTGAAGTGTCCTTGCCCGGTCAAGAGTTAATGTTTAAAACAAAGAACATTTAATCCCTTCTCCCATTTTCCTTCCTTGCCTCAAAAAATCAGCATATAGTTCCTTAGATTATTTCCTCCAGAGATTAGCATAAAGATGTTTCTTTTATTAAGGTCTTAGTTTCAGACAATAGGTATTAAGACAGCAGCCCGGACCCTAGGCCTAGGGCAAAGGTTGAAGATTATGTCCTGAACCTTACTGGAATGTAGATTATGTCCTGTACCTTACTGGACTTTACATCAAAGAACAGACATTTTTCCAGAAGTTCCTTGATTCTCCTCAAAGCATGCAATTAATTATGCATCTGAATATCTCTAATCACCCTGCCATTGTCTGTAATTAATTTTTCTTTAAAGTTATGCTTTAAAAACCCTGATTTCGGGGAAATAAAGCGGAACAGCCTGATCACACTCTCTGGTGTGTGTTGTTTTTCACTCCCTCTTTCCCCCTCGCAACGTGCTGAAGCCTTCTCCACCCTCCCGGGGACCCAACCTCGGTCGGAGCCGGCCTCCGACAAATTCTGATATATGTTTATATACCAGCAGCAAATAGTTTGAAACTGAAATTTTTTTTTAAAGATTTATTTATTTATGTACACAAGCTGGGGTACAGGCCAGAGGCATGGCGTTCACCAGAGACAGAGTGGGGAGCAGAACAGGCAGATCACCGGAAACACACTGCTGAGGTGAGCAGCTGGTGAGGCAGGAGAGGACTGCTGTGCCATGTGGAATCTCCCTGGCCAGGTGTCGAACTCACGTTGCCGCTGCTGACAGCTCCACAGTGCAGAGCTTAACCTCTGCGCCACCGGGGAGGCCCTGAAACTGAAAAAAAATTTTTAATACCACTTGCAGCACACCAAAATAAGATAAAACACCTAGGAACAAATGTAACAGAAAAAGTCTACACTAACAACTAGAAGTATTACTTGGAGAAATTCATGAAGTTCGAAATAAATGGAAAGAGATATCATGTTCATGGTTTAGAAGACTCATATTGTGAAGATGTCAGTTCTTTCCAAACTGATCAATGCAATTCCAATCTAAATTTGTTACAGGGCAACCCCGATATACAATGGGGTGCCTGACTCTGGGTTCTCACCCGTGCGCTTAAAAAGGACTTATAATAAGAACAATTGCAGGCACTCACAAAAAGGTTAATAAAGGGTTTATTTACAAAAAGGAAGGGAAATAAAAAATGAATAACTCGGGACAAAAGAGAAAGTGAGGGAGAGAAATAAATCTCCAAATACGTCCTACTAGATCCGAAGAGCTGGAAACCCCAATGGCACGCTGTAGCCCAGCGAGAAGCAAGAGAGCCCCAAGGTCAAAAACCCTCCGTTATATAGCCAACATGTCTGCTTAACTCCACCCCTCAGTTCCCGGTAATCCTCTCTTTTGGATAATGATGGAATTAAGGGATTAGTGGCCCCTAGTGTCTTGGATCTCTTTGGTCTGAGGTGGGGGTCCATAAACCTTCCTGTGGAGTTTGTTGCAGACGTCCTTCCCCCCCCCAACAAATTCAGCTGGATATTTTTAAAAAGGAACTGGTATGGCTTTAAAATTCATATAGATTTTCAGAGGACTTGAAGTGATTTTTATTTTTTATTATATTATTTATTTATGCATACAAGCTGGGGTATAGGCCAGAGGTGTGGAGTGGTGAGAAGGTCCACCAGAGACAGAGTAGGGAGCAGAACAGGCAGATCTACTGAAGTACACTGCTGAGGGGAGCAGTGGGCGAGGCAGGAGAGGTCTGCTGCACCATGTGGAAATCTCCCCTGCTGGGTATCAAACTTGTGCTGCAGTGGCTCTGGATAGCTTTGTAGTGCTGCGTTTAACCCGTTGCACCACTAGGGAGGCCCTTAAAGTGATTTTTAAAAAGAAGACAGGGTCTCCCTGGCGGCCTTGGGGTTAAGTCTCAGTGCTATCAAGCTATCGCTAACCACTATGACCTGAGTTCGATCCCCAGCGAGGGAGCTGACCCACATGGCACAGTAGACCTCTTCTTTCTTACTCGCTGCTCCCCTCAGCAGTGTATTTCGGTAGATCTGACTATTCTGCTCCCTACTCTCTCTCTGCATGCACCCCAGTTCTTCTGTGAAAAAAAGAAGGGAGGGAGAGAGGGAGGGAGGGAGGGAGGAAGGAAGGAGGAAGGAAGGAAGGAAGGAAAACAAAAGTCAGAGGATTTATTCTACAAGATTTCCAGACTTCTTATAGAACTATAGTAATCAAGTCAGTTTGATGTCGGTGAAGAGACAGACATCAATAGAGTAGTATGGAGAGTAATAGACACATGTGAATATAGTCCATTGATTTTCAACATGGATACTGAGGCAATTAAATGGAGGAAAGTCTTTTCAACAAGTGTTACTGGAATAACTACATCATATGGAAAACAGTTAACACTTTATGGTCTGCTCACGTATTAGTACGTGTTTTTGTCATCAGTGTCAGGTGGTCGCTCACATATTAATATGTGTTCATCTAGTCTCCGGTTTTTCATGCCACGGTGCATTTATTTGGAACTATTAGGAGCTATTTCTTTGATCGTACTCAGTCTAGAAGCTTTACACATTGTTTTGGTGAAAGTGTTAGGTGTTTTATGAGAGATATTACAGCTTTTTTAATATCCAGTAGTTCAGGAGTTGTGTGTGTTTTATTGAATGTTTATACCATTCATGCGGTGGCCAGAAAATGGCCAGCCCCAAGGGTTGGTAAATTTAAAGGGCACTGGCACACAAAGTGTTAATATTAACCCTTACACGGTACACAAAATTAATTCAAACTTTATTATAAACCTCAATGTAAAATTCTGAGATTTCTGGGGGAAAGAATACATAAGAGAAAATCTTTGCCAACTTGAGGCAAGCAAAATTTCCTTAGCTAGAAAAGATGGATAAATTACACTCCATTATTTTGTTCTTCATAAGACACCGTGGAGGGCCTCCCTGGTGGCACAACGGGTTAAGAACTTAAAGTAATTTAAGCACTATGAAGCTATCCGCAGCAACTGCAGCACGAGTTCAATCCCCGGCCAGGGAGCTGACCCACATGGCGCAGCAGACCTCTCTTGTCTCGCCCACTGCTCCCCTCAGCAGTGTACTTCAGTAGATCTGCCTGTTCTGCTCCCCTCTCTGTTTCTGATGAATCCTCTCACCACCCTGCACATCTGACCTACACCCCAGTTCTTGTATGCATAAATAAATAAATGTTAAAAAAAAAAACACTGTGGAAAAAACAGAAAGGTAGGACACAGATCAGGAAGACATAATTGCAAAGCTGTATTAAGCAAACATCTTGTATCAGGAATATACAAATAAGTCTTTTAACTCAGCATAAAAGACAAACTACTCAATAAGAAAATGGGCAAGGGCTTTGAATACACGCTTCCCCAAAGAGGAGATACAAGTGATCAAGAAGCACATGAAAAACACTTAGCCATCAGAAAACTGCACATTCAAACCACACTGAGATACGAATTCACACCCAGTGGGATGAGCAGAATTAAAAAGAGATAATAAGAAGAATTGGAGATGCTCTGTTGATGGGAACACAAGGTGGTGCAACCACTTTGAAAAACAGTTTGACAATTTCTTAAAGTTAAACAAGAATTATTCCATATGACTCAATCATTCCACTCCTAGGTATTTAGAAAAATTAAAACAGATGTCCATAAAAGGACTTGTGAATGAACATTCATAGCAGAATTATTTGTAACATTCTTGTGTTTCTTAGTGATGTTTTGGTCAACAACGGATCACATACACCACGGTGGTCCCAACAGGCCTCCCTCTAGCTTAAATTTGTAGTAGACTGGATCATCCAGATTTACATAATTACCCTCTATGACGTTCACACACTGATGAAATCACCTAATGATGCATTTCCCAGAACGTGTCCCCACTGGTACACAAGACTATAATCCTAAAGTGAAAACAACCCAAATATTCACAGCAGGTGAAGAGATGAACAACAAATAGCCCAGCCATACAGTGGAATAGACTCAGCAATAAAAGGGGACGAACTCAGAATAATGAACATGGAACATTCTCAGAATAACCATGCCAAGTGAAAGAAGCTAAGCACAAAGCTACATATAAAATTCTGGAATGTACAAACTAGTCTTAGTGACCAGAAGCAGATGAGGGGTGCCTAGGGATGAAAGCAGAGAGGAGGGAGCTCAGGGTTCATAATCTTGAGCATAGTCAAAATTTCATAGATTTACACACTCAAGATGGAATAAAATATGCAGAAAATGTGTGCAATTTAATGTACTCCAATTACATATCAATAAAGTAAAAAAAAAAAAGATGGGTATAGAAACAGAAAGGAGTAAAAAGGACCATCCCACCCCCCACCCCCCATCAGACTGATGCAAAAGTGTGGGAACTCGGTGTAGTCTCAAGGATATGCAGGGGGGAAATTCTCATTTGTCATTATCAGGAGTGAAAATGACTCATCTCTGTGGAGGGGGTCAGCCAGAAGCTGAAGAAATTGCCCTGGGACCCAGGGAGACTCCTTAGAGCAACTGACTCTTCCAAGAATGACACCATCATAGGGTTATTTAGTCATGGTAACACTGTAACAGCAACCAGTTGGAAATGACCTAAACACCTAGCCATTATTAGCTGAATACACCCTGGCCATCCTCAAAATGGAATATGATGCAGCTGTGCAAGAGAATAAGGCAGTTCAGTTGCTGACCATGTGGAAAGACCTGTGAGATATTTCATGAAGGGAAACACAGGTGCAAAATGCCTGAGCAGGAAGTTTTGATTTGTGCAGAGAGGAGGCAATGAGGATTCGCTCCTATCTGTAGATTTTCTCTGCAGGGAAGTTTATAAATAACTTAATCCCAAGATGGTCACTGGAGAGGTAACCTGGGAACCATGATGGATGAAAGAGGGAGACATTTATGCTGTTTATCATTTTGTGCCTGTTGAATTTTGTTATTTGTTAAGCGTTTGAAAGGTAAGCGTTTGACAAAAAAGAAAATATATTTAACCACATAGGGTGGGTGCCAGTAGAGCTACTGTGTGGGCCGTGTGGGCAGTGCTACTTCCTGTGACCAGGAACCGAAATAATCAATTCAAATCGATTAATTCAAACAGCAAACTTTATCAAGGGCTCCCTGTCCACCAGAAGCCCATCTTGGCATTTTACACAATGTGCTTTATTTAATCCTGCCAAAAACTCCAGAGGTGTGAACTGTGATTCCACTTCCACTTCCAGACAGGGAAACTGAAAGCCTGGAGAGGTCGAGAGACAGGAAGGAAGAGACTCCAGCTTGCTTTGCTTTCCCAGATCAAAGCACTCGGGGTTCCCCAGCTCCAACTAGGCTGAGAAAAGGAAGATGGGGGTCTGCCCCCTGGCTGGGAATGGGGGAAGACAGCTTCATAGAACCCATAGAGACCCCATCCTCATTTTCTGTCTATGCAAAGTATTTATCACACTCTGCCATGGTGCTTATTTCTCTTAATAATCTTGTTTTTGTCTATTTCTTCAATTAGAATGTCAGCTTCCCCAGGCCTGGGGTATTTCTTTGTCCTGGACATACAGTAGGGACTCAGTGAATGAAGGGATGGATGGGTGGATGGATGGATGGATGGATGGATGGATGGATGGACAAAATGAATTTGGAGAAGACTTAGGAAGGTTGAGAGCAGGAGAGTGTGGCCTTGGAATCTGGGGTACAGAGGAGTGGGTGACTTAGAGTCATTTTGGGGACAAAGGACCAGAATCTTGGGTGACTCTGGGTCTCTGGTTTGCCAAGTTCTGGAAGGATGAAGGTGCCAGTAGCCAAAATTGGGAACGGGGTGAGGATGGAGCCACAGTACAGAGAGGGATGGGGTGACTGTATCGGTGTACCTGTAATGATCCAAGTTGGGGTGCAGCCAGAGATCCTGGGCCAAGAACCTTCGAGGCAGAGGAAAGGCAGAGAGCACAGGGTGCCTACATGGCCACTTCCTTAACCAGGTACTCATCTTGGCCTGATTGATCAGTGGTGATATGGTGATAGAGACAGAATGATGGAAAGACACAAACTTGTGGTCAGAACAGGGCAAATCTATCCAGCTCAGAAAGAGACTGACTGGGGACGCAGTGTGGGTCAAGGAAAAGTAATGAGAGTGGGAGTGCAAAATGTCTTTAAAAATGCTTTTCAATACACATTAGGCAGAACACACAGCCACAACTCTAAGTGGCCTTCCCTACCTCCCCCTGCAGGGGTGTTAACCTTGACCCAGGCCTTGGAGATAACAAGTGCCAGGCTCCAAGTTCCTGGCTGGGCTCTACCCTCCCCATTTCCTGTCCTTCCTCTCTCCCTTCTCCTCCTCTGTGCTTCCTACTTCCTCTCTTCTAGCTTCCTTACTGGCCAGTACTTGATTTGTGCTTCAAGCCCCACACTGTGGCTGTCAGGAATTCTTTCCACCTACCTGTTCCCTCCCCACAGTTTAGGGAAACTGAGGCCCCAAACAGCGAATTCAAGTAGGAGGTGCCCGAGCCCTTGCCACTCCAGTCCCAAATGTTAAATACCATTTAAATGTTCCAACAGGGCCTCCCTGGTGGTGCAGGGCTTAGTGCCAGCACTGCGAAGCTATTGCCAGCCACTACAGCACTAGTTCATCCCTGGCCAGGGAGCTGACCCACATGGCGCAGCAGACCTCTCCTGTCTCGCCTGCTGTTTCTCCTCAGCAGTGTATTTCAGTAGATCCACCTGTTCTGCTCCCCACTCTGTCTCTGGTGAATCCTCTCACCCTCTGCACCTCTGACCTACACCCCAATTCTTGTACACATGAGTAAATAAAAATAAATCTTTAAAAAAATAAAAAATAAATAAATGTCCCAACAATCAACTTCATCTTACCCACAGGGGAACTGAGGCCCTGAGCAGAGATGCGCCAGGGTAGTATAGGGATGGGATCAAATTTGTCTGTACCTTGTAAGTAACTGGTTCCTGGCCTCTGCTAGGCAGACAGGCCAGGGCTCTGCTGCCACCTGGTGGACACTCGCTGCCGCGCCGATCAGATGATGGTGTCTCGCCTGGCTTCCTTCCAGGGTTGTGGGAACGCCGGGCCCAAGAGCACCCTCACTCGATCTTGCTTATCTCCCTGGCAATATCCTGAATTTTCACAGCCTAATAGTCCACAGGAGGGAATTAACTACTAATCTCCTGCCTGTGTTGGGCTTACAGACAACCTTTAAATTGAAAAGAACCCACCTGAAAAAGCAAACACCACAGATAAGGTAATTCTGTGTCGTTAACCCTTGAACAACCAGGTTTGAATTGCACAGGTCCACTTTTAAGGGGATTTTCTTGTGAAGAGATTATGTAAATTTAAGGTATCCATAAATACAGTTCAGTATTTTTTTTTAAAGATTTATTTATTTATACATACAAGCTGGGGTACAGGCCAGAGGCGCGGGGCGGCGAGAGGGTTCACCAGAGAGTGGGGAGCAGAACAGGCAGATGAGAAATACACTGCTGAGGGGAGCAGCGGGCAAGGCAGGAGAGGTCTGCCGCACCATGTGGGACTCTCCCCTGCTGGGCGTCGAACTCGCATTGCCTGCTGCTGACAGCTCCACAGCCGGGGAGGCCCTCAGTATTCTAATTGTATTTTCTCACTGTAATTTTCTTAATAACATTCTTTGGATTGTTTTACTATAAGAATACAATATACAATACATATAACACACAGAATATTCATTAACTGTTTATGTTATTTGTAAAACTCCCAGTGAATAGCAGGCTATTAGTCAAGTTTTCTGGAAGTCAAGAGTTATACTCAGACTTTCAGATGTGCAGGGTTTGATGCCTCTAACCCCTGCATTATTCAAGGGTCAAACTGTGATTATAAAAGACAGCATAAAGGCATACTGCATTTCTTCTTCCTTCACCTCAACTGATTCAGAAAGCAGCTGTATAAAAATATATATCAATTGTACTGGAGTCTATAAAACATGGAAATGTAATACATTTGAATATAAAAGCACAAAGAAGAGGGGAGGGAGGGAGCAGAGCTGTACTGGAGTGAACAAATGGCCCCAGGTGGTAACTCTAACCCGCAAAAACAAGTAACAAAACCACAAAGACCAAAGGAGCAAATTAATGTAACTCTATAAATACATTTTTTTCTCTCACTTATTTTCCATTCTAATTGCAGGGTCCATTGACACACAATTGTATGGAATAATAATCGTAATAATGTAGTGTTGGACATGTCACATATGCAGACCTATATCTATTAATAATCATAATGTAACCAGGCTGAATCCAAAGACCATGGAGGTCGTGCCCCCTGGAGGGGGTTTGCTGATGAGAATGAATAGCCCCAGGGGAAAATGCTAAGTTTGCAATTTGGGGTGGAGAGTCTGATGAGAAATAAAAGGGACTGAAGGAGAAGGAGAGAGAGTTGTCATAATGTAGGAATAGCCAAGATTGAGAGTTTGGAAATCAGATGCCAGAAGTTTTTGAGCCGCCAGGATATCTTTAGTGACTTTGGGACCAGCGACTTTGGAGGCTTTGCGAGTAGCCGAGCGACCGAAACTGCTCCCAGTTTTGTCTTTACTGCAGCCGAAGGAAGAAGGCAGAGGCCCCAAGCTGGCGCCTTCCTAAAATGCGTGAGTGCAGTCTGATGGGCCGTCTGGCCCGCTGTGGTTGTTGTTTGCAGTTTTGCTGGCCTGATGCTATGCTGGAGGATCACGGCAGTTTTGGGAGCATTTCCAGTTGTGTCCTGTGTGCAACCTGGCCTACACTGTGGTTGTTGTGCATCTGTAGAAGAAGGAAGATGCCATTTTGGAAACGTGGCCTATTGTTTGGAAGAGGAGCTCCACCTCAGCAGTGGTGGGAAGACGCCACCTTTGTTACTTTTGTGGGACTTAAAGGACTGGACATTGCTTTAAGTAGGGTAAATGGCCATATGTTGACTTCAGTAATTCTTTGCTTTTTCCCTGTTTGTTAAATAAATCCCAATGTTGCTGTTCCCTAAACCTGAGTAGTCTTGTAAATGTGTGCGCAGGTGCAGAACCAAGATAGTGACCGGTAAGCAATTGGGGCACTGCCTTTGCCTAAGTTTAAAAGGCCCCATTTTTCCCTGTATCAATAACAATAATGGGCCTCCCTGGTGGCACAAGGGGTTAAGTCTCAGCACTATGAAGCTATCAGCAGCTATGCAGCATGAGTCCTTATCCCTGGCCAGGGAGCTGCTCCCCTCAGCAGTGTATTTCAGTCAATGGGCCTGTTCTGCTCCCCACTCTGTCTCTGGTGAATACTCTCACCACCACCTCCCTACACACCTCTGGCCTACACCCCAGATCTTTTATGCATAAATAAATAAATCTTTAAAAAGTAAAAACAATAACAATAATTGCACAAAAAGGGAAGAAGACATACACATTTCTGTAGCTCATTAAAATTAAGTCGGTATGGGCCTCCCTGGTGGCGCAGCAGTTGCGTGCTGCACTGTGGAGCTGTTGGCATATGCGAGTTCGATGCCCAGCTGGGGAGAATCCCACATGGTGCAGCAGACCTCTCCTGCCTCGCCCGCTGCTCCCCTCAGCAGTGTATTTCTGATCTACCTGTTCTGCTCCCCGCTCTGTCTCTGGTGAACCCTCTCGCTGCCCCACGCCTCTGGCCTGTACCCCAGCTTGTATTATAAATAAACAAATCTTTAAAAAAAAAATTAAGTCGGTGTAAGTCTGAGGTAGATTTTAGCTTAAGATGTATGTTTGGCCCTGGAGGAGCCACTAAGAAAATAACAAAAAATACAGTAAAAAAAATTATTAAATGTATTAAAAATATTATAATAGAAAATAGTTACTTCCTCCAGTAGGAAGCAGCAAAGGAAAAACAGAGAAATAACAAAAAAGACATGAGACAGAAAAGCCAAAGGTAAAGTGGCAGAGATAATGTTAAGAATGTAACAGGGTGGTCCTCAGGGAAAGGGGAAGTTCTAGGTTCCCATCCTGACCCAAGGAAGGAGCAAGAAGAAGAGAAGCTGGAGAGGAAACTGGAGAAGGAAGGAAGGAGGCTAGAGAGCCAAAGGGAGACCTGGAGGAGGCACATGGAGCAGAGAGACGTGTGAGGAAGCTGCACCGGCCTGAACTGATTGAAACAGATGTGGGTGAGAGACCCGTGGGGAGGTTAACTATGGCAGTGTTTATCTTGATTTTGATTTTGATTTTGCTCTTTTCCTTCCAGACTTGTCTATTTCTGATCCTTTTCTACGGATCACCACCTGGAGGTGTCTTAGACTTGGGACAGGCTTTTAGGCCTCAGTGGCCCTGCTCTGGGCCCACCCTGTTAAGCTGGGCATTTACTGACCAGGGGCTGGGTAACTTTGGGTGCTTGATTTAGAAACTGTATTTTTTTCCCTTCTCTCTCTTGCACACTAATAGTACTAAAGTTTCTTTACATTAAAGGTCTTACCCACTAGAGTATGTTTTGTCTTGATGTGGTGGGTGGCAGAACCTATTAGAGCACACAGGTTTGGGGTTTCTGGGGTGCCCCTCTTTCTGCCCTGTAACAAGATGACAATCCCCTCCAACTCATCTGTGGATTTAGCACAAGCCCTAGGAAAATCCCAGCTGGTTTCTATGAGAAACTGACAAGCTGATCCAAAAGTTCTTATGAAAATTCAAGAGACTCTAAATAGCCTTTTTGATCTTGAGCAAAAACAGCCAAACTGGAGAATTCACAATCCAAACAGTGTGGCACTGACATGAAGACAGATACAGAAATTAAAGGGATAAAATCAATCATGCAGAATTAAATACTTTTTGTCAACAAGGCAAGTCAAATGGGGAAAGACAGTCTTTTCAATAGCTGGTGCTGGAATTGGATCTCCACATGGGAAAGTATGAAGTTGGACCCCTATCTCACATCAAGTACAAAATTGACTCAAAATGGATCAAAGACATGATTGTAAGATTCTCAGAATTGTAAAATTCATAAAACATAAATTTCATAACTGAGATCAGGCAATAGTTTCTTAGATATGACACCAAATGCACAAGCAACAAAAGAAAAAATAGGTAAATTGGATTCATTAAAATTAAAATCGTTTCTGCTCAATGGACTACATTGATAAAGTAAAAGGTACACACAGAAAAGGAAATTTTTGAAAATTACATATCTGATAAGGAACTTGCATCTATTGAATATATAAAGAAATTTTACAACCCAATAATAAAACTCATTTTAAAAATTAGCAAATTGACTAGGCATTTCTCCAAAGAAAAAAATGCACGTGACCAAGAAACACACAAAATGATGTCCATTGTGATTAACCACCAGGGAAAAGTAAATCAAAACTACAAGGAGGGCCTCCCTGGTGGCACAGCGGTTAAAGTCTCAGTGTTATCAACCTACCTGCAACCACTGCAGCAGGAGTTGGGTCCCCAGCCCAGGAGCTAACCCACATGGCACAGCAGACCTCTCTTGTCTCACCCGCCGCTCAGCAGTGTATTTCAGTAGATCTGCCTGTTCTATTCCCCACTCTGTCTCTGGTGAATCCTCTCATCCCCAGCACCGGCCTATACCCCAGTTCTTGTATGCATAAATAAATAAAAATAAATCTTAAAAAAAAAAGACTACTTCACACCCACTAGGATGGCAATAATAAAAAGACAAATAGTATTAAGTGTTGGTGAAGATGTAGAGAAATTGGAATATAAAATGATGAAGGTTTTTATTTTTTAATTTTTTTAAAGACTTTAGATTCATTTTTTAAAAAGATTTATTTATGCATACAAGCTGGGGTATAGGCCAGAAATGTGGGGGTTGAGAGGATTCACCAGAGACAGAGTAGGGAGCAGAACAAGCAGATTGACTGAAATACACTGCGGGGGGGAGCAGCGGTGGAGGCAGGAGACGTCTGCTGGGCCATGTGGGAAGCTCCCTGGCAGGGATCCAACTCATGCTGCAGTGGCTGCAGATAGCTTCATAGTGCTGGGACTTAACCCTTGTGCCATCAGGTAGGCCCTGATGAAGGTATTTTATAAAACACTCTGTCAGTTCCTCAAAAAGTGAAAGAGTTACCATGTGACCCAACAATTTCACTCCTAGTCTTATACCTAAGAGAATGTAAGGATAAAGTGACAAAAGATTTGTATGCAAATATACTTGCATCATTATTCACTATAGCCAAAAAAGTTGAAACAAGGAAATGTCCATCAACAGATGGATTAAACAAAACACATCCTCACAGTGAAATGTTGTTCAATAGTAAAAACAAAATGAAGTAGTGGTCCAGGATAGTGGTCCAGGATATATCACATGCTGTTAAAGAAGCCAGTTACTAAAGATCTCATTTTGTGTGAATCCACTTTTGAGAATTTTGTCCTGAAGAGGCAGCTCTGTATAAACAGAAAAGTAGATTGATTTCTTAGTTGGCTAGGGCTGGGGGACTGGAAGGGAATGGGAAATGACTGTTAATGGTAAGAGGCTTCTGTTGGGGATGATGGAACTAAAATTAACACCAAAATTTATGGTGATGGTTGCACAATTGTGCTGGTACTAGATATATACGAATATGTGCTTGTGAGCTGCGTTGACTTGTACAATTTAAATAGGTGAATTGTATGGTTTGTGAATTACAGCTTAGTGAAGTTGTTACTTTATAATATAAAAATTAAAATGCTAGTAGGATTCAGAGCTCCCCCCCTACCCCGCGAAAATAAACCCTCACATATAGTCTCTTTCCCTCTTTTTCTACCAGTCTGACATCGTAACTTATTTATGGTTCTTTCCATTTCCATCGTCAGTCTCCCCTCCAGAGAAGCCTCTTTTTGCACGGAGAAACTTGCTAAGCACAGACCCCCTCAAAGGTGGGAACTGCAACTTGATCAATTCTTGCTCCCCCACTGTCACTGTTAGCGATTGTTAATGGTTGATTGCTCTGTGCCTGGCGTTTTACATGGGCTATCTCACCTTATTATTGTAATGGGGGGATTCTATTACCCCCATTTTACAGATGAGAACTCTCAGCTCGGTAACACAGCTGCCGGGGGAAAGTTTCTGGGGTGGAGAGACCCCGTCACAAAGCACCCCGGTACCCCAGGTTCAGTTCTGTGCAAAAGCATTTCTTTCAGAGGAGACGCTCCACGGGCCACTAAGGCCCCCCCAAGAGCGCGCCAGGAAGCATTCCCGGCGCTCCGACGCCTCCTTACGATCACAGCGGAGCAGGACGGCCTGGCTGCGTTGCCTCTTGGGAGTTACAATCTGGCTGAGACAGGAGGCGGGCCGTAACGGCGGGGATCCAGAGCTAAGGAAGCCGACCTCATTGAGCGCAGATCAGAGAAGCCAATGGGCGCGCGGCTCAGAGAAGGCGGGATTTCCTGCGGCCAAGTCCTGGTGAGCGGCTGCGCGAGGGCGGCTACTTCCTTTTGTGTGTGGCGGCGAGCGTGGCGAGGACGCCATGAAGGCCTCGGGAACAGTAAGGCGAGCGCGGCCGGGCGGAGGTCTGGGGAGCGCGGCGCGGAGCGCCGCGAGGGCTCCGGGAGGTGGCCTGGGCCGCCGAGAGGGTCCGCGTCCCGGCTGTGTCCCGCGCTGTTTTCCGCCGCCCCTCCCCGGTGCAGCCAACATGGCGGGCGCCGCGTGGGGAAGCCGGCGCGTGGCCGGGACGGCTCCAGATCTACAGGGCAGAGGAGGCCGGCCCCAGGAGATGGGACAAGATGCGGGGCATGGAGCCACGCTTCACGGGCCGCCAAGCCTGTTTCCCCACTTACAAAGTTGACATGAAGTGGAGTAGTGGTAGTAGTTCTCTCCTGACGCGGCTTTGAGAAGAATATCATAAGCCCGAATGACAGCGGGGTGCGACCCATAACTCTTTGGCCAGTACTGGACAAAATCAGAGGGCGCAGTGGCTTAGAAATGGGAGAACAAGCCCTGGGGAGAAACACAAGTAAATCTTGTTCAGCTTGAGCCTCAGTTTCCACGCTGGCGAAGAGGCGGGCTATATTGGCTCCTTACTGATGGGTGGTCCACGGGGCTGATGATGTTAACTGACAAGGCTTGTAGCTGGCAGATGTCCTTACCTTTGCATCTGTTAGAATAGGAAGCTTTCACTTGGGGATCCACACCCCTTGGACTGCAATCGGGGAAACTGAGGCAGCTGGCAGTCTCAGGGCAGCCGTGCAGAGAGAGAGAGGAACAACTGTAGATTCCAGTCTCGGTTCTGCCTGGAGTGGGCTGTGAGATCCTAAGCTGATAACTGTTTTTTGGCCCCAGAGTGAAAGGATGGTGGCTAGGTCGTCCAGAGCTGCAAAGAGGTTGCCTGGCCGTTCTTTCCCAGAGGCTGCAGGTCTAGACCTCAGTTTTCCCCCACAAATACAAGAGAATGGGAAGGACAACAAGGTTGGCAGGCCTCCCACCCTTAACTTTCCTGAGCCAGGACAAAGGACACAAAGGCATCTCATTTAATCTTCCCCTGTCTTACCTCCATTTTGTGGGAAAGGCTCTTAGTGATGTGACCCCCCAGTCACCCTGATTCTCCAAGGAGGCCCTGGAGTAGGGCTCTTACTTTCTCTGTCTCCTGACTGTCATAACCAGGCTTCGGAAAGGGTGTGGGATGAGTCCATTGTTTTCTCAGGCTCTGTGTGTGGCCGTACCTCACCCCTCTTTCCATTTCAGCTGCGAGAATACAAGGTGGTGGGGCGCTGCCTGCCCACCCCCAAATGCCACACGCCACCCCTCTACCGCATGCGAATCTTCGCACCTAATCACGTTGTCGCAAAGTCACGCTTTTGGTACTTTGTGTCTCAGTTGAAGAAGATGAAGAAGTCTTCAGGGGAAATTGTCTACTGCGGGCAGGTATGGCGTATGTGAGACAGGGCGGGGTCTGGAGTGGGTTCACGCCCTGCCATGGGGTGCTCCTCATCCTGCAGTCACTACATTTCAGGAGTCCTGGTCCTGTTCATACAGCCCCTACTGCTGTTGGGGCCCGGAGTCAGGGTGGGGTGGTTGCCTTGGTGACTCTTTCCTAAAAGATAGTATGAGGCTTGGGGAGGGGTGCTGGACATCTTGATGGAGGCTGTCACCTTCCTGTGTCTCATCTGTAAAGTGGGGAGAGACACTGTTTTTGGGTCCATGCAGTTTGAGGCTTTACTGGGCAATTGGTTTTAGAAATAATTGAATTTTGGAGGTATCTGCTGTGTTGGTTCTCTGGAGGAAGCAGCCTGGCCTGAAGTGCTCTGCTTCCTCTGCAGTCAGCTGAGGTTCCAGGACTGGGAAACCCAGAAGAGAGGCCTGGGAGTGTCCTGTCCCCTGGGAGCAGCAAGGTGGGGGTAGGGACTTACTGCTCGGGTTCAGCCAGTCCCCTTCCCTTGGCAGGTGTTCGAGAAATCCCCTCTGCGAGTGAAGAACTTTGGCATCTGGCTTCGCTATGACTCCCGCAGTGGCACCCACAATATGTACCGAGAGTACCGAGACCTGACCACCGCGGGTGCTGTCACCCAGTGCTGTGAGTGCGGCCCAAGTGGAGCCTCCTGTAGACAGGCATCTGACACACACTGACTCGGGACAAATGCCGGAGGTTGAGGGGATGGGTATTGTCTCAGTAATGGTAACATGGGGTACAGGGGACAGTTGGCTTGGGCAAGAAGATTAGACAGGATGCCGTCAGCCCACCTCTTGCTAAAACTTGGCAACAGATTTCAAGGCCTGGAAGGATATCAGATCAGTCCCAGGTAGACTACTATCCCCCACCTCCGTCTTGTAGACCCTGCTCCCTGGGTGGGCCACCTGCCAAAACCCAAATCCAAGCACCTAAACCCAAGAACCACTGTTTCTCATAACAGTGGTTTAAATAGAGGTGCTGACAGCAGTTGGATCTCGTCGCCTTTGAGGGGCTGTGGCTGTGCCCCTGAAAGTGAATTTGGAGGTTCTACACTCCCGGTGGTCCATGCCAGAGACCTCAGCCACTCATCCTGAAGATGGGCGCCCTCTCCAGTGGGCACTTGGTGGAAGTTGGGGGAACACAAAAACCCTGACCCTCATACTTATCCTGCTTCCTGCAGACCGAGATATGGGTGCCCGGCACCGCGCCCGGGCACACTCCATCCAGATCATGAAGGTGGAGGAGATAGCTGCAAGCAAATGCCGCCGGCCAGCAGTCAAGCAGTTCCACGTGAGTGCTCTGGGACATGCTGGGCTGGGGGGGGGGGGCCACCAGGTATGACGCAGGAGCCCAGTGGGGGGTCAGCTACGCCTCAGTGACCCCAGAGGATGAGGTTAAAAGACCTCCACCTCTCACCCTCCTCTCCTCCTCATCACAGGACTCGAAGATCAAGTTCCCACTGCCCCACCGGGTCCTTCGTCGCCAGCACAAACCACGCTTCACCACCAAGAGGCCCAACACCTTTTTTTAGATGCAAGGCCCTCCCCATCTTGGCTTTGCACAAATAAAGTTCTAGGAAATCTTGTTTTCTTTGCACGCCCTGCAGAACTCAAAAGGGTGCAGTCAAGCTGTGAATTCTCTGCTTTCATTTGGGAGGCCCTCTTATGAAGTGGGAACACAGGCACCTGATTGTCCAGGAGGGGAACCCCAGGAATGGTGAGGACCCAGCCTTTCTACTACCACTCAACTCCCTACTGCTGCTGGTGAAATGTAATAGCCAAGACCTCGGGGAAATTGGCTTGGTGGGGTGGTCATTCCATTTGGGGCTGCCCCTCTGGCCTAGTGGATTCTCTGTCTTCAGAGCAGACGCAAGAGGGGTGTCCGAGAGGCCACTGACCAGCTCCTCTGCTAGGGTAGTTTTCCCTTCCGCCAATGGGGGGGCCCTGCATCACACTCCCTAATCCTGCCGACAGACATCAGTCTCACTGCAGGCCTCTGTCTCCAGGACACATTTGATGGCTGGGAATTCCAGGCATGAAGCTAGTCCCGTGCCAGGGGTGCTGCCCAGCTTGACCCCTCAGGGCTCAGAAAGTAGGGCACAGCTGAGAGTGCAGACCTTGGAGCCTCTATCCTTGCGCGACTTGGGAGTCGTGACCCTACAACCTTGTTGGGTAGAGAATTGGGGTGCAGGCCGGAAGTGCAGGTGGTGAGAGGATTCACCAGAGACAGAGTGGGGAGCAAAATGGGCGGGGTGACAAACTGCTAAGGGCAGGAGAGGTCTGCACCATATGGGAGGCTCCCTGGCCGGGGATCGAACTCTTCATCATGCTGAGACAATCTGTTTCGCCAGCAGGGAGGCCTTAAAAATCATTTTTACGAACTTCATTTGTTTCTCTTCCAAACTGGTTGGTTTTTGTAAAATCTGCACCCATATAGGACAAAAGCCTGGAAAATAGGGTCCTTAATATGTTGCAGGTACTTTTTTTCTGGGATACTAGGTCAACTCAGTTTTACCTAGTTGATTTCATTAATATTAAGGAGTTTCTGACAGGAACTCCTGGCTACTCCAGACTTTTCTTCCTCAGGAACAGGAAGTTTAGATGCCACCTAGGGAAAAAGTATTTGCTATCCTCTCTTAGGTAGGGGTGACCATGTGATAGAGCAGTAGTGACATGCCATCTTCAGGAAGTGCTCTTCTGGCTGGAACTGAGGCCCAGCAGCCCTGCTCCTGAAGCCCAGGCAGCCCAGCACACAGCAGCAGGGGAGGACCTTAGGCTCTCACTCTGGAGGGTCTGCCCCCCCCTGCTTAGACCTGAACCCTGCAGCTTTGGCATCGCTAGAACTTAGAACCAAGGGAGAAGGAAACACCAGTCTTGCCTACTATTCTTTTGTTAGGGCCTGGAGCTGACCCTGGTCTCTGCGCCTCAAGCTGTCTGCCCGCTACTTTTAGTCTCCGGTGTGAAGGGGGAGTATTGGGTAGGGGGACTGTAGTCCAGATTTAGGGGCCAGTGGGATGTGCTACCAGGAAAGGCTTGGGTCCCTCAAAGGCCACCTTGCAGCTCCACCAAAGCATCCCTGTCAGGTTATCAGTTGTGGAGCTGGTGTTTTGGGGGGACCCTTGGACTACAGCTGAGTGAGCCCAGTTTCCTGAGCCTGTTCATCCAGTCTCTTTACCAACTACTCAGAAGTTGGCCCACAGATACCCTACTGTGTAATCACCCGCCTAATTCCCCCCAAGCTGCTGCTGGCTAGGGGTGATGCCCACTGAGCTGAGCCCTCTCCAAAGGGATTGCAGGGTTGCAGGACTGACAATAAGGGGCCCAGCCTAGAAGGTCAAAGGCCCTTCCACATGGCTGTGCATGGAACTCGAATGGGAGGTGAGCACAGGGGTTGCTGACTCCCCTCTGGTCAGCTGGGGCCAGGGAGGGGCAGATCTTGTTCAGGCTCACCAGCCAGCCCAAGGATGAGGGCAGGACTGGAAACCCAGGGGAGAGACGTATCCTGCATCTCACTTCTGCATTTCACTTCCGAGTCAGGCACCAAAGCTAGTTGGGGAGGGAGAGGAGGTGGGGGTAGCCTGGGAGGCCGGACTCAGATCCTGGAGCCAGAGAAGCAGCTGGGGCCTTTGGGACCTAAAGGCACCTTACAGATGAGCAGCACATTGATGATGATGGCTCCGTGGCATGCAGGGCAGAAGTTCAACAACACAGCCACAGTTAAGGTGGAGGGGCAGAGGGCAGGCATTGGGAGCACTGCTGGTACCCACATGGCCTTCAGGGTGAGGGCAGCAGTACATATGCAAGAGCCCCACATTTCTGCCCTCAGACTGCAGCTGCAAGGAGTCACCCTCCCCCTCCACCACTGATAGGGGGTATGTAGGGCCTCAATTCTCATCCTGGTGTCTCCCCTCCCAGTCTTCCACTCTCCCATTGACAATTGGAATTCTAGTCAGGGAGGGTTGGACCTGCTTCCCACCCTACTTCCTGTGAGGCTCCTTGCCCTCCCCTGCCCCCGACCGGGTGCAAGTTACAGTGCTGCCCACCCTGCAAGGCCAGTGCCATGCATTGTGTTGGAATATCAGAACCTCTTCAGAATCCATGCACTTCTTACTTTGCAGCCCCAGCCTAAGACAATGATGAGTTAGAATCTAAAAAATTTAGTCCCTTATTTGCTCCAGGTTCCCCAATGGCTTCCCACCACCTTCAGAACAAAATCCATACCCTTGACACTGGAGAGGTCCCCACGTGAACCTCCTCATTCCAGCATATGCCTTGCCTCACTTTGCTCCTTCCCACTTCAGGACCTTTGCACTGAAAGTTACTATGACCTGAAGTGCCTTTCCAGCTCCCTGCAAGCCTGGCTAATTCTCAGTGGGTGGGTGTGCTTACCGGCCCCCCAGGTCCTCTCCTAGCAGCCCCAGCACCAGGCACAGACATTATGCACAGCAGGACACAAAGAATGGACCTCAGCCCTGCCCTCAGTCTGCAGCATGGACCCTCTCCCCCACATAGTAAAGGAGGACCCAGTGTCACAGCCCCAGAGGAGAGCTAAGCTGAGTCCAAAGTGAGAAATTCCCTGGCCTGAGGAATTCAGGACCCTGGTGGGGTGAGGAGTGTCGAATGTAAGCCAGAGAAGGCCACCAGGGGGCGGCAGAGACCCTGGAGGGCTCCTGGACTCTGGCAACAGGCTACCTTTTTTTTTTTTTTTTTTAAACATATATTTATGCAAGGCCTACCTGGTGGCTTCCTGGCCAGAGATCAAACTCATGCTGCAGTGGCTGATAGCTTCAAAACTTAACTCCTTGTGCCACCAGGGAGGCCTCCGGGTTACTTTTTAGATCCCACCCCCTTATGAAGGAGGGATGCTCCTCGGTGAGCAAGCAGGAGGTCAAGTCAAAGACTCGAACTTAGAGCTTCCAGAGACCAAAATCTCTCCTGGTCCACCAGCAAAGGGCCCCAAGATAACATTTCCTGGACCTTTGGGTTGGGTGAAACCAAGTCTCATAACTCAGTTTCCTTGTTTGTACAATACGGATTTGGCTGACATTACCTTCCTAGGATCTCCTTTGCGGGAAATTCATGGCCAATTACAATCCCCACCAAATGACCTCCGTTATACACCTAAGCCTTGCTCATGACACTCAAAGCTCCTCTGATGAAAGAACCAATGAATGAATGAAGAAAGAATGAAAGGCACTTACATGCCAGGTTTTGTTATGCAGGTTTATTTCTCTGAGGCAGGGGTGATTTTATCCCTTGACTTCCTCTAGTATGGGTGCATTCAGGACTAGAGTCCATCATCTCACTCAGCGTGAGGCCAGGGAGGAAGTGGGTTTTAGTGATTCTCACTGGGCTCTTGATGAAAGAGGTGGGTCCAGGTGCAGCTGGGGTGGGGGCAGCATTTAAATGGGGATTTTCCTTACCAGACTCATCAATCCTGAAAATGAACCCCATTCTGGAGCTCCCTGGAGCTCAAGGTACAAAAGCACAGCAGAGATTGGAATGCTGAGGCCACAGTTTCCGGCTGTGTGGTGTCCCACGAGTGACTGGGCATCTTTGAGCCTCAGTTTCCTCATCTATCAAGAGTCGACATTAGCAGCCTGTGATCAAAGAGAATATGCCTCAAGAAGGGGTGTATTTGGGAGCCTCCACACCCCCTTCCCAGCAGCCACCCATTGTGGCCTGTTGGGGCCTATCTGACCAATCCAGCTTGGAAAGGGTGCAGGTCCTGCCCGCCCCTAGGTCTGGGGGAGGAGTTTTGTTTACTTAGGAGCCCAATAAATCCTCAGCCCTCTGCTGCCGCTGCCTGTGCTGCCACCACGTCCCAAAGAGACCTCCAGCTATCCGTGCATGCAGACACAGGGAGTGAGAGACAGCCAGTGCGGACAGGAGGTTGCTCAGGGCAGCCACATTGAGTGGGAGGCGAAGTGCATGGACACAGATGGTGAAGGCAGTATAAAGAGGCCAGCTACCGCAGTGAGGAGCCACAGATCCTTTGGCCCGGGAGCTCTGGTTTCCACTTGGTCTCTTTCACTGAGTTTGGAACTAAGGAGACAGACGTGGCCTCACCTGGAGACACCAAGCATCCTCCCACGTCCACGGACCTGCCAGTTTCCCTCACCCTCATACGCACCTGGAACTTGCATCTGCACCTCATGGCTGTTGTCAAGGCAGGGGCACAGGCCACTTTTGGAGCTTGGGACTATGGGGTCTTTGCCCTCATGCTGCTGGTGTCCACAGGCATTGGGCTGTGGGTTGGGTTGGCAAGGGGTGGGCAGCACAGCGCCGAGGACTTCTTCACAGGGGGCCGGGACCTGACAGCCCTGCCCGTCGGTCTCTCTCTGGCCGCCAGCTTCATGTCAGCAGTACAGGTGCTGGGCGTGCCAGCTGAAGCCTATCGCTACGGCCTTAAGTTCCTCTGGATGTGCCTGGGCCAGATATTGAACTCCCTGCTCACCGCAGCACTCTTCCTGCCGGTCTTCTATCGCCTGGGCCTCACCAGCACCTACCAGGTAGGGGATAAAAGCTCCGGGTCAGAACCTGCCTTGGCTCTGGACCCACAGAGTGCAGGGCAGGTCCTGTGGGCTTTCAGAAGCGTGTGCTGAGGGCTCCTAGGTGCTTCCAGGCTTCCAGGCTCCCCCCACCCCCTGAGGCAGCCAGGTGGAAAGGGTTCTGGGAAGTGGCTCCAGGCAGTGGGGCAAGTGGCAAGAAGGAGGAAGAGAGAAGGGCACATCCTGGTTCTCTTCCGTGGAAGCGAGCCCGGGCCAGGGCCAGGCTTAGTCAGGGATATTCACATGTGGGCGGGCACACTCCTGCCCCACACCTGCCTGGGCATGTGTGCTGCCAGCGAGGACAACAGCTAACTTCCAATTCTAAGCCCGACTTCCCTCCTGCCTTCCGCAGTAGGCAAGGGGCGTGGCTCTCTGCTGGGGTTTCCCAAAAGTCACACCAGCTAAAACAGCTGATAAAGTGATCAAAATTCTCCAGTATACAGTAGTTGACCAATAAGGAAAGACGGCACTGCTGTGTCTTGCATATGTTGATACTCCAAATTGTCAGAGCTGTGGCTGCTTCAGGGGCCGACAAGACAACAGTGATGGCAGGGAAAGCCTCTGTACACTTGATGTATCGATTCTCTCCACATGCACCATGTACACTCGAACGGGCATGGCGCGTGTGCACAGGTGTGTGCGGACAGGCCAGGATACGTGCAGGTGACCAGGTCCTCACAGATTAGAGTGTGGAAATCTCAGTTGGCCTGGGGAGCGAAGACAGAAATCAAGAGGGCTGGTGAAGGATTTCAGAGGCCTCTGGACTCTGGTTAGGACCTGCCCAGATGACTATCATCCCTGGGCTCCTCCTTGCAGTACCTGGAGCTGCGCTTCAGCCGAGCTGTGCGACTCTGCGGGACCCTGCAGTACCTGATAGCCACGGTAAATCGCCTTGGTCCCACCCTCTCCAGTCACCACTCTCCCTCATTCTGCACTGCTGGGAAAAGACACCCCCCACAAGCCTCTGGCCCTGCCTCCACTGGTGGTCGGGCCAGTGGACCCTATAAGACCCCGCCTCCACCCTGCGGGATCCACAATCCCTGTAGTCCCGACCACACCCCCCTCACTGACCAGTCTTTGCGTTTGACCTCCCTGCTACTTACACAGCCCCACCCATTTGCCTCAAATCACTTGCTGGGACTTTCTCCCTTTCCCCCAGATCGCAGTCCTTGACTCCAGGAGGCGACCCCACTCCCTCCGCCTCACCTGCCCCGCCCTCTTCCTGCAGGTGCTGTACACTGGCATCGTGATATACGCTCCCGCACTCATCCTGAACCAGGGTTTGATTCTGGGAGAGTAGGGGAGGGTGTCTGGGAAGGGGCAAAGGCTTAGAGGCTGGGGGAGGGGGGCAAGGTAGCTCAGGAGAGACTTGGGAGGCAAGAATCCTGGAGGGAAGGACCCCAGACACTGGTGCCAGTTTGCTCCTCTCTTGGTGGCCTAATGGGGTGGCATGTTCTTGCACAGTCACCGGCCTAGACATCTGGGCATCGCTCCTGTCCACCGGAGCCATCTGCACCTTCTATACGGCTGTGGTGAGTGTCCCCCATCCAACCCATGTGGGGGCTCTGTGCCGACTGGGTGGGGGTGACCCTGGGCACCTACTTTCCTTCCCTCTTGAGGAAACCCCTATGCCTGGGTTTCCTCATCTTTATAATGAAAGGAGATTTGAAGACTTATTGCTGAGAATCTAGGAGTATGTTAACTTCCGGTCTGTGTGGCTCCAGGGGCTGCCACAGTATCTCTGGATCCGTCTCCCATCCCTTGGGGCCCCATCAGGGCTTCCACTCTATTGACTTCAAGTTCAGCAGACAGGTCCTATTTCAGCAAGGGTTGCCTGAAGTTCCAGTAGTGTTTTGTTGGTCTAGCTCTGCCTGTCACATAGGATAAGTCATTCCCAGTGGAGTTGGGATGCTCTATTAACTATTCTTTGAGCTAGAGAAGAGGTCAGCCTCATCAGAATGTCCAGTGAGAGGGGGAGGGGCTTCTTCAAAGGAAAATCTAGGCTCTGCTACAGGAAGGTAAAGACTTGGACAGGTAAAAACAACAATAATAGTAACAATAGTAATAGTAATGGCAGCAGCCACTTCCTGAGCACTTGTATGTGCCAGGTTCTGTTCCACGGTCTTATATACTAATGTAATCCTTACAACAACACCAAAAGGAGATATGATTATTAATCCCATTTTACACATGAGGAAACTGAGGCAGACAGGGGCATCCATTTCAACCACTGCTGGAGGCCAAGCTGGGTTTGTCCCAGGCAGGTTCCCCCATCTGATCCCTTTTATTTCCCTGTCCCAAAGGCCCCAAACAGATCCCTTTCTGACCCTCTCTCTCTCTTTCATCACATCTTGCAGGGAGGCATGAAGGCTGTGGTCTGGACTGACGTTTTCCAGGTGGTAGTGATGCTGACTGGCTTCTGGGTCATCCTGGCCCGAGGGACCATACTTGTAGGTGGGGGGCAGCATGTGCTGGAGATTGCCCAGAACCATTCCCGGATCAATTTGATGGAGTGAGTGAAATCTGCAAGGGGATACTATAAAAGGATTCTGCTGGCACCCCTCTGTCATGGGAGAAGGCAACTAATGCCTCCTACTTCCAGAAACCTTCCTTTGTCCTCTTTCCAGCTTCCCTGTAGAACAACCTGCCTCTCCCTCTCTGTACTCCTTTACCCCCCATCTTTCCATCTGGCCCAGACTTCTGCCCCACCCTAGATTCCGGCCCAGACTGGGGACCGAAACCTCTCCAAAGTCTCAGCTAGGTACAAAAATGATGGTTTTTGGATGTATACGTGGGTAACTTAGTAAACAAATAAATTTTCAATATGGCAAACTCCTACTTATACTTCAAAACCCACCCCAGTTGTTCCCATAAGGTCTTTATATAAGGTCCAGAATGACCATGTGGGGTCATTGGGAGCTTGAAGTCAATATGGCATCCACACATGGTTGACTTGCTCTATCCTCATCTAGCTTTGATTTGGACCCAAGGAGCCGCTACACATTCTGGACTTTTGTGGTGGGCGGCACATTGGTGTGGCTCTCTATGTATGGTGTGAACCAAGCACAGGTGCAGCGCTACGTTTCTTGTCGAACAGAGAAGGAGGCCAAACTGTGAGTGTTTGGAAAGGGCTGGGTATGTGCTTCTGAAATGTGCTGCCCACCCCTCTCCCCAGCCTGAGACTGCCCCTTCCTCCAGGGCCCTGCTCATCAACCAGCTGGGACTGTTCCTGATAGTGTCCAGCGCTGCTGGCTGTGGCATCGTGATGTTCACACTCTACATTGACTGTGACCCTCTCCTCTTAGGGCGTATCTCTGCTCCTGACCAGGTGAGTTTGGCCCAGGCTCTTAGGCTACTCCCACCTCCTACTTGGAGGTTCTGAATGAATGAACCTCTGGGTGTAAGGGTGGAAGAGCATTCCTAACAGAAAGAATGGTCTGTGTGAAGGTCTAGACACAGAAAAGATCTTGGCTCAGAGGAGGACCTTCACAGCATGGAAGTGATGGGGCGAGGAGGCTATGGGTTTCCCAAGGGGGCATGTGAGCAGGGAGGGGCACATTCAAGTCTAGAGTCAGAGACCCCCTGAGAGATATCAAGGAGTTAGGACCATCATCCAGCATGAAATGATGGTGCTTATGTTAGTAATGACCAGTGCCTGCTCTGTGCTTCATGCTGTCCACCCAAAAGGAGTTAGTTTCCCATTAACAGGTGCTGAGGCCCAGGTTGTCATGGCCCCCACTTCACAGATGAGGAGACTAAGGCTGAAGGGGTTGGGGAGTAAGTGCCTTAGGCCTGAAGGCAAGCCAGGAGCAGTGTCGCTGCCTGGATGACATCCTGGCTGGAGCTCTAACTTCAGGGTTCAAAGTGGGCAGAGGCTACAAAGCCATCCCATTCACTGTCTTCTCTGAGTCAGATCCTGGTCACAACTTACTGTGCAACCTCAGGTGGGCTCTGAATCTCTTCAGCCTTACTGTCCTCAACAGTAAAGTCAGAAGGACACAGGCCCCTATCTCACTGGCATTCCAGAGCCTGGCACACAGTAGGGATCAGACGCATGCTGTCAGTCAATAGACACACTAAATGTCCACTGTTAGCCCAGTCTGCACTGAGCACTAGGAACATGCAGGATGAGGACAGACAGAAACCCCTGCTCTTGGGGTGTTACTTCTTGGAGGTTGACCCCTGACTTCCCCCCAGTACATGCCCCTGATGGTGCTGGACATCTTCGAGGGCCTGCCTGGAATCCCGGGGCTCTTTCTGGCCTGTGCCTACAGCGGCACCCTCAGGTGAGCCACCCTGCTTGCTCCCCCCACCACTGCTAAGCTCCTCTGAACCTCTTTGTCCCTACTGACCATCCCCTGTCTGGATAGAATGTTCTGGGCATGCCCATTTACGGTTCCTGCATCGTCTCCAGTGGGCAGCTCAGGGGGACTCCAGCAGAGGGCATGCCCTGGGCACAGGGACCCCTGGGTGAGGTCTGTATTTTCTTGCCACCCAACAGGGTCACACCTGACTACCCTCCCTCCCTTCCTTCTTTACTTCTTCCCCAAAGTAAGTGTTTATTGAACACCTACTATGTTGTAGGTAGTGCTATTCTAAATCCTAGGTCACACTGTGACTAAGCAGTTTCCCACTGCTGCCTTTGGGGAGCCCCATATTCTGGTCATTTCAAATCTCCTGTGGCTTCTGGCCACACTTTGCTCCTTCCAGGACCAGAATCCCACGGGACAGTTCTTTGTGCCCCATTATTACTTCTGTCATTCTGATCCTTGATCGTGGGTGGCTTTGCTTCTGTGGGAGTATCTAAGGTCTGCAAGACTAGAGTGGGGTGAGCAACATCTCCCTTCCTGAGTGTCACCACACCTCTGCCCTTGGACTGGCTGGTGTCCTGGCAGGCCAGATGGTGTGGGCAGCTGAGGTAGTGGCCAGTCTCTCCATGTGGCTGAAGACCCCGGCTTTGCACCCCCAGCACTGCATCCACCAGCATTAATGCCATGGCCGCGGTCACAGTGGAGGACCTCATCAAACCATGGATGCCTAGCCTGACGCCCCGGAGACTCGTAATCCTCTCCAAGGGGCTCTGTGAGTTGGAGGATCTGGGGTTTGGGGGTGGTCAAGGTGGCCTCTCCCTGCTGACGGTGCCACCCACACCTACTACAGCACTCATCTATGGATCAGCCTGTCTCACAGTGGCAGCTCTGTCATCATTGCTGGGGGGCGGAGTCCTCCAGGTAAGCCCCCAGTCCCACTTGCCCCATCTCCTGAGTGTTAGGGCACCGTGCACTTTGAAGGAGACTCAGAAAGGTTCATAGTGTTGGTGGCAGAACTGGATTTTGTCTGACACCCACCACCAATCAGACACTTCCTGCAGCGACCTGGCTGGAGGGAGGGAAGGTAGGAGGTGGAGGGTGGCACCCTAGCTTGGAGATAGGACCAAGTTAATCAGGAACGAGAATTAGCATCTTTGCCTCCAATTCAGGAATACCCTCACCTTTAGGGAAATCAAGGCACAGAGAAATCTGAAGTACACAGTAGAATTTCTCAGGTCTTGCTTTCCCAGTGGATAAACTGAGGCCAAGAGTGGTGGAGCAGCTCCACCCTCAGCACACCTCCCCTACCCTCCCAGGGTTCCTTCACTGTCATGGGAGTCATCAGCGGTCCACTCCTTGGAGCCTTCATCCTGGGAATGTTCCTCCCAGCCTGCAACACATCAGTGAGTGGATGGTGGGAGGGACAGGCCAGGGAATAGAGGGGGCACGTGATCTGATACAGCATCAGCTAACTTTGGCTCTGCTCCCAGGGTGTCCTCTCTGGGCTGGCTGCTGGATTGGCTCTCTCACTGTGGGTGGCCCTGGGCGCCACTCTGTACCCGCCCAGTGTGCAGTCCATGGGGGTACTGCCATCCTCAGCTGCCAACTGCACGGTGCCCTCAGCCAATGCCTCAGACCTTCTGAGTGTGCCCCTCAAAGCCAACGTGTCCAACTGGGCCCCCAGGTGAGAGTGTTGGTCTAAGAGGAAGGCATGACCCAGGGGTTGTGGCCAGGGAAAGAACTTTACACTGAGTCACAAATGAGGGGGAACCTAACTTGAGAAGAGGTGAGGGGAAGGTATCCTACTGCCCAGGTAAAAAGTACAAGTGCAAAGTCCCTTAGGCAGGTTCACTTTAGTGCATCCTGGCTATGGAGAGGTAGGGGTAGATTTAAGGGGAGGAGAAAAGGATAGGAAAGGAAGTCCAAACAGAGAAATTTGGTCTGATTATTTATTTTACTGAAATATATTTCGTAGACCATAAAATTAGTCACTTAACGGTGGTTTTTTGGGTCATGCATCACTTAACAGCAGAGGCACATTCTGAGAAATGTGTAAGTGGACAGTTCCATTGTTGTATCAACAACTTAGAGTGTAATTACACAAACTTTCATGGCACAGCCTACTACACACCTAGGCTACATGGTACGGCCTATTGGGACTTACTATGGTCTAAGTGGTCCATCCTTGGCCCAAGTGCTGTTAGGTGACACATGACTGTACATTCACAAGGTTATACGACCATCACCACCATCTAACTCAAAAACATTTTTATCACCTCAAAGCAGTCACTCCCCATTACTGCCTTCCTCTAGCCCTTGGCAACCAATAGTCCATTTCCTGTAACTACGGTTTGCCTGTTCTGGACATTTCATATAAGTGAATCATAGAATATATGGCCTTTTGTGAGTGGTTCTTTCACGTAGCAAGATGTTTTTGAGGTCCATCTCCATTGTAGCTTGTCTCAGTGCTTCATTCCTTTCTGTCACTGAATAATAATTGCATTGTATGGATAAACCGTGATGTGTTTGTCCATGTGTTGATGTCTATTCGGTTGACTCTACTCCTTGACTATCATGGTCAGTGCTGCTGTGAACATCTGATGCAGGCATATTTTCTTTTCTCTTGGAATTCTAGGAGTAGAATTGCTGGATGATACATTAAGTCTATATTTAACATTTAGAGGAACCACCAGACTTTTCCACAGTGTCTGTACCATTTTCCATTTCCATCAATAATGTATGAGGAATCCAATTTCTCCATAGTCTCACAAATATGTTATTCCTCACTTTTATTCTAGCCATCCTAGTGGGTACAAAGTGATATCTCATTGTGGTTCTGATTGCATTTCCCTCATGACTAATGATGTTGATGATCTTTTCATGTGTTTGTTGGCCATTTGCACATCTTCTTTGAAGGAATATCTGTCCAAATCCTTTCCCCATTTTTCACATGGGCCATTTGTTTTTATTGTTGAATTATAGTTTATATATTCATTATATATAAAGATTCAAAATGGAGACTGGAGAAAAATGAATGGATTGGGAGTGGCTTTTGGACTCATGCCCACCTCTCATACCCCCAGCCCCGGAATGGAATCTGATCGACCAGCCTTAGCTGACAGTTTCTATGCCATCTCCTATCTCTACTATGGTGCCCTGGGCACACTGAGCACTGTCCTATGTGGAGCCTTCATCAGCTGCCTGACAGGTAAGCAGGGCTACTGGCCTCCTCAGAGATTACCTTCTCCATTCCTCTGCATCTAGGGCCCACCAGGGGAAAGGGAAAGGGGAGGAAGGATGATCCCTTCTGCCAAGTGTTCCCTTCTTACAGGACACTTCTGCACCCTTTATGCTGTGTCGTCTTCAGGACACTCTTCACCTCACAGGGATTATCTTATTTTGCAAAGACAGAAAATGAACTGCACCCTCCTAACCGCTGTATTTCCTTCCCTAAGTCCTTGCTGGAGGTATAAAGGGTGATGCTTGTAGCGCTGTCCCTGGTGCTGAAATTTCTTTACAGGGCAAGGTTCATGGGGCACTCATCCTAGAATTCTGAATCCCTTGGAGAAGTGGAAAGAGATAAAGAGAAGTCATTTCACTAGATGCCTCCACTTCCCTCTTCCCCTAGGCCCCACCAAGCGTAGTGCCTTGGGTCCTGGGCTGCTGTGGTGGGATCTTGAACGGCAAACAGCATCAGTGGCTCCAAAGGAAGAAGTGGCCATCCTGGATGACAGCTTGGTGAAGGTCAGCCTCATGGCTGGTGGAGGGGGAAAGGTCAGGGAAGTGGCTTTGGGTGCTTGGGGCATGGTCATAACTCATAGATGGGACATGGTGAGCCTTTTTACCTCCAGTAGAAAGCCTTGATTGGGAACTGATGTGACTTCAACACTCCATTTTTCTCTTTAACAAGGAATAAGCAGAATACACCCATTTTCATCATTTGTTTTTACAATTTATTCCAATCTATGGTATGTGAAATTGGTTTGCCTTTAAGGTATTGCTATAAAGTCCCTCCTGAAAATAAGATCACTTAATTCAAAAGTGGATGAACGTAGAGAAAATCTTACATTTTCTTACACAACAGACAGTAGATCAACTTTTAGCTAAAACCCAGTGGTTGCTGTGTGAATGCCCCTGCGTTTAGAAGACATTGTCTCAGGAATGGAGGAGGCCTACCTGGTTTTGGATTTCCTGTTTCATTTTTTTTTTTTTCATTTTTAAAGCACCTGCATGTACCCTCCTCTGGGCTGGGCTCTGAACCCACTGCATAGTCAGGAATGAGGGAGGGAAATGAAAGCTAAACCCAGAAACAAGTAGCATCTCAGCAGGCTGTAAGTATTAGGAAGATGATAAAACAGAATGTCGTGATGGAGTGGCTTCTTGGAATGAGGAAACGGAACCAGTGACATGGAGATCTGAGGGAAGGGCATTTTCTGGTAAGCACAGCTTGTGCAAAGACCCTGAGGCCACAGGCTTGACAAGGGGAAGGCTGGAAAGTGAAGGGTTTTACCTGAAATGTTAAACTCCCTCCAGATACTGTGAGCAAATATTTGTTTTCCTGAAGAGACAGAGAGAGGAGAGAGCAAGGCATCCCTGCAAGCACTGATGACTTGGATTGTGGGCAACCTGGGCATGGAGGAGAGAAGTAAATGGAGGTTTTGGAGACAAAGGGGATAGGATTCACTGGTGCACTAGACATGGGGATATATGTACAACTCTTCCCAGGCCCCATCCTCCAAGGTCTTCAGTGTCTCCTTCAGGGTTGAACTTGACAGAGCAAAAGTGGAGTCCCTGATGGATCTTTCTTTTCTCCTCTTCCCAGGGGACTGAGGAACTCACCCCCAAGGCCAAGAGGCCCCCTGAATTCCTGCCCACTGATGAGGAACAGCTACTCTTCTTGGGGCAGAAGGAGGTGAAGGGGCCTGGCTCCTCAGCCCCTGGCAGTGGACATGACGGCGGCCATGACACACGGGAGACAGACCTCTGAGCACAGGGCCAGTGCAGGATTGTCCACCTGGGACGGAACCTCAGTGGCCTATCCCAGACCAGGGGCCAGTATGTTAGATGCAGATTAACTTGGAACTGTAGTGCAAGCCCTCTGGGAAGAGGCAAAGCCCCGCCTTCAGGAGGTCACTTTATCCAGCCCCCTGCCTCCAGCCAGTCCCTAGTCCTAGATGCTACATCCCCTCCTGTCCCCCTCCCCAAAAGCCCAGATTTTCCTCTGCCTACAAGACAAAAATTTTGGTGTCCCCTCTGGACCACATAGGAAACCCCCAGACCCAATATTAGAGTCTGAGAAACACAACCTCCCTTTCTTTTTTTTCCTGGAACTGTCAGAACCTTAGCAAGAGTTTTGGAGATCTTCAGGCCCAACCCACTGTACCCCATTTTAAGACAGGGAAACTGAGGCCTGGAAAGGAGCAGCGAATTGCCCAAGGTCACAGAGCAAACCAGAAACCTGTGGAGATTGTATACCAGCTCTCCCTCCGCCTCCCTTCCTGTTTGGTGGGTCAGAGGCAACCTGATCTCTCATCTGGGTCATGAGGGGAAGAGGAATGAGAAGTAATGTCCTTGGCCTTCTTTTTCCTGGGCACTTTTCCCTTCTCATCTGTTAAAGACCCACTGTGAACACACTTTACAGAGGAAGAAACAGGATTAGGGAGGTTGCCTTGTATCACACAGACACGGGGCCAGGCAGAGACAGGCCTGGGTCCTGCCCAGTGCTGAGACTCCATGGTGTATCCCTGGTGTACAGGGTCACATGAGCCCAGCAAGCCCATGCTCCTGGGAGGGATTTGACCCTTGGCTGGAGACGTCACCAAATAAACAACTCTGAGGTTTGGTGTCTGTGTTCTCTAAAAAACCTTTTGGTTGTCTCGTCAGATCTTAGTCAGGTCTGAGTGTGAATCTCTGTGTCTTTTACCCCACGTCTGCGAGGAAATAAACTTGAGTGATTAAAATGTCATAGCGAAGCAAGAACTCCCAAGTCAGGGTACATTGCACCACTCTTCTGGGCACACAGCTTCTCTGTCTTCCTGGCTCCTCCTGACGCATCCTCTCCTTACTGCCTGTGCCCTGGACCCCAATGTTCTCTACACTGACCCCACACCAGCCCGTGGGGTTTCTCTGGTCCTGAGAGCTGGCGGCACCCACCTCTGCCCACATACCTGCTTTGGTCCCCACACCCCAAGGGGAATGTTCGCTGCTCATCTGGCAATCCACTCCCTGTGGGGTTCAGTATGTCCCCCCATTCATCTCTACCTGAAATCTTAGAAAGTGAGCTTATTTGAAAATAAAGTCATGGCTGATGCACATAGTTAAATGAAAATGAGGTACACTGGATTAGGATGGGCCCTTATAAGAAGAGGGAAAGAGACACAGACACACAGACACGCTGGGAGAAGGCTACGTGGAGACCAGGGCAGAGATTGGAGTGATAGAGCCACAAGCCAAGATGTGCCAAGGTAGCTGGAGCAAAGAGAGACCTGGGAGGGATCCTCTTTTAGAGACTTCAAAGGGTGCAGTGCCTTGCCAACACCTTGATTACAAACTTCTGGCTTCCAGAACTGTGAGAGGACACAGTTCTATTTTTTTAAGCTATAACAACCACAGGAAACTAACACACGCCTCCAGATCTGGCCTCTAACCATCCCTGACCAAAATCCTCACCCTCTGTGCAGGCTGGTTTATGGAGACCTTTAGATTTGCATTTAAAAAGTGACCACAACCTTTTAATCAATGACCAAGTATAGTCAAAAGTAGACTTTCCATGGGTCACTGGTCCTTGCTAAGAGAGGAGCCCGACGGGGTGGAAAAATGTTGAGGGGCAGGGTTGGAATTAATGTGTCCCCTCGTCCCCCAACTCTCATGAACAGAACAAGCTGGTCCACTTGCTGTTTTAGAGACTAATCATGTTTCATGTGTATCATAGTTCATCCCTTTCTGTTACTGAGTATTATTCTATTATGTGGCTGGACCACAGTCTAATCATTCATTCACCAATTAATGGATCTTTGGGTTATTTCCAGCTTTTGGCCATTGCAAATAAAGTTACTATGAATATTCACATACAGGTTTTTGTGTGGCTATCTGCTTTCTCTTGGGCAAATTCATAAACGTGAAATAACCATATCCTGCAACAAGTATATGATAATTCCTTCTTGGGAACTGCAACTTTTTTTTAAGATTTATTTATTTATGCATACAAGCTGGGGTACAGGCCAGAGGCGTGGAGTGGCGAGAGTGTTCACCAGAGACAGAGTGGGGAGCAGAACAGGCAGATTGACTGAAATACACTGCTGAGGGGAGCAGCGGGTAAGGCAGGAGAGGTCTGCCCGCGCCATGTGGGATTCTCCCCAGCCAGGCATTGAACTCCCATCACCGCTGCCAACAGCTCCACAGTGCAGCGCTTAAGCGCTGCGCCACCAGGGAGGCCCGGGAAATGCAACTTTAAGCAAAATGAGTTAGAACAAAAGCAGATCTTTGAATAATGTCATTCAGACTACATCATGCAGGATTGCTTTTTCTCATCAATGTTATAATGAAACAACAGTGAATGAAATAAAGTTATTTGAGGATCTGCTATATGTTTAAGAATTTAAGAAAATGCTAAACTGTTTTCCAAAGAGCTTGTCCATTTTAAATTGTCACCAAAAATGTGTATGACTTCCAATTGCTTCACATTCTGGTCATCCTTTTAATTTTGACCACTCTAGTGGGTATGTGGTATCATACTTTTTGTCCATTCATATAGTTTTGGCCAAGTCTCTATTCAAATTTTTTGCCCACTTTTAATTTGGTGGTCTACCCTCTTATTATTGTAAGAATTATTTTTGTATTCTGAATACAAGTTCTCTGTTGGCTATATACATTACCAATGTTTCTCTCAGCTTATGTCTATTATCCTTTGATTGCTTAAGATTGCCTTTGGAAGGGCCTCCCTGGTGGCACAGGGGTTAAAGACAAGCGCTATCAAGCTATTGCCAGTCACTGTAATATGAGCTCAATCGCTGGCCAGGGAGCTAACCCATATGGTGCAGCAGACCTCTCCTGTCTCACTTGCTGCTCCCCTCAGCAGTGTATTTTAGTAGATCTGCCTATTCTGCTCCCCACTCTGTCTCTGGTGAATCCTCTCACCACCTGCACCTCTGGCTAGACCCCAGTTCTTGTATGCATAAATAAATAAATCTTTTTTAAAAATTGCCTTTGGGGGGCCTCCCTGGTGGCGCAACGGTTGAGCGCTGCTCTGTGGAGCTGTCGGCAGCACTGACACGAGTTCGATGCCTAGCCGGGGAGATTCCCACATGGCGCGGCAGACCTCTCCTGCCTCGCCCGCTGCTCCCCTCAGGAGTGTATTTCTGATCTGCCTGTTCTGCTCCCCGCTTTGTCTCTGGTGAGCCCTCTTGCCGCCCCACGCCTCTGGCCTGTAGCCCAGCTTGTATGTATAAATAAAAAAAAAAATTGCCTTTGGAAGAGCAGAATTTGTAGTTTTGATTTCAAATTATCAAGTTTTTTTCTCTCTCTTTTTTTCTAAAGCATTTTTTTGTTTTTTTTTAAAGATTTATTTATGCATACAAGCTGGGGTGTAGGCCAGAGGTGTGGGGGTGGTAAGAATATTCACCAGAGACAGAGTAGGGAGCAGAACAGGCAGATGGACTGAAGTATACTGCCGAGGGGAGCAGCAGGTGAGGCAGAAGTCTGCTGTGCCATGTGGGAGGCTCCCTGGCCGGGTATCGAACTTGTGCTATAGTGGCTCTGGATAGCTTCATAGTGCTGTGCTTAACCCATTGCGCCACCAGGGAGGCCCAAGGTTTTTTCTCTTTCTCTCCTGCTTTTGTAGTAAAATATACACACTGGAAAACTTCCCACTTGAAAATTTTTTCAGTGTGCACTTCTGTTGGCATTAAATAAATTCATGTTGTTGTGTAACCATCACCACCATCCATCTCCAGAACTTTTTAATCTGAAACTGAAACTCTGTCTCCATTAAACAGCCACACTCCATCCCCTCCAGCCCTGTTACCCACCATCCTACTTTTTGTCTCTGTGGATTTGACTCTCTTGGAACCAAATAAGTAAATCACACAGTATTTGTCACTTTGTGTCTGGCTTATTTCGTTTAACATAATATCTTCAAGGTTTATCCTGCTGTAACTTCTGTGAGAACTTCCTTTATTTCCAAGACTGATAGTATCCCATTGTATTCCCTGTTGTCTATTCATCTGGCAATAGACATTTGGCTTGTTTCTAGTGCTTGTGAATAATTTTGCTGTGCACATTGATGTAAAAACATGTTCATATTTGCTTTTGATTCTTCTGAGTATCTGCATAGAAGCAGAAATGCTGGATCATATAGTCATTCAGTGTTTAATTTTTTTAGAAACTACCACTATTTTCTACAGTGACTGCACTATTTTCCATTCCCACCAGCAGTGCACAACAGTTTCAATTTTTCCACATCATCACAAACACTTACTACCTTCCAATTTGTTTTTATAAAAATGAATGTGAAACAGTGCATCATTGAGGTTTTTGATTTACATTTCACTAATGATTACTGATGTTGAACTTTTTTTATGTGCTTATTGGTCATTTATATATCTTCTTTAAAGAAATGTCCATTCAAGTCCCTTGCCTGTTTTTCCCTTGGGTTGTTTTTTCTTTTGTTGAATTTTTGGATATTTTAGAAGATATTTATTCTGGGTATTAACCTCTTTCAGATACATGAAATGCAACTATTTTTTCCCATTCAATAGGTTATCTCTGTTGATATTACCCTTTGAAGCACAAAATATTAAATTTTTATAAAGTCCATTTTTTTTTTCTTTCTTTACCTATGTTTTTGGTGTCATATTTAAGAGATCATTGTCAGGGCCTCCCTGCTGGTGCAGCAGTTTAGCGCTGCGCTGTGGAGCTGTCAGCAGCAGCGATCGACGCCCGGCCGGGGAGATTCCCACATGGCGAGGCAGACCTCTCCTGCCTTGCCCGCTGCTCCCTTCAGCAGTGTTTCCATTGATCTGCCTGTTCCGCTCCTCACTCAGTCTCTGGTGAACTCTCTCGCCGCCCCACGCCTCTGGCCTGTACCCCAGCTCGTATGCATAAATAAATAAAAATTTTTAAAAAAAGAGATCATTGTCAAATTCAATATTATAAAGGTTTTTTTCTATGTTTTCTTCTAGGAATTATATAGCTTTAGCTCTTGCATTTAGGTTTTTGATGCATACTGAGTTAGTTTTGTGCATGATATAAGCAAGGGCCTAACTTCATTCTTTTGCTTGTAGACAAGCAGTTTTCACAACACAACTTGTTGAAGAGACTGCCTTTCCCCAAAGGTTTTTTGGCATTTTTGTCAAAATTCATTTAACTATATATGCAAGTTTATTTCTGGGTTGTTGGTTTGTTTTTTTTTTTTCATTCTTTTAAATTGGTCTATATTGTTGTGACTATTTGGGTCACAGTTCATATGAATTTGATGACAGATTTTTCACCATTCAGTATGATGTGAAATGTGAGTTTTCATATATGGTCTTTATTATGCTAAGGTATTTTCCTTCTATTCCTACTTTGTGAATTCTTTTTTCATGAAAGGATGTTGACTTTTGCCTAATACATTCTTCCTGTGTCAACTGAGATAATCAGGTGTGCTTTTCCCATTATTTTGTTTATGTGTTATATGTTACATTGACATTTTCATTTGCCGAGCTATCCTTGTATTCCAGGAATAAATCCCATGTGGTCATGGTGTTTAATCTTTTTTTTTTATAATTTTTTTCCAAATATTTATTTATTTATACATACAAGCTGGGGTACAGGCCAGAGGCGTGGGGTGGCGAGAGGATTCACCAGAGACAGAGCAGGGAGCAGAACAGGAAGGTAAGAAATACACTGCTGAGGGGAGCAGTGGGCGAGGCCGGAGAGGTCTGCCGCACCATGTGGGATTCTCCCTGGCTGGGCGTCGAACTCGCATAGCGCACTGCCGACAGCTCCACAGTGCAGCGTTCAACCGCTGCGCCACCAGGGAGGCCCTGTTTAATCTTTTTTAATGTGCTCCTAAATTCAGTTTGTTAGTACTTCTTGTTGAGTATTTTTACACCACTGTTCATAAATGATATTGGTCTATGGTTTTCTTATAGTTCCTGGCTTTGGTATCAGGGTAATACAAACTTTTTTAAAGTTGATCATTTTTGTGCCCAATCTAAGAAATCTTTGTCCAGCCTATAATCACTAAGATATCTCATTTGTTACCTTTAAGAAGCTATATTGTTAAGAGTCAGGCTTTTTGTATAATGTAAGATAGGGAGTCAATGAGTATTCAGTTGACCTAGTCTATCCAAGTGAATTACCTTGACACCTTTGTCAAAAACCATATGAATAACATGTCTCTATTTTGGTCCACTGGTCTATTTATATATGCCACATTTTTTCATTACTACTCACATTTGGGGTTGGAGCATTCTTGCAGTGGGGACTTTCCTGTGCATTGCAGGATGTTTAGTAGCATCCCTGACCTTGACTTTCTAGATGCCAATAACACTTCTCCCAAATCTGGACAATCAAAATGTCTCCAGACATTGCCTGATTTTCCTAGGGACAAAAAGCACTCCTGGATGAAAACCTCTGATCAATTTCTGTGTGAGTACCACCCTGTCCAGATTACTTTAGTTTTATAACAAGGCTTCCCAGCATCAGCAGAGACCAGGAACTGTGAATCTTTGAATGATGCGACCTCACCTAGCCCAAAGAAATTAATCAGTGTCTCTGGGGAATATATTGGGCATCAGAAAAGCCAAAGGCTGGAGGTTAAAAAAAAATCAACCTAGATGTTTATCTTGAGAGCCTGGAATATAGAAAAGGATGCTTCTGGGACACAAAACTGGATAGGTGATGAAAAGATCAGATAGTGCTGCACAGGACTCCAGGTGACAAGGAAAAAAAGCATGTTGTTCAGCAATATCTATAGTCAATTTTTAATCATATTAAGAAAAAATGAAGAGTTAATGCCTGAATTTCTCAAGCTTGGCACTGTTGACATTTTGGACTGAATAACCCTCTATTGTGAGCGATATCCTGTTCACTCTAGGATATTGGCCTTTACTCACCAGGCGCATCCTCTCCCCTCCTCTGGTTGTGACTATCATAGATGTCTCTAGACATTTCCAGTGTCCCCAGAAGGGTTATAATCATTCCTATTGTATGTCCCAAAAGAGTCAAGATAGTATGTATGGTTTCCTTTCCCATGGTAAATATTTAATTTTTAAAGTGTTTAATTTTTACAGATGAGAAGAATATTTTGAAATGGCATTTATTGAGCACATACTATGGACCAAGTGACTTATTCATTTTAGAAATGTTGATGTGGGCCTCTCTGGTGGCGCAGCGGTTAAGCGCTGCGCTGTGGAGCTGTCGGCAGTGGCGATGCGAGTTCGGTGCCCAGCTGCTGGGGAGAATCCCACATGGTGCGGCAAGACCTCTCCTGCCTCGCCCGCTGCTCCCCTCAGCAGTGTATTTCTGATCTGCCTGTTCTGCTACCCGCTCTGTCTCTGGTGAACTCTCTCGCCGCCCCACACCTCTGGTCTGTACCCCAGCTTGTATGTATAAATAAATAAATCTTTAAAAAAAATGTTGATGTGTGTTGAGCAATAATCCGTAGCAAGCACTTTTTGAGTAATTATTTTATTGATTTATTTGTTTAATTAACATCTTTTTTAAGAGCAGTCTTGGGTTTACCAAAAACTGAGCAGAAAGTCCAGAGAGTTCCCATGTACTTCTGTCTCTGTCCACCCATTTCTCCTATTAGTATCATCTTTCATTAGTGTGGTATATTTGTTATAATAGGTGAGTGATTGAAACAAAGTTGTTAACTGAAGTCCATAGATTACATTAGGGTTTACTCTTGGCATTGCACATTCCATGGATCTTGACAAAAGCACAATGCCATGTATCCACCATAACAGTGTCATATAGAATAGTATCACTGTCCTAAATGTTCCCTGTGTTCTACTTATATTATATTAGTCTCTTTATCAATCCTGCCCATTTTATTTGTTTGTTCTTTTTAGTTTTCTACCAGTGATAATATCATCTGGTCTCAATTATTTTTCCTACCTTATTATATTGTCCAGCACCTCTGCATCAGCACTAAATATTAGTTATCATTGTGGGCATCCCTGCCTGGTCAGAGAATATGTCACCTCTTCTGTTTCACCATCCTACATGATGGAGACAATTCCTTTCCAGCCACAATCTTTGATCAGACTAATCTCTTCCTGTTCACCACTCCCTAAGAATTTTTAAAATAATCAGAAGTGGTTGCTGAATGTTTTCCCATCATGGTGAGATGATTATTTGGTATTTTCCTCCTTTCATCTCTTCATTGAGTAAATGAAGCTTTCTGAGGTTAAATTTTCCTTGTCTCCTTGGAATAAAACCCTGCATCCTCCTGGTATGCTGTCCTTTAGAGCACAGCTGAACTCAATTTGTTGATGTTTTATTTAGCATTTTTGCATGCACAAAGGCTCCTGACCCTTCCCTATCATCTCCGTACCCTGCAGCTGAGCTGATTTCCACAGGGCTCGAGAGGGTCTGCTCAGAACATCTGCTGGAACTCAACCCGGTGACTTCAATCCAGCCCCCCTCCGAGAATCACTCTTCCTCCTAGTGACCCTGGCACCCTGGGAAGAATCCTTACTTTCTGCTCTTCCTCACCTTCCAGCCCATACCCCAATCCTGTTGACTATTTCCCTAAATGAGAGGCGGGAGGGGGCAGGAGCAGTCACATAGCTCCCCGCTGCCCTCCCTCAGGGCCCCAGGCTTGTGTCAGCCTCTCCTGCTGATCTTGGCATCCACAGATGAGGCCAAGATAGAAGCGCCAAATTCTTGTTCATTCTGATGTGGTGAGAGAGCATCAAGAAGCCAGACTGAGCAGAAGACAGGATCTGGCAGGATTCAGTGAAGCCTCAACTGGTACAGCCCCACCTGCCATCTCCATGACTTGTATCAGCTTCAGATTCAGCTGACTCCAGGCATACTTGGGCACAATGATGCAAGGATGAGGAACCAGACTACATCCTGTCCTCCCCAGGGCTAAGTCTCAGACTGGGGCTGGCAATTCGGATGCTCCCTAAACTGGCAGGTCCTCAGAGGGCTGCTCAACTCATGTCACCCTATCTACCAATACAGAATCCCAAAGAAATTGCTGTGCAATGTGTACCCAGTTGCTGACCCTCTCTGGGTTACTCAACACTTTCTCCCGACCAGGTAATGTGTCACTCAAAGAGCAGGTCACATCCATGTCGTCGTAGCGATGCGGAGCCCTCACATCATTAAGAAAGACAAAAGATTTTCTTTTCCTCTTAAAAAGGTGAATATTGAATCACATTTCTCTGAAGTTTACACTTTTCCTTCAAGAACAAATCATATAAATGTGCCTGGGCAGTAATAATAAATCTTACTCATCTTTCGATTTTTTTTTTAATTTGACTTTTCCCTTACCACACAATACTAAGTTTAAAGAGTGAGATTGCTCTGGGAAGCTTATTATAATAATGTGTACTCTCCCACAGCTCCCACGTTCGATGGAATAAAGAAACATATGAACAAAATCAGGGGAGAAATATGAATAGTGTTGAGGGGTGTGAGTTAAAGACGTTAGGGAGTGGGGGTTTTTGAGCTGGAACCAGATATCTTGACAAGCCCCCCTCTCATCCCCCACCCCCTAGATTCTGTTCACTCAGGCTCTGAATCATCCCTTTGTTCTCCCCTCCCTGCACTCTGGCCTCTTTCTTGCCTTTCCATGCCCTTGGGATCTAACACCCATCTTCCCTCCCCTGTTCCCCACTGCTTCCTATTGCCCTCAGAACAAAATCCCTCTGGTGACATGAAGCCAACTCTGATTCTCTGCCTCCCTTGCTCATGCCCATGTTCCTCACTTTACTGCCAACAGCTAAACTTTGACTTCTGGGTAATTTGGAGCCTCAGTTTCCTAGTCCACAAAAGTGGATAAGTGTTCCAAGGAAGTGGACAATTTCGGGTGCTGCCCTTGGCTGGAAGTATTGCCCAGGGGATCCCAGCCAAGATTGCTGGTGGAAGAGCCTGTTTGATGTAGGGAAAGAGGCACCAATTAGCCAGTATCAGGGTAAAGCCAAAATACACCCTAGGTGTGCAAGCAGGGAGTTCACAGATTGCAGTCTATTGGGGAGAAGGGTCAAGTCCAGAAACAAACAGCAGCTTTGTGTCCCTAAGGGCCCTGGCCACAGTTAACACCTGGTCCCACCCCAGCCCCCTGGGCCACCACCATCCACACCAAGGTGCAGGGTGTTTGCTCAAACATTTATTTTTAAGACAAGAGTCTGCAGAGTCCTGTGCCTTTTAGCCAGAGTCAGACTTGGGGGAGGAGGGCGGGGAGGAGAAAGGCACTAGGCAGGGCAGCAGGCAGGACCCAATGGCGTCTCATTAAGCCAAAGACTGCAGCAAATAGTACAGACACTGCTCAGAACAAGGGCCACAGACTCAGAATCTCCAACCTGAAAACACTGTGCTGAGCGAGTGAAACCAGACACAAAACCTCATAGCTGGTGATTCATTGATATGAAAAGTCCAGAATGGGCAAATCCATAGGCAGAAAGCAGATTAGTGATTGTCAGAGGCTGGGACAAGATGATGGGGAGTAGCTGCTCAGGGGACAAGGTCTTCTTTCGAAATGATGGAATGTTCTGGGACTAAATAGAGGTGGTGTTTGCACAATGTGGTGAATATGCTGAATGCCAATGAATTGCACATTAATTGGTTAACTTGATGTCCTGTGAATTTCACCTCAAAAAGCAATAATAAACAAGGGATGTTTTTAAAAATCACAGTTACTCGGCCTCCCTGGTGGCCTTGGGGTTAAGTCTCAGCACTGCCACCAAGAACACCCTTCCAAGAAATGCCACCTGAATTCTATCCCTAGCCAAGGAGCTAACCCACATATGGTGTCTCAGACCTCTCCTGCCTCGCCCGCTGCTCCCCTCAGCAGTGTATTTCTGATCTGCCTGTTCTGCTCCCTACTCTGTCTCTGGTGAATCCTCTCAACCCTAACCCCCTGTACCTTTGGCCTATACCCCAGTTCTTCTATGCAAAAATAAATAAAAAATAAAGATCTTTAAAAAAAGGAATAATTCTTTTTTAAAAAATCACAGTTATTACCCTTATTCCCCTCCTCCCTTGCTGAATATCTCTCTTTTGTGGTTGCCTGCTAGTTTTTGTTTTTGTTTTGTTGTTGTTGTCAAAATGGGAGAAAAAGGAGCACAAAGGACTATGGTGACAGTTCACGGGTGAATCGGTGGTGGGTAACACAATACAAAATAGTGTAAAAGATATAAATAAAAAATAAAAATAAAAAAATCACAGTTACTGTGGAAAATAGTATGCAAGTTTCTCAACAAGCTAACATGGAATTACTATATGACCCAGTGATTCCACTTTTAGGTATGTGCCCAAAAGAACTGAAAATGAACATCCATATTTGCTTATTTGCAGCAGCATTTTTCACAATACCACAAGGGACAAGCAACTCAAGTGTCCATCCTTGGATGGACAGAGAAGCAAAATGTGGTATAAACATACACTGGAATATCACAGCCTGAAAAGGAAGGAATTTCTGGCACACACTACAGCAGAGGTGACCCTTGAGGACATTGTGTTGAATGAAATAAGCCAGACCCAAAAGGACAAATGCTGTGTGATCCCACTTATATAAGGGGCCTGGAGGAGTGAGGCTCATAGAGTCAGAAAGTAAGATGGTGGTGCCAGGGGCTGGGGAAGAGGGATGGCGAGTGAGTGCTTAATAGGGAGAGTTTCAGTTTTGAAAGATGAGAAAGTTCTGGAGATGGATGGTTATACAACTCTGTGAATAAACTTAATGTCACTGAACTGGACTCTTAAAAATGGCTCAAATGGTAAATTTTATGTGTTTTTTAATCCAATTTCAGAAAAAAAAAGAATACGGAGCCTTCAAATCTCAGATTCCTAGAATTGTGGGTGGGATTTAGGAGCAGAAACCTGATGACCCTTCCCTCTGATCCTACTCAGGGCTCTGCCCCAAGGCAGGTGCTGGCCTGTTGCCTGCAGCACCCTCTCCGGTGACCTGGCCCAACTGTGCCAGGAGCTCTGGTCAGACAATGTTGGGGGTGTGGATTGCTGATTCTGCAACAAGGGACACACATTTCGGGGACCCATATGCATCTCAGCAGGAGTTCAATACAGGGATTGCTTTTGGATTTGGGTTCCTGCTGGTTTGGTAACTGTGGAGTTCAAGGAAATGTGGTTTTGTTCTGGATTAGGCACAAGCAGGAAGTGGGGACACATCTCTTTTTAGACATCTTGATTTTTATCTGGAAGACAGGGGGGATGGGGCGGGGCCACACTGTAACTGAGAAGCAGCAGTGACATCGCTCCTGGTATAGGAGAGCAGACATTGGCCATTTTTGTGCTTTGTGCTTGTTCTTGTCTGTTCTCAGGCTTGATTATAAAGTAGTCCCCTTTTCTTTTTTTTTCATTTTTTTTTTAAGATTTATTTATTTATACATAAAGCTGGGGTACAGGCCAGAGGTGTGGGGCAGCGAGAGGATTCAGAGACAGAGTGGGGAGCAGAACAGGCAGATCAGAAACACACTGCTGAGGGGAGCAGCGGGCGAGGCAGGAGAGGTCTGCCGCACCATGTGGGATTCTCCCTGGCCGGGCATCGAACTCACATTGCGAGCTGCCGACAGCTCCACAGCACAGCGCTCAACCGCTGCGCCACCAGGGAGGCCCTTTTTTTTTTCATTTTTTTTATTATGAAAAGACTACAGACATACAAGAAATAGCAAAAATAGTACAGAGAGATTCCCATGTACCCACCACCCAGCTACCCCTCACATTAACATCTTGTATCTTTAGTACATTGTCAAAACCAGGACTTTGAAGTAGCTCAGTGCAACTAACTAAACCTCTGAGGGTACAGCAAGTCCTGACTTAATGTCATAGATAGGTTCTTGGAAACCTGGACTTTAAGCAAAAGGACATGTAATCAAACCAATTTGACCATAGACTAAATGATATCAAACAAGAGTTAAGTTCCAGGGTCTCTCTTGTGGTGCAGCAGGTTAAGTCTCAGCACTATGAAACTATTGCCAGCCACTGCAGCATGAGCTGGCCCACATGGTGCAGCAGACCTCTCCTGCCTCGCCTGCTGCTCCCCTCAGCAGTGTATTTCAGTAGGTCTGCCTGTTCTGCTCCCCACTCTGTCTCTGGTGAATCCTCTCACCACCCCACACCTCTGGCCTATACCCCAGCTTGTATGCATAAATAAATTTTTTAAAAAAGAGTTAAGTTCTAAAGGCAAATTTCTGGTCACAAAAATATCACCAAATTTCTAATGAACCCAAAACACTTCTAATATTTAACCATCATTTAACAACCACCCATTTTCCAACCAGCTTATTCCAATCAAGGTCATAGCTTTTCATAGCCCCTCCCTGTAGCACAGGGTACAAGGCAGGACCCAGCCCTGGACAGGGCAGTCTTCCATCCAGGGCACATCAGCACTGGTGAACGAATTGAAATGGGCATCTGGTACTCCCAGGAGAGAAGCTGAGTCCTCCTAAGAAGCAATAAGAGAAATACGCAGTCTCCAATGGGGACGCAAGTATTGTTTCCACAGCAGGTGTGAGCGTGACGTTGGTCTCTTAAAGGGGGAGATTTTCCAACTAGAGATCACCAGCAAGCCCTGTAAAGCAGGCTGGGCTGCCTCATGGGGGATACTTTGATTTTTATAGTAGAATCTCCCCTTTGCTGTTCCCACTCTTGACAAAGTGAGCTTGCTGGTGGGTTGTGATGACCTCAGCACAAGCATCTTGTTGACAGAAAATGGAGGTCTAGTTCCTATAAGCTGACGTCAGGATTAAATAGGGGAGAGAAATGTATACACAAGGAGGGGCCTACAGAAAGAAATCTATGTAGTTTCCTGAGTAACTTAGTACTTCAAAGTGGCTTAAAACAACAGAAATCTATTTTGTTTCCTTCAGTTTAAATTCAGTTTAAGTGCTGACAGGGAGGACCCTTCTGGAAGCTCAGTTTGTTCTGGGTCCTCACAATTCCTTGTTTATAACTACATCACTGCCTCCACCCTCACGTGGCCTGCTCTGTGTGTGTCCACACCCCTTTTCATGTAAGTCCAACTGCCAGTGCTTTAAGGCTGCCCTTCATCAAGAACAACCATATTGCAACATGATGACAGCTATTTCCAAATACGGTCATATTCACGGATGCCAGGACTTGAACATACCGTTTTGGGGGATAAGAATTCCTCTTTCCCCATTCTTTCTGCCTTGAATGTGAATGTGATGCCTGGAAGGCAGCAGCCATTTTGCAACCAGAAGGTAACAAACTTGAGGGTAAAGAGGGCACACTAATGACAGTGGAGAAAAAAATCTGTGGCTTTGTAGATTAGGTGAAGGGACACCAGTTGCTGCCTAATTCTGGGTTTTTTGTTAGATAAGAAAACATGTCCATGTGTTTAAGTGAAAAAAATTCAACTTTCAGTATGTACTTTCTATCAATCCATTGTTTAAAGTCACAGCTGTTACACTTTTGTTAGCAGGGAAATGTGGTGAAGGAAGATGTGGCAATCATCTACTATTCTAGAACTGTAGCAAAAGAACGAAAAATGTAAGTAGCAGAAGAAAACCTGGGAGGCCTCTAGTTCAGAATGATGATAAAGAAGGACACAATAAGAAAACTTCACTCATTTAATAATAAGTGTCAACTTAGGATAAAAAAGATGAGTAAAATGAAGGAAAAGTAAAAGAATGTGAAATCAGAAAGTTTATTTTGTCTTGTTGTTTCCTTGGGCTTGATTCCATGGTCTTGGGGGGTGAGCAGTGGGGTCTGGGCTTGTCATTGCCTACGGCTGTTTCTGGAATATTCTAAGAATCTTCCTTTTCAGGTCTCCTGATGGAATGGCAATCCAGCAGTCAGGATATGTTGATGTATAATTGTTTCTTCAGTTGGGAAACAGATCCTACCATCAGCACGGTAGGCTGTTGACCTTTTATAAACAGCCAGTATTTTACCAGCAAAATGGGTTTGTTTGGGAATAGCAGAGGAATTGCAATTCAGAGCGAGCACATTATAGCAGAGATATAGGCAAGGTCAGCAAACAGCAGAGAGGAATGTTATTTTGCCGAGAGGAACATTATTTTATAGAGAAAAAAAGAGGAAGCTAGAGGGGTTGTTTTGAATGAAAGTCTATTGGTGGAATGTGGGGCCTTTTGGGGCCTCTTGTTGAGGTCTGTAATTGACACCCAAGTGGCAGCTATAGCTCCCCCTTTATTCATAAAGATTTCTTTATTCCATTTCCCAAGAATCTTACATTTGTGCTTGAAATCCTTTTCATTGAGACTCCAGGGCAGATTTCCTCTGATGTCCTTTTTTTTTTTTTCTAACATGAGGAAGGGCAGGACAGCAAGTTAGCACTTGATACTGTTTTGTCAGTCCTGAATATTTCTTTTAAAAGATTTATTATTATACATTTATGCATAGAAGAACTGGGGTATAGGCCAGAGATGCAGGGCCTGATAGGATTCACCAGAGACAGAGAGGGGAGCAGAACAGGTGGATCCACTGAAATACACTGCTGAGGGGAGCAGCGGGGGAGACAGGAGAGGTCTGCTGTGCCATGTGGGTCAGCTCCCTGGCTGGGAATCAAACTCATGCCACAGAGGCTGGTGATAGCTTGATAGCACTAAGACTTTTTTTTTTTAAAGATTTATTTATTTATACATACAAGCCGGGGTACAGGCCAGAGGTGTGAGGCGGCAAGAGGGTTCGCCAGAGACAGAGCGGGGAGCAGAACAGGCAGATCAGAAATACACTGCTGAGGGGAGCAGCGGGTGAGGCAGGAGAGGCCTGCCACACCATGTGGGAATCTCCCTGGCTGGGCGTCGAATTCGCTGCCAACAGCTCCACAGCGCAGCCCTTAACCGCTGAGCCACCAGGGAGGCCCTGATAGCACTAAGACTTTAACCCCTGTGCCACCAGGGAGGCCTCAGTCCTGAATATTTCATTGATGATGCCGTATTGCATTTAACATTTCAGAAAGTACTTTTTGGTATTTTAAGTAAAAACTAGACCCTGGGAGAATACTTTCTATCTTTAGGAACAAAACTGTCTCCATAGGATGAGTTCTTCCTTCAGCTTAAATTTTCGTCTTTTTATTTCTCAAAAAACAATCTCATTTCTTTCCAGTCAACTCAGACCTGAAGTCTCCATCTTCATCACCTTAAGTTCCCACAAAAATCAGTTCCTCTCTCCGTGCTCTAGGCTTTAGAAGGAACCAGAAAAGCATCATGGTTCCCACCAGGACTCCTTCAGGGTGCTGCCTGCGGCCTCTCTCTATGAGGGACGGTGAGTGACCTAGCAGGAGGGAGGATGCTGGGTCTGATACCAAGGGACCTGGCTTGATGCCCGACTCAGAGGCACCAGGCCTCTCTGGTCTTTTTCAAAACCCCAGCTCCTGAGGTGTCAGGCAGCACCAGGGCTGCTTATGTGGGTGATGGGGAAAAGCAGCAGGTGTGTGTCGGTGATCAAGGGCAGGCATCACGTGAGTCTCTTACAACATTTAGTTACTTTAGCCTGTGAGTGGGGAGGCTGTAGGCTATGGGGGGACCACCCCATGTTCAACACGTGATATGGCTCAACTCCCCGCTGACTGAACTTAGGCCTGCCTTTTCCTTTCTCACTTATCATTCACCACCCACAGTCTTTGCACATGCTGTTCCCTCTCTCCAGGACACCCTTCTTCCCCTTCCTTCACTTAGTTCTGTTTAAATGACACCTCTGAGAAGGCCTCTTTGATCACCCAGTCTGCCACTTTGCAAAACCCACTCACAAAGTGGGGCACGTTGTCCGGCTACAGTTGGGATCACAATTTTCTTGTGACTCCCTGACTGTGAGTCCTGGAAAAGAGGGACCGGTCTGTCTCATTCCCACTGTGTCCCCAGCACAGTGCACAGCGGACCTTCCGTACTGATGAGAATGTCAGAGCCATAGAACCCGAGACCTCAGGGCCGGGCTGCAGCCTCTCTGGGAGGCTGCAGAAGTCACCTTGCAGACTTAGCTTGTTTTGAAAGATTCACTTGAACTGCACCCCTCAGTTATGTCAATATGAGGTAAAAGTTTCCCTGCCTCCAGGAAGGTATGATTAGCCTGACTCTTTTTTATTTTTTTTAAGCCTGGCTTTTTACCAGTGGAAGTTTAACTATGTGTTATCTTTCGCGCCTCTACCTCCCTCAATATTGACAATCCGTGTCTATGCCCCTTCTTCGTGGAGACATACAGCATTTCAGGTGTGAGGGGTCCAGATAGCACAGCCAAGGGAGGGACAGAAAGCAAACAGAGCAACAGGAAGGTGAAGCAAATCAATGCTATGACAGAAATAAAAAACCAGGGCTAGGGAGGGGGCACCACCTACTCAGGGGGGTCACAGAGGTCTTTCTTAGAATTGTGTTCCTCCTGAACAAAATTCAGGAGGAAGTGAAGGAGCCCGCATGGGGACAGCTGGGAGCAGAGGGACCAGAGCAGGCAAACTCCCTGAGGCATTTGGACAAAGGAGGCTGCCTTGACTGTAGATGAGGGAGGCTAGGGATGAAGGGGGAGATAAGGTAGGGAGGTACGGAGGGCAGTGGGGAGCCATCCGGGGCTTTAGAGGGAGACATACACAGTCTGACAGGTCCCAGCAGTGTCACAGGTATTGCCTTTCAGAGAATGGACTCTGTGGTTAACTCGTCCTCTCTTGACTTACACACCCACTCCCCTGACCCCGCAATCTGTACCCAGAGTCTCTTCCTACAGCCAAGCCTGGTGAAACCATCCTCAGATCCCCTAGGAGGACTACTACTGTTGTTATAGGAGTACACTTCGCAAATGCAGACAATCCAAAGTCTAGAACCAATTAACTCCCCAGACCTAATTCTGGGATAAAATAATAACGTACTTGATATTTCAAGGGAGACAGGTATGGAAAAAATCCAGCAATAAGGACGAAGAATGTGAACTGCTTGCAGTTACAGTTTGGCTAAATTCAATTCCTGGTCTCCCTGAGCTTCAGTTTCCCCACCTGGACAGCACAGAATATATTAATTTCTCTGCCCCTTTCTCCTGCCCTCTCCACCCCCAGTTCCCCAGGTAGGAGGCAGAGAACGTGGACCTTCAAAATGTCTTCAAAGTGCAAAACGTTAGCAAAGGGCTGTCAACCTTAAAATAATGTTTAAAAGTCTTTAGCAAATCAAAATGAGTTTATTTGGAAATAGCAGAAGAATTGCAACTGGGGACAGGCAAAGTATGGTAAGTCATTGGCAAGTCCAAGGAGCTAAAAGAAGATCAGCTTTGATTTAGTTTTAGGAGGAAATTTGGGAGGACCTTTTGGGGTTTGTTTTTTTTTTTTAGATTTTTTTTTTGCATACAAGCTGGGGTGCAGGCCAGAGGTATGGGGCGGTGAGAGAGTTCACCAGAGACAGAGTGGGGAGCAGAACAGGCAGATCGACTGAAATACACTGCTGAGGGGAGCAGCGGGTAAGGCAAGAGAGGTCTGCTCGCGCCATGTGGGAATCTCCCTGCCCAGGCATTGAACTCGCATCACAGCCGCCAACAGCTCCACAGCACTACGCTTAACCCATTGCGGCACCAGGGAGGTCCTTTTGGGGTTATTTTTGTCCCATGTTGTAAATTCTATTTTGAGCCAAATATAACAAAAAATTTGGAAAGTTTTGAGGCCAGGTCTCAGGGTCTGGTCTGGGTGTTTAGGACAGTGAGACCACCACCCTCTTCCTGGCCCCACACACCCAGCCCATCACCCCAGGACATGCCAGCAGCAATCTGGGTGTGGCCAGGAGTCTCAGGCTGTCCCAATGTCCAGATATCCATCCCCCCTCCCAAAAGTAGGGGTTACATGCCCTTGTCATTGGCAGTACTTTGCCACCCACAGGGGACAGGCTGTGTGTACTGGAGAGTGCACAGGGCCAATCCCCACTGAGCCCCAGGCTTCCAATCCAGCCTCTGGACCCACACACTGGACCCTTGAAGAGGACTGTTTTAAACAGAATACACCGGAGGAAGAGCTCAAGGTTATGGTGGGTTTTCATTGGCTGCAAGCCCTGGGCAGCTGGGTTAGAAGGAAATCCTCCCGGAGGGGCCTGTCAGCCGTCGCTGAGCCAGACGTGCAAAGGGCCCTCCCTGTGTGGCTTCCCCACACCTTTTTATTTAGGTTTCCTTTCTTCATGTTCACATTTGCCTCTTTTGGTCAAGGTCTCTCCTTGAAAGCATCACTAAATAAGAGTCAGGTTATCCAATTTTAGTGGAATTATGTTTTGTCCCTTGGTGCTAGGAAGGACCTTCCATGATGTCCTGTCCTACATGGAAGGAAAGATACATAGTGACCAAAAACCTCATTTGTGTGACAAGGAAGGTAGAAGGGGGAAGTCTCAGGCATTTTCACTCTTAAGGGTGCATCTTGTCAAGGTTGTAAGCAATGGAAATCATTTCAAAGCACTGGGCAAACATCGCTCTATTTGATGCATTGTTTCTGCAGGGGTTTGACAGGCCACAGGTACAAAGTTTGAAAATAATTAAGATGCAAAGCAGGATTAAAAGTGATATGGCAAATCTACTGTTTAGGATGGTTCTAAAACAAGGCCTGAGGTTGCCAACTGAGCAACTCCATGGGGAGTCAAGTGGAATCCATTGTAACCAGTGCACTCCTTCCCTGTCCTTGTGTAACTGAGTCCCCATTTTTCCAGAGACATCCATCCAGGAGGTGTTTGCTGTTGCACAAATGCCTCCTTGTTCAGCAAATAGGTAATTAAGGGCTATTGTCTAGAACTACTTTGGCCAACAAGTGATTGTTGTTGGACTGCTGTTGTTTTGGCTGTGAAATTGGCTAGCTCTCCTAATGTTAGGAGAGATTCCTGATTATATACTCATTGGTACTGATTCCAACCTCAGAGAGAGTAAGGCTCTCCCTATAGAGACAAACCCACATTCATGTTTGCCACCAGGGGATTTCCATTTAAGGTAGCTATGAAGGCCCACTGGGATGGGCCGAGGGGAGGTTTCTCATGTGTTACGGACATTAAGAAGGACAGTTAAGTGTTCCAGTAAGCATTGGTGTCTGGATCACCAGTTATCTCAATATTCCTACGCTCATGGCAAATTCCATCCCCCATGGGTCCTCTACCACAGACAAAAATAAAAACTAGATGGAGTGCAAAGAACTTCAATTGAGTTGGAATTAACAATAGCATTAGGGATAAGTGAGAAATTTGTTATAGAGAGAACTACTGGGTCACTGCAGTGACAGAACAGGGCTTCTGGTGGGAGATCGAACCATCAAAAACATTTCCCTCCTATGCAGTAAATTAAAACATTGAAATGAAAGCATTCTTTCTGAGAGAATAGGGTGAAAAGTAAAGTAAGGGAAGATATTCAGGCCTGGTCTGGTCATTTTGAGAAAGCTGTCTCCTTCAACTGTCATCTGCTTCAATTCCAGAAATCAGTACCTTTGATTTTAACTCACCAATGGGTTTTTTGGAAGTGTGAGGTGTGAGTCCTAGAGCCTATTCTTTGGAGTTTGGTGATACAAGGGTTGGTTGAAAACACCTGGTAAGGACCTTTCCAGAAAGGTTGGAGAGTTTTTTGGCGTGGTAAGGTCGGAGGGCTTGATCTTCAGGGAGTGCACTGGGGAAAGATTGTTCTACTAATGTGTGGTTTGATTAAGCCTTTACATTATTGAAGTACATTTCCTTTTATCAGTTGTACACCACGAGGCAGGGGCTTGGCTACATGGAAAAACTTGAACCCAATGCAAAAACATGCAAACCATTAGCAAGACACACTTATATGAGGTGGTAGTAAGTTGCCATTTGCCAAATGGTCCATTCGGTGATTTCAAATACCTTTGAGCAGCGCGTGCAGGTTTTCCTGGATTGTAAGTTGGGCAGGTGAGGTAAGCAAAGAAAGCACTTGTTAATATTTCCCCACAAGTATTGATTCATGAATGACATAGTTTTATCACTAAGTCAGTGGATTATGATGACTGTTTTTTTAATTTGGACCAAACCAGAATTTTCTTCTAACAGATTTCTTCTATCTTCTGTCAGATTGTTTTCCATCCTCTGGTACAATTTTTGGGTATCTCTAGTTAGTTTCTTTAAATTATTATCCAAGGGAACATTCCTTTGGACCATGACAGAAGTTTGGTTTTTGTTCCCCAAAGGGTAGCACTTATGGTGGGAAATATCAGCAAGGCAATTTCCCTTAGCATCCAGAGACCTTAACAATAATCACAGTGACTGAAGAGCAGGGCATCTAATAATTCCTGGAAATAAGGGTAACTTAATTGTATCCCTCTTAAAAGTAAAGAAACCTTATTTCTATAACAATCTAAACTCAGGCTATTCCAAAGGCACATCAGCTGTCGGTGTTATTACCTTTTAGTCAAAAGTAGCCAGCAAATTTACCAACATAAGTTTGTTTGGGAATAGCCAGAGGATTGCAATTAGGGAATTGCAGGTGATGGCGGATCATGGGCAAGTCCAAAGAAAAAGAGCAAGGGACTTGCATACATAGAAAAAGGAGGTGGGCCTCCCTGGTGGCGCAGCGGTTAAGCACTGCGCTGTGGAGCTGTCGGCAGCGGCGATGCGAGTTCGAAGCCCGGCCAGGGAGAATCCCACATGGTGCGGCAGACCTCTCCTGCCTGGCCCGCTGCTCCCCTCAGCAGTGTGTTTCTGATCTGCCTGTTCTGCTCCCCTCTCTGGCTCTGGTGAACCCTCTCGCCGCCCCACGCCTCTGGCCTGTACCCCAGCTTGTATGTATAAATAAAAATAAATCTTTAAAAAAAAAAAGAAAAAGAAAAAGGAGGTGGTGGGGCTATTCTGAACAAAGGTTCATTCGTTTCAGGAGGGCAAGTTCAGGTCGTGACCAGCGTTTGTTGGAGTTGTTGCTGGGTGGGCTAGATCCTCCTTGGACCAGTAGAGGACTTCCTGTTTGGAAGCTAAGGGCAGTTACTTGCTGCTGGGGCGACAGACAAGTGCTTGCAAATGAGCTGAGTGATAACGTGTGAGAGCTCCCCCTACTGGCCTCCTCAACTCCAATTTCAGTTGAGGTTTCCTTATTTAACTTTCACAGTTAAGTATCTACACTGTTTTAAAGTGAGGGCCAGTTTTAAAATACAAGTTAAGCTTGTTGAACTGAGGAAGCCAAAGACAAAGGTGCTGCCTCAATACTTCAAAAGGACACACCCAGCACAATTTTTACCGTTACTTGTCAGTAAAGCACAAAAAATCAACATTTGAGGGGATTTTTTTTTCAGATCTGGGGTCACAAGCCAGGTGTTACCTGAAACCAGCTCTGGTAAAGGGAGGGCAAGGAGAGACCAAAGGAAAAGGCAGATCACTTCAGATTGTTGGGGGGAAGCCTTCATAACCAAGTTCCACACAGAGGCTTTGTCTTGGGGAGCCAGAAGATGAGTAGTTTTCCATCCCCACCTCCCAAATCTTAATAGTTTATATAGAGTTTATATAACTTTTAACTGGGTTTAATCATGTGCACGGTCCAGATGGTCTTGGAAACGCATTTTATCTCAGGGATATGTCCTAGGGCAGCTGCTGGATGTGGGGGGAGGCAAGCGGAACCCGCATTCCCAGGGGCTAAGGAGATGAGAGGAGGCTCTCACTACCCAGGGTCCAGCTCCAGGTCAGCCGGGGTTCATGTTCTCTTGATAGCCCTCCCAACATTCCACCCCACATCACATGCCCCTCTTCCACATCGCACCCTGAATGGCTGGAAAGGGGGTTCATTAGGGTGGGGTAGCACATTCAGCAGCTAACCGGCTGCCCTGGAGGCAGATGCCACAGCAACAGTATAGGCATATACAAGCGAAAACACAGGTTAAGATGATTCCCAAAAATCAGTAGCAACTTTTCCATGAAGAGCCCCATGACCCAGCCATTTCCTTAAGCTGGGGGTTGGGTCATTCAGGGTTTTCACTTGTATCCTCATGTGATTTAATAAATATGACCCACTGGCTAACTCATCAGATATCACACAACATTCTTCTTGGATAATCGCACAGGCACCTCCTTGCAAGATAGTAATAATGGCGAAGGCCATTGTATTTTGGAGAACAACTTTTCTCATTATAGATATTTCAGTGTTCAGTAAGTACAGACTTTGTTGGTTATTAAGGCTTGCTATGAATTTAATAAGGACTTTGATATGTGTTGTAAGGTCCACCAGGTCAATGGAAGTGACAAAGATGGCAGTCAACTGATTATACCTGTGGAAAACCACCTGTGTCATCTTGGCCTTAGGGAGAGGGAGGTTGGAAGCCTTAGGGATTTGACCTGGCTGTGCATAGTGTACATGTTGGTCAAGGAAGACAGCACTGTCAGGCGTGATGGACTGGGGAGATGGACTGGCGGCAGGACCCTCATCTTCCCCCTTTCGATGGTGAGTGTGCCATTCCAGGTGTAGGGCATTTCAACAGGTCTCACTTTGCAACAGGACAATGGGTTCCCAGGGGGGATTGAGTAGATCCCCCTCACCCAGAAGTGCAAAGTAACTTACCCATTCTGATGGGACATCTCCTTGCAAATTCAAGGAGATGACACCTTTCACAGGCACCATGGGCTTGGTGCTCTCAGCCCACACCGTTTTTCCAAGATGAGAGTCAGGGCAATGTCTGTTACCAAGACTTCCATACCGTTACAGTGTTGGATGCCTTGGAGGGCGGTATTTCATATGGGGGCCCTACTGGCTGATCATGCAAATATATTACATGAGGAGTACTTTAGTCTACCGGCTCAAAGTGGTTTTCTGCCTTAATATACCATTTTTCCTTTTTGGTAATCTTGCAACTTTCAGATTTGGGGCACAGTGTAGAATCTCCATTTAATTGTTATGTTCTTTTGCCCAGTATTATACATCAGACCTTTGAAATGTGACCCCTCAATGCGACCTTTGACACGTAATCACTGTGTAGTCAATGAGGGTATCTACCTGGACATGTTACTCAGCTTCTCTGATCCCCTTATGGTAGTGTTGTGTTTTGTGTGGTGACAAGGGGAAGCTTCAGGTCAGACATAGTGTCCATAAAATCAGGGTATATTTGGAACCCTCACCCAAAGGAAGGGGCCAATATTACCAATCTGCCAACCCCTCCAGGAGAAGACTCCTTTGACTGTCTCCTTGGTGGTTGTTTAGAACACACAGGGCATACTAAGCGAGGTACTGTATCTCCAGGGAAATCCAGCATCCTTGTGAATACACCTTCACACCTGGATGCAACGGTGGCAGTTCTGCTAATGTACCTGATCTGCTGTATCAACTGAAGGGTCAATTACTAGAACTTGTACCTGAGCATCCGTTTCCTGATTCCCAAGGGGTGTCAGTGGCTTGTGAGCTGGGACGTATGAGGACAACCTCAGACTCTTGTAGGCAAACCCAAATGTCCTCCACATATACTAATGCCACAAAGGTTTGTCCATGATCATCTACACCTCAGCTTCCCACCAGCCAAACCAGAGAAGGTTAATCTCTTTAGAAGAGTCCAACATCAGTGTAAAGGGTTAAGAACCAGGGCCCACAAGTGATCTTCAGCTCTGAGTTCACCCTGCTGGCTGCTGCGTGAGAGTCTTTGTGTACACTGCTGGGAGTTGCTGCTCTATGGGGTATATCAGGTCTCTACCCCATTTTTTTCCTTTAGTCTCTGTGGGCAGTGTTTTGGTTATCTCCTGGGGTGTTTATATTTCAAAAACTGATTAGATTTACAACTTCAAGGAGCAGAGGGAAAAAAGCAAATTTTCTCCTAGGAGTTTTGGGTGATTGTAACTAAAAAATTTTCTCCTTACTTTCCCAGGGATTCTACCTGCTAGCATACTAATCAGGTTTTCTCACAATGTTTGGACCTTAATCCACAGCAGTTTGTGTCTCCTGCCTTTACAAAACTGTGCAAAGGTCTAGCTTTAGTTCTTCATCTGGCTTTCTAGCTCAAGAACCATGGCCTAACTGCCCACAGCAGAGGCCAGTCCACTCTGGCAAACATTCCTTTCTCTTTTTTGCCACGGGAAGCTATGCACAGGACCTCAAATAAGCACATGAAATCAGCCTTGTCCTGACATTATTGAAGGTGTTGAGCACCAAGAGTGTAGCTCCAGCGTCAACAAGGACAGATACAGATTAAGTCCCCAACTTGGAGAACTATTTCTCCAAGTTGGTTAAGAAGGAGGATTGGGATGAGCCACTAGTTTCAGGGGAGGCTATGCAGGGGCAGAGAGGAAATTTCCCCACCCCTCTGCATTCTTCTCAAGCTGGTTAAGCAATCAAATTAATATCAGCCAGATTAGTAGGAGATAAGAATAAATTTAATTACATGCATATGGAGAATCCACATAGATGTGGTTTCTAAAGTCAATGAGACAAAATGAAGGTATATATCAATATATTCGGAGCTAAGTAATCATATAGGGGTCTGGGGCTTCAAGGGGCTAGAGGGGGAATCTCATCACAAGAGTCATATGATGAGAAAATGACTCATGACAAAGATTAAATGCTCTTTAATTACATATTTGCCCTGCCATAATAGAAGTCTATTTCTGGTTTAAAAATATGTAATTCTGGGTAGTACCTCCAATTTCCATTCTTCTAGGTAACTAAGGGAATGATGAAAGTTTCCCTGAGCCCTGCAACAGACACAGGTGACCTCAGTTCTAAATAGTCTAAGTGCTAAAATGACAAGTCTTAGGAAGGTATGTTCTGGCCATTTTGAGGAAGGTAGTCCTTCATCTATCACTGAGAAAAAAGGAACTGGTTGGGGAACTTGTGCTTTAACTTATAACAATCTTTCTTCCAATGTTCTGACTACTTGTAGTAATGGCATAGGTTATGAAGGTTAGACACTTCTATCTGCTGAAGTTGAAAATTAAGGATTTTAATAGTTATTCTTTCTTGGACTTATGTAGGTGAACTGGCTGGTTTGCCAAATTAACAAAGGCTGAAATGAACTTCTTAACCAAGAGAGAAAGGTCCTCTTGTAGCCCATCAATAAATGTAGAGTTGGGGCCTCCCTAGTGGACTAGGGGTTAAATCTCAGTGCTATCACCTCCACTGCCTGAGTTCGATCCCCAACCAGGGAGCTAATCCACATGGCACAGCAGACCTGTTTCGCCCACTGTTCTGATCTGCCTGTTCTGCTCCCCACTCTGTCTCTAGTGAATCCTCTCAACCCCTACCCCTGCCCTGCACCGCTGGCCTACACTGCAGTTCTTCTACGAGAAAATAAAATAAAAATCTTTCAATAAAGGAATAATTCTTTAAGAAAATAAAATAAACAGAGTTGAAGACTACCTGAGTGTATTCAACGTCCACAAACATCAATATCCACAAACTTTCTTTAAAAGCACTATGGAGGGGCCTCCCTGGTGGTGCAGCAGTTAGGCGCTGCACTGTGGAGCTGTCGGCAGCAGTGACACGAGTTCGACACCTGGCCGGGGAGATTCCCACATGGTGCAGCAGACCTCTCCTGCCTTGTCCGCTGCTCCCCTCAGCAGTGTATTTCCGATGATCTGCCTGTTCTGCTCCCCACTCTGTCTCTGGTGTATCCTCTCACCCCCTGAACCTCTGGTCTGTACCCCAGCTTCTATGCATAAATAAATATATCTTAAAAAAAAAACAAAAAAAAGCACAGTGGAGTCTACTGTAATAGTAGTCACAGGTTTGTCAGTATTCTGAGCGCAAGCCAGCATCTTATTCCAATTCACAGGTTTTAGGAAAGCCTTCAGTATTGCCAGTGAAGTAGTTTAGCGACTGTCTGAGACTGATCACAAAATAATAGAGGGGTGGGGGTGACCTCTATCTAATTATAGGGGTTTTTTAGGATTGTCCTAATTAGTAATTTTCATCCTGGACTAGACCTTCACCAACAAGCAGATGAATTCGTTAGTAGAAGTCTTGATACTGGGCAAAATGGGGCTTCAAAGTTGGCCAAAGACAGTGCCCAAATTGTTTACCGGTCACTATCTTGGTTCTGCACCCATGCACACAATTGCAAGACTACTCAGGCTTAGGGAACAATAACAATGGGATTTATTTAACAAACAGGGGAAAGCAAAGAATTACTGAAGTCAATATATAGACATTTACCTTACTTAAAGCAATGTCCAGTCCTTTAAGTCCCACAAAAGTAACAAAGGTGGCGTCTTCCCGCCACTGCTGATGATGTGGAGCTCCTCTTCCAAACAATAGGCCATGTTTCCACGATGGCGTCTTCCTACTTCTGCAGACGTGCAACAGCCAGAGAGTAGGCCAGGCTCCAACTCACAAAGATGACACAGAACACAACTGGAGATACTCCTGGAACTGCCATGGTGCCCCAGCACAGCACCAGGCCCAAAACTCTGCAAACAGCAACTACAGTGGCCAGGCGGCCCAACAGTCTGCACTCGCGCATTTTAGGAAGGAGCCCGCTTCAGGCCTCTGCCTGCTTCCTTCAGCTTCAGTAAAGATAAAACTGGGAGCAGTTTCCGTCACTCGGCTACTTGCAAAGCCTCCAAAGTCGCTGGTCCCAAAGTCACTGAAGATTCCAAAAACCCTCAATCTGAAACTCTATATCCTGGCGGCTCAAAACATCTGGCGTCTGATTTCCAAACTCTTAATCTTCGCGGCTACATTTTCTGCCGCTTCTTTTCCTACATCATGGCAACTGCTTCCTCTATTCCTTCAGCATGGCAACCGCCTCTTCCATTCCTACATCATGGCTACTGATTCTTCTTTTCCTACATCATTGCTACTGATTCTTATTTTCCTACATCATGGCTACTGAAACTTCTTCTCCTTCAGTCCCTTTTATTTCTTATCAGAAACTCCACCCCAAACTGCAAACTTAGCACTTTCCCTGAGGCTTTCATTCTCATCAGCAAACCCCTCCAGGGGGCACTACCTTTACCGGACTTGGACTCAGCCTGGTTACAGCTGAGAAATCTGGTTGGTAAACCTGGACAGCTATACTAAATTCCTCAGCAAATCTAGAAGTCTCTTTGGTTACTTCAGGGAATTACCTGACTGTATCTGGAAGTTCAGCATTGTGTAACGGCAAGATGACCACAGGGAGCACTGCTTCTCTAAGGAGACGCGTAGACGTGTCAAAAGGGAGGGAGTTCTGGAGCCCTCGGTGACTTTTTAGACTTTTAATGGTTTCTTGTAGAGATATAACCAGGTACAGTGCAAGCAACAGGGCCGGGGGGCCGGGAGGCTGTCACGCTGGGACAAATCTGCCCCCGGAAAATCTTCATGCTTTCTGGGCTCTCTGGCGGCGTCTTGTGGCTTCTGCTGCACCCAAACGGAAGGTCCTCTGCTTCTCCTCTGCTTCTGCTGCTTCTTGCTTCTGTTGCTGCTCTTCCTCTGCTTATAAGCCCAGTCTCTGGCCCAGATGTGCCCACTCACACAGCCCCACACCCTATTCCAGGTGCCCACTATCAGGCAAGCGCGTAGGCCTGCAGAGGTCCATCACTGAGGGGAGGATGGAAAAACCTGATAATTCTCATTTACCCTACACATTGGTACAGGGTGCACATGAAATTGGGTGTATTCAAAAGGCGTGATTTTAAAAGGACAGACAAATAGTTTGGAATAAGGGAAAAGTGGGGGAAGCTTCAGAGGAAGAGGGAAGTAATGGGGAGGATTAGAATGAGGAAGTGGGGATGGTGCAGTAGATATTGAGAAAGTTGCTATTGTGGGTGAGAGAGAGGCCTCTGTTCTGTTTTTATTTATTTTATATTCTTCCAATTGTTTGATTGCCTCAGATAGTTTAGAATAATTATTTTGTAAAGAGGCAATTTTGGAGTCCTGTGTATGTTTTTAAACCTCAAGGTACAAGTTGACAAAGGAGATAACTCCATCCAGATAGTTTGGTTTTAGAATCTAGGCTCCAAGTCTGGGCTCCAAAACTTATTTCTGAGAAAAAAATTAGTTTGGGGTTGACAGAAGCTTAAAGTAGAAAATGCAAGGTGGAAGTTTTGCAAGACCAGGAACCAGAGGTGGGGGTAGAGATGATTAACAAGTCTTTAAATCAACCATGAAAGTTTGCAAGGAACTGGAGGCCAGAAACTGCAGGTGGGGATAGAGATGATTAACAAGTCGTTAAACCAACCACGGAAGTTTTGCAAGACCAGGAGCCAGAGGTGACCAGGTAGGGATAGTTGACCAGTCATTACAGAAAACCAACCCAATCTCAAAGTGAGAAATTCCACTAGGAACAATACATAAGGTCATGCCCTGATTTTTTTAAAACGCAGCTCTTGCCCTAAAGACTGCCCACTTGTGTCTATAAAACACACCTTTTTCTTAACAAATTTTTCTCTTGCCACTAAGCTGAAACTCTATAGAATTCTTTCCCCAGAGCACCCTCTCCCTACTCATTCCCCAACATCTCTGGCACCCAATGTGGGGCAGTCACAGGCACCAGTAAGCTCTTTTTGTTTCTCTGCCCTGCATTCTATTCTGTTGGAGATCGAGGTATTTGACTTCTGTTAAAGACTGCCTCCCACGAATTGATGGGCCTGGCCAAGTTCACTTTTCGGTGGGTCCTGAAACATGATGATGGCCTCTCAGGTGTCTTGGCTCAGAAGGGTGAACACCTGGCTCCTCTCTCCATCACCTACTCTCTATCCTTCAGTTGAGCTGCCACTCCCTTTCTCAAAAACTGATACCTCCTGGTCTTTTCTGTTCTCAAACCAGGTCTATAATCATGGGCATGCGATGGCCAATTAAAAGTTCTTAGAGCAGCTGTTACATTCTAGAAGACTCCTGTGATGGAATAAACTGATTTACACCCCAACTTATTTTTAGTCCTGCCAGTCAGAAGACAAAGGATATGACATTTTAGGAACTCATTTTAAGCACCTAACGAGCCCCACCCCACAGCTCTCTGATTTTAGGATTTAGTCTGAGACCTAGATCCTATCTCTCTTTCCCCTGGGTGATGGATCCTCCTTTTTGGCCTCTTCATGATCCTCATCCTTTTTCTCCTTTGCTGTTCCAAACAACCTCCCCCACAGGCTCTCTTTTGCCTGTCTTGAGTCTGACCAGCAGCCAATTCAGATTCTCAGGGAGACCAGATTCCCTCTCTGATGTGTCTGCGTCTTTTGAGCACCTTCCTCAACCACTGGTATTTTTATACTCTTCTTCACTTATTATGGAGACCTGATTTCCTCTCCATGGTTGATAAGAGGGTTCAAGTCTTCAATTCCAGATTCAAATGGATGCCCTCCTGCTATACGTCTTAGCTTTAAACCTCTTGATGGACAGAAACAACTCCTGTCAGACACCCTTGTCCCTGAAGTGTCAGAACTGGGCCTCTGATCCTGAATTATTAATCATCTTGTGAGGTGCCATAAGGTCTCCATGCTAACTGGTATTAGGATCAACCATATGTGCACTACCTGTATGTCAAATATAATCAAAGAGTATCTACAGTGTAGAGAAGAGGGTCATCAATCAACAATTCCTATCATCTTCTTAGCCAGTTGCAAACTCACCCTTATGATCAACTACAAAGGGGAGTGGGTCACCAAAAGGAGCCACTGATATTTGTTTAAGGGTACTCCATCTGGAACACTACAGTTCAGAATCCAGTATATACTTACAGGACACTGAGTTTATAACACCTTTCTGCACTGTAAAAGGAGGCCCCAGAAAACTAAACTATATCCACCCTCTGAGAGCTTGGGCAGTGCTCTGAAATCTCAAGTCCTCCTTCTACCTGGATATAGGCCACTCTACAACCCCAGATTCTGAGACAAAACTCTCTTCCCCAGAGAAGAGAGAAAGAAGGAGCAAGTTGAGGCCTGGGGATGCCCAGGCTAAGGGGAGTTCTTCCTTAAGTGGGGATGCCCACAATCATCAGACTGCTCTCCTGGAGGGTATACCTGTGGCTACCTCCCACTCCAATCTGTCCATAACAGATTCACTCTCTTTTGCAGGCACTCATCCATGATGGGGTCTGCTCATTTCATTCCCATGGACTCTTCTCTAGGTTGTCTCCTGGAGAACTGGAAGTAGTTAGGGCTCACTGATTTAAGAAAAAAGACTTTGATTCATTATTGTAACTCGGCCTGGTCCCCTTACAATTTGGAAATCTAGGAGGCATGGCCACTTAATGGAAGCCTAGGTTATACCGTTGTATGGTTGGATCTCTTTTGCAGAAGACAGGTAAATGGTCTGAGGTCACATATGTACAGGTCTTCATGGCCTTACAACAGGACTCAAACCAGAGTAAGTTCTGCCAAATGTGTCTTGCTAGAACTGGTCCCTTGAGTCCCAAAAAGGACAATTCCACAAACATCCTAGATGACCAATTACTATCTAGGCCTCCTCCACTACTAGCCCCTGAGCCCTTGATTGACCCCAAGGCTGAGGGCACCCCCAGATCCTCCCAGAGCACCACCTCAGTAAGGGCCAGGCCACCCTCCTTTGCCAGGACTGATCTCTGCCAGGCATATTCAAAGTGGTGCATCCTACCACCTTCCAGCTCCCACTCTGCCCAAACCCTACCCACTCCAGGAGGTGGCCAACAAAGATGCCTGGACTATCTGGGTCCATGAACATTTATCCATGACTGATTTGGCAAATGTAAACAAAACCGGAGAAATTTTCTGAGGAGGACCCTGGAAAATTTACAGATGAGTTCCAAGCCTTTGCACTAACATTTGAATTAACTTGGTAGCACATCCACATTGCTCTCTCCATCTATTGTACTATGGAAGAAGACAGAGAATTTGTGCTGAGGGCCAGTGACATGCTGATGACGTGGGTGCTAGACAGACGAATCAGTATGATGTAAGAAACATCGTTGACCCAGCAGTGACCCTAACTAGAATCCTATCAGAGGAGATGGGCAGATTTAGTGTGCTGAGATTGTGTGGTCACCTGTCTAGTCCAAACCTGTAAATTATGGAAAGATTCAGGAGTTCACCCAGGAAACAAATGAAAACCCCACCCTCTTCCAGAAGGGATTGATTTGAAGCCTTTTGCAAATTTACAAACTTTGATCCCAATTCAAGAGAAGGTAAAGTAATCCTGGGGACTTATTTCATTAGTCAATCTGTGCCAGATATTCACAGAAATCTCCAAAAGTTAGTCATGGGACCTCAGACTCTGCCTCATCAGAGTCAAGTGGCTTTTGGAGTATTTAACAACAGGAGGAAAAGTGAAGGGGCTGGAAAGGGAAAAGAAGGCTAGAGTGAGTGAGAAGAGACAAGCTTACCTAATGAGCATTGCCCTTGCTAGTGCCCTGAGTTTATCCAGTATCAGGAGGTCAGAAAGCTGGCCCACTCACAGAGTAAGGAAGATGCCCAAGTGGTCCTGTGGTACCATGCAGTAAGCCTGGTGTCAGAAGAAGGACTGCCTGCAGCCCCAAGATCCACCTGGGTCATATCCCTGATGCTGCAAGGAGGGTCACTGGAAGAGGGGTTGTCCTCACCTCTGGAGGGAGGAGGGATCCTTCCCTCAACTTCCTGTCCACCTCCTGGACAATGAAGAACGATGGGTCCCAAGGGTAAAGCTTGTTCCCCAGCTGACCATCTCTATGGCTGATCCCAGGGTAACCACAGACGTTGCAGGTAAGAACATTCTATCTTTTAATTATGATTATTGATATACGAGCCACTTACTCTATACTCATTCAGTACTCAGGACCCAGCTTCCCTTCTCCTCAAAGTATAACTGGAGTAGACAGAAAGCTGCAAAAATACCTATTTATTCACCCTCCACTGTGTTTATTCTATTTTCTCTCATGCCCTTCTTATCCCTAACTGCCTGACCTCATTATTAGGAATGGATTTGATGACAAAATTAAGAACCCACTTTTTTCCCTTATGGAGGCCCCACCCCTTGATGGCCTCTTTGCCAGTTATGATGGAAAATGTGACAGACCAGCTTTGTACATTACTAAGGGAAACAGAGGAAAAAGTAGATCCCTCAGTGTGGAATCAAGGAAAACTGGGAAAGCAATAAATGTGGTACTGGTGAAAATTTAATTAAAGAATCCCAGGACATACGAAGGCAAAAAAACAATATCCTATTAATTCTAACGTACGCGCAGGACTCCAGCCTCTCATTGGCAATGAGGCAGTGGTTCCTCTCCATCCCGTGATCCCAAATCCATATACCCTGTTTACCCATATCCCCAGAAACACCCAGTGGTTCACAATTCCTGATCTAAGAGATGTATTCTCTTGCATCCACCTCCATCCAGAATCTCAATATCTCTTTTCCTTTGAATGAAAGGCACCTGACACAAACCTATCTTGCCAATACACCTGGACAAGATTTCAGGTTAGCTCTCATCTGGAATGCCTCGGGAAGGATTTCAGAGATCTATCAGTGGCAAAAGGAGCCATCAACCAGTATGTGAATGACATTTCATTTGTAGCCCCTCTAGAAAAGCCTTAGATCAGAACACACTCTAAGTTCTGAACTTCCTGGGATGAAGAGAGTACAATTTTCCTGATCAAATGCCCAGATATTCCCTCCTAAAGTTAAACACCTAAGTGTCACCCTCACTTGGAGAGAAAAGATTCTGTCCCATAAGAAGAGGGAGGCTATCCTTAATCTCAGTCCTCCAGCCATCAAGAAACAGTTGAGAACCTTTTTAGAAATGACTGGATTTTATAGTATATGAATATCAAGCTTTGGGGTCATAGCCCAACCTCCAAACAAGCCCTAGAGGGTACAGACTCTGAGCCTTTAGAGTGGAGTGGAGACTTGCAGCAATGGGCCTTTCTTTTTTTTTTTTTTTTTTGAAGATGTATTTATTTATGCATACAAGCTGGGGTACAGGCCAGAGGCATGTCTCACCAGAGACAGAGTGGAGAGCAGAACAGGCAGATCGTGGGAAATACACTGCTGAGGGGAGCAGCAGGAGAGGCAGGAGAGGTCTGCGGCGCCATGAGGGAATCTCTCCCGCTGGGCATTGAACTCACATGCAGCTGCCGGCAGCTCCACAGCGCAGCGCTTAACCGCTATGCCACCAGGGAGGCTGGCAGTGGGCCTTTCTAACCCTCAAAGCCCACCCAACCTCTGCCCTAGTCTGAGCCTTACCTGACTTAGAAAAACCAGTCCTCCTATATGTGTCAGAAAGAAAGGGAAATGCCTCGGGTATCCTTAGCCAATGGCTTCCGCCTGTCCCCTCCCCAGCAGCCTACTTCTTACATCAACTTGACCATGTGGCATAGACAGCCAGCTTGCCCTCAGAACTGAGGAAACCTCAACACTGATTTTGGGACAGCACACTGAAGTTCAGATTCCACACCAGGTCCAGGTGGGCATTAATTGTAAAAGGCCATCATTGGCTTGCAGGTGGGTGGCTGGCCCAATATTAGGCACTTCTTGAACCCTCTGAAGTTATCCTTAAGCGATGTGAAACTTTAAACCTGGTCACTCTCTTACCTGACCCTAGTCCAGACTCCCTGATCCATTTCTGCATTGAAACTATGGATCTGGTGTGCTCTCGTAGGCCTGATTTAAAAGATAACCCTGGTGAAACCTGGTTCACAGGGGGAAGTAGCTACATGGCGAATAGCCACCAAAAGGCAGGCTGAGTGCTGGTTGGCCTAAACCACACCGTCAAGGCAAGGGGCTACCTCTGAGCACCTTGGCACAAAGAGCAGAAATTCTCACTCCAACCTGGGTGCTCCATCTTGGAAGCTTCTCAGATTAAACATATATATATATATATATATATTTATTCCCAGTTTCACGTGCTTATGCAGCCATTTTGAACCAAAGAAGGTTTCTCATAACATACAATTCCCCTATCAAACATGGCAAAGAACTCTTGCCTCTCCTCAAGGCAACCCAGCTCCCAAAAAAAAGTGTTGTAATACCCTGACAAGGATACCAAAAAGATGTCTCCTTAATAGCATGAAAAACTTACAGACTGAGTAGGCAGTTAACCAAGCAGCTCAAGGTGCCTTGCAGATGGGGTTTGTCCTGGTACCTGGCAACGTAGAAAAATAGTTATCACACTATTAAGAGGGAGAGGGAAAAGAGGCCAGTGCCCTGACTCCAGAAAACTGGTATTCCAGGCAGAGGGCCAATATCTAATCCCCAAAGCCATGCAAGGGCTCCATCAGGCCACCTACTTGAGGCATAATGCCCTCTGGACCCTGGTAAAATCCAATTTCACAGGAAAGGGCCTCCACTGGGCAGTTGAGGAATGTAGAGTCAACAGGCTCTCGAGAGCCCAAGATTAAGGGCCTATGACTTCTGTTAGGAACAACCCTGAAGGACACCATCATCCACCCCCAGTTGCAGCCTGTCCAGTGAGGAGAGAAATATCCTGGAGAGGATCACCAGTTGGACTTTACCCAAATGCCTCTCTGTCAGAGGCATAAATATCTCCTAGTGTTTACAGACATCTTCACAGGCTGGATTAAGGGCTTCTCTACTAGACAGAAAGGGCCTCTGAGGCTCTGCTCTAAGGTAGGAAAGGCCCCTTGTTTGGGCTTCCTGACCCTCCAAAGTGACGATGGGCCATCCCTCACTGCTCAAGTAACTCAATAGATAGCCAAGGCTTTAAACACAAAATACTATTTACATTCATCCTGGCACCCTCAATCTTCTGAAAAGGTTGAAAAGGCACATCACATTATAAAGAAGCATCTAGCCAAACTTTGTCAGGGAACCAAAGAGAGCTGGCTAACTATACTCTCAGTGGGCCTCTTAAAGATTTACATAGAGGGGTCTCCCTGGTGGCCTAGGGGTTAAGTCTCAGTGCTTCTACCTCGAAGGTCCACCCCAACCCAGGAAGTTAACCCACATGGTGCAGAGACCTCTCCTGTCTTGCCCGCTGCTCCCCTCAGCAATGTATTTCAGTCAAACTGCCTGTTCTGCTCTCCACTCTGTCTCTGGTGAATCCTCTAACCCCACAAACCTCTGGCCTACACCCCAGTTCTTCCATGCAAAATAAGTAAAATTAAAAAAAAAAAAGACTTGCACAGGCCCTAGAAAGGATATAAGTTAAGCCCTTTTGAGATTACATATGGAAGGCCTTTCCAAACCTCAAACCTTAGTACAACCGTGTCCTGAGTGCAACTCTCTGTTGACCCATGCCATTGGCTTAGGACTGGTCCCCACATCTCTGTTTCAGTATGAAAATGTGGTATTTCCTCACATGACTCCAAAAAACCCTTCCCATTGTCAACTGTCAACCCAGGTGACTGGGTTTACTTTAAAATTTGGAAAGTCAACAGCCAACAAACTAAGCCCAAAATGTAAAGGGCCCTTTAGAATCACTCGAAGCACCCCTACAGCAGACAAACTAGTTGGACACCCCAGCTGGATCTACCTGTCTCAAAATTGGCTTCTTAGGTTCCTTCACAGGGATCCACTGGGGTGCAGGAGCAGTATTCTTATAAATCTGTTCATGACCTAAAATACCTCTTCAAAAGACAACCAAAGAGAGCTGCTGGCCACAATTCAAGCAACAGCCATCCAGAAAATGAGTGAGGGGCAATCCAGACCCTAAATTGGACTGCCACATCATTTCTTTTATCTTCATTTAATTTCTACCTTCTCCTCTCCCCTCCTCTGTCAATAGGACCCTTGAAAGTTCTACCATGAGATTCTTCCCAATAGTTGAAGTACTTCTTATCCATATCTCCCTATGGGGCAGGAGATCCTACACTCAGGACTCACCCTGGCGAAAATAATACAAAAGTGCCTGACCAACTGCTGGATATGCATAAACTGCCAAGTAACAGGAATGGTTATCCCTGCTCCTGCCCGATGGTAGGCAATCACTCCAATAGAACTTCACCTCAAGTCTACTCACAGACACGCCAATGAACACATAAATTAATGGTCTCATGTTCCTTTTCCCACCTCCCTTGACATAGACCCTATTCTGGCTCCAGCACTCCTATTCACTGGAGTTCACACTAGCTCCTAACACCACTTATCCTATCTGTTCTCTTCCCAAGAGAATGGGTAGCACACCAGTAGGAAGCCCAGTATCATCTCTCTGTGAACAAATATTCTGGATTAAATCATCTAAGAATCCTATCTACTATCACTGGTCAGAGGCTTTCCAGAACCTGGATTAACAGACCCTGAACTTTGATACTCCTTAGGAAGAGGCTAAATCACACCACCTCCCAGTTTTGTTCCAGATGACCCTCCAGATGCTTTCCCCTCTGAAAGGATGGGCCCCCAGGAAGGTGCCAGTCTTACCTTATCTAACCCTCCCCCAACAGCAAATTCTCCTTTTACCCTGCCCACAACTCTCTCTTTACTGAATACACCAGTTCCAATGCTCCCCAAATAAATCAAAACTGTCCCAATACCCTAATGGCAATGACCATGGCCTTGAGCCACTATGAACAGTTTGCATTTTTTAAAACCCAGCAGCACAGCTACGGAGTGGGGGGCAATAAGGTTGATCCCATGTCCTTGGAAGTTGTGGAACTCCTTGCCACTCTGCTTCCTGAAGTCATCTATGTGTCCTTGCAACACTTCAGCTTATTAAATTCTTCTCCCACCATGGACAGGTCTCTGTTCACTAGAGTTCATTAATGCCTAGATTAACCCCATGCCCATTCCCCTAATCCATCCTGTGTTCTCTCCTCATACACTCAGGGTGGTCACCCTGGTTCCTCTCCTTATGGCCCTAGGAGTCTCAGCAGGTGTGGCCCCTAGAACCACCAGTATCACCCTTAATATCGAATTTTCCAAAGATTTCATTCAGGCCTCAACAACATAGCTGAAACCCTATAGGGTCTTAATAATAGATTGACTCCCTATGTAGAGCGTTCTTGGAAAAATTGCAGGGTCTTGGATCTACTTACTGCTGCCCAAGGGGAACATGCCTTTATCTAGAGGAGAAATGTTACAATCATGTTAACCATAGTGGACAGGTAATGTCCAACATAAGAAAATTTCAAGAACAAGCTACCAGACTTAGAGAAAAGCTTCTCCCCTAGGTGGGGGGGGAGCAGTGATTTTCAGTGGGACTTTCCCATGGATACTGCCCTTCCTAGGGCCCTTAGCCACTATATTCCTTACTCTCCTGTATGGACCTTGCATACTCAATTTCATTATTACATCGGTCTCCTCTAATTCAGAGACCATTAAATTCCAATTGCTCCCCCAAGAGGGACAACAACCAGCCCAAACACCCCACTCCTTACACTGCACCTACAGAACAAGCAGAGAAAAATCAGCCATCAACCAGTGAAAGCTATCATTAGAGAGGCCATATCCCAAGCCCCTTGGGCAGGGACAACCCTATGCCCTGTATCATCTTGAAGAAGTTATAGGAAATGGCTTCAACTCCCCAAATGATTCTGAGCCAGATATAGACAGGGGTGGGTTGATGGAAGTTTAGAATAGAAAATGTAAGGTAGAGGTTTCACAAGGCCAGAACTAGAAGTGGGGGTAGAGATAATTAACAAGTCGTTAAACCAACCATGGAAGTTTCACAAATCCAGGAACCGGAGGTGAGGGTAGAGATGATTAACCAGTCGTTAAACCAACCACGTTAAACCAACCATGGAAGTTTTGCAAGGCTATGAACTGAAAGCAGGGGTAGAGATTATTAACCAGTCCTTAAAGAAAACCAACCTAATCCCAAAGTGACAAATCCCACCAGGAACAATATATAAGGTCATCCCCTGCTTTTTAAATAATGTAGATCTTGTCCTCAAGACTGCCCACTTGTGTCTATGCAACACACCTTTTTCTGAATAAACCTGCTATTGAACTAAGACTGTCAGATTCTCCCCAGAGGGATCCAAGAGCCCCGCAGTCATTACCCAACATCTCAATAGAATATTCCTCATAACAGCCAGGGGACTTTTACATTATCTTTGGTTAAACTGAGCCAATTAGCTAATAATGTGCATAAAAAGGGACTATAATTTTTCTACATAAAACTCACTGGCATCTGAGGGGGGACAACTTAAGTGTTTAGAAGATTGGGATCCCATAATCTTAATTTCAAAGTTCAGAAAAACAAGTGTTTACCCAAAGGATAATGCCTTCAAAAAAAAACCATCCCAAGTGAAGTGAGAATCCAAGAGACTTACCCAACCTTAAGGAAAGAGACCATTCCTTGGAGTAAGAGAATAAAGCCAATGAATACCACCTGTGGTTCAGGGGGTCATTACTTCCTCAGGGGTTCCATTCCTTGGAACCTGTAACAGGGTAATTCCCATAGAAAGGGGAGGTTCCAGGTTCCCTGCCCCACCCTAAGGAAGGGTGGTGCTGAGTAGGGAGAAGAAGCTAGAGAGGATCAGGAGAAGGAAGGAAGAAGATCAAGAAGGAGACCTGGAGGAGGCACATGGAAAAGAGAGTGTGAAGAAGCTGTGCTTGCTTCTCAGCCTTGGACTTGTACCAGGGACTTGGAGCACATGCAAGGAGACACTTTAGAGAGACAAAGACAGGGGTGAGAGACCTGTGGAGAGGCTGACAATGACAGCCTTTACCTTGACATGGGTTTTGATGTTGCTCTTTTCCTTCCAGACTTGCCTGGCCATTTCTGCCCCTTTATTATGGGTCCCCACCAGAAGATGCCTTAGACTTGTGGCAAACATTTGGGCCTCTGTGATCCTGCTTCAGGTCAATCCTGCTTAGCTGGGTGTTTACCCATGAGGGCATGGGTAATTTGGGATATTTAATTGAAAGCTATTTTATCTATTTTTTCCCTCTCTTCCTTGCACACTAATTGTTTTAAAGTTATTTTCTATTAAAGGTCTTACACACTAGAGTACATTTGGTCTAGATGCTGCAATGGCAAAACCAATTTAGAGCAGGCAGGTTTGGGGTACTGGGGTATACCTCACCCTGGCCTTGTAAAATCCCAGTTCTGACTGAATGAAATGTGAAACTTAAGATGAAACAGGTGTTTAGTGAATCAAGGTGAGTTTACTTGTGCATAGCAAATGAACTGCAACTAAGGACAGGCAAACCACAGGCAAGTCCAAGGAAATAAAAGAAAACTTGCTTTTACTTGGTGTTAGTTGGAAATTGGGGAGGGCTGTTTTGAACTAAAGTTCATTTAAGAAGACCGCAAGTTCAATGACGAAGGATTTTTTCATTGGTTGCAAGTGGATAAGAAGGAATTCTTTCTTCTTCCTGAGTGAGACCTCGCCTTTCATAGTTTCCTGACTCTATTTTTATTTAGGTTACTTTCCGTCATTTTCACAGGGTTAAGAAGCATCCTCCAGGCTCTCCCCTACTTGACTACACCACTCCGGATCACGTGTGAAGTCACAGCCACCATCTTTCATTCGGGCGGCGGTCATCTTGGTAAAGGTAATGTTGTAGATTGTTTCCCACTCCTACTGGCTCGCCAATATCTGACGTGAAAGCAGAGGATGAGGGTTTATAAAGTATACCACCTTCTTTTAGAGAAAAGGAAATGGCTGAAGGCCTTGACTTGGGTCGGGGGGGGTCTCAGTCTGCCTTTCCTTTACTACGATGGCTACGGAGCACAGACGTAAGCAGCGTGCGCCGCCAGGAGCTTGGTGCGCACGCGCTGCAATGTCGTCACCGACGCGCGACCTGGCCGGCGCTGGAGGAAGGAGGTAGGAGCACCCCGGCGCGGGCGGAGCCCGAGTGCGGGGGGGGCGGGGTGCGGGTAGACCCAGCGGGGGCGCCTTGCCTGGGATCACCCCTTTTGGAGGGATGGAGCTGGAGTTCTTCTAGACTGGGGCGCTTCTGGGGCCCAGTGCTCACGGCTTGTGTTAAGGCTGTACCCATTTCCTGGAGCTAATGACAGGTCCAGAGTGGAGGCGTCGCGTTCGAGGCCACCCAACTCCTACCCTGCCCCGAGCAGCCTCTAGTCTTGGGCGTTACAGAGCTGGGTACTGAGGTCCCCATCTCAAGCACCCGGACGACGATCTGGGGGTGGGGGGTGCCCAATAGGATTCGCTGGAGAACTTATTGGAGGAGGCACCACTGAGCTTCATCTTCTATTCTTGCTTCTCACTAGCACATGCAGTAAATCACTTGGGTCTTGATTTCTTCCTAGAGGTACGGCCTGCCCAGCCAGAGCCACTCCCCGGGCCCCCAAGTGAATCCCCTGCTTCTGTGAACCCTCCCCACCCCCATTCTCATCATCCCCAGAGTGCTCTGACATGCAGATCTACCTGTTCTGCTCTAATGCCCCTCCCTTCATCCTCTAAGTAAATCTCTTTCCAGCCTGCCTCCTGCCTACTGTTGTGGACTAAGATTATTCAGTTCCATTAGGTCTTTACTTAGATGTCTCCTTTAGGAAGTTCTTTCACACTCCTACTTTTCCAGGTTGGATTTCCCAGTGCCCCGCAGGTCCCTTTTGCAAACGATTGGGTGTTGTCACATCTGTCATCTGTCTCCCATTCAGTCCCAGGTAGATAGAAAGGCCATTATTGCTGCCTCTTTCCTGGTCCTACATATGCTAGGTGCTCAGTCCATTGTGTGTGTGTGTGAAGAAAAGCTGTCTGTATCAGCCCTGACTGCACAAAATGTCACAGAATGAGTGGCTTAAGCCACAGATTTTTGTTTGCTCATAGTTCTAGAATCTGGAAGTCCAAGATGAAGATGCCTATTTGGTTCCAGATGAGCTTCTTCCCCACTTGTGGAATGCCACCTTCTCAGTGTTCCCACACATGGTGGGGGAGAGAGAACTCTGTCTTTTGCTCTTCTTATAGGGACACCAACATTAGGTCCCCACCCAAGTCACCTCATAACCTTTATCACCTCTTTATGGGCCCTGTTTGCAAATACAGGCATACTAAGGGTTAGGAAATTTTGGAGAGACATAAACATTTGGTCACCATGTCCCAGACTGAAGGGGGGGTGGCCAAAAAAAAACCTTTAAGGCTTTGCGGTGAGATTGAGCTCTTGAGGCTCTTGAGCAACAGGATATTGGAGGAGGGAGTGCTGGGGCAGAGTCCCTGTAGGTGGCCAGAGTTTTCACAGGAGGGAGGGACAGAATAATATATGTCAAGGGACACAAAGGCTGCAGAAACTGAAAAGGAAAGTGAGTGGAGAGAACAGAAGCTGAATTTGGATACAACACAAAGTGTGAAATAAATAGTGAGGGACCCTAGGAATATTTTGAACAAAGTGTTTATTGAGCTCCAACTAGCTGGGCTTAGGGGACACAACAATAACCAAAGCAGTCCTGGTCTTACTCTCACAAAACTTCCAGCCTGGTGGGGAAGGCATATATTGGTGAATCATAGATGAACAGAAGATACCAAGCCAGATAAATGCCTCAAAGAGAAGTTTGTGCTCTGAAAGCCAGGGAGAGTTTCCTGGAATTGACAACACTAAGCTGGGCCATGAAGTTTAAATAGGAGTTGAACAGGCAAAAAGTGGAACGTAGAGCAGCCAGGTAAGAGGCATAAGTGCAAAGGCCCTGGGGTGGCAAGGACACTGGTGCAGCTGTTGTTGAATGAGTAAGGGAGAGATGCAGGAAGAGGAAGTCTAGGGGTTTCCTCATCTGTACTTGAAAAGTGACACCCCCAAATATACCTTTTGGCACCCTCCTGGGGAGTGCAGTGCATTGAGGGGATTGTAGGCACTCAGTAATAAATGCTTGATATAGGGGGCCAAGAGAATCTGGGAGAAATGTGGGATCAGGCCAGCATATCCAACCCTCTGTGGCAGCCCCCACACCCTGTGAAGGGAAGAACCAGACTGAACCCCACAGCTCAGATGAATAGACCCCTGAGGAGTACCTTGCCACAACTGCAGAGCCAGAACTCAACTCTTAGTTTCCTCTGTCCAATGATCTCCCCTACTTTTCCTTGCTCTGCCCAAAGAGGCAACCTCTTATGGCCTTAGAATCCTGATCTACACTGATATCCCTGAAGGATCAGTAAGACCCCAGACCAGGGCAACAGTGCAGAGGGACTGCACCCGGCTTCTGAGGGACTGACCTTCTCTGTGGCCCTGGACATGTCTCAAAAGCCTCAGGTTCCTCACCTGTAAAATCGGGGTAAAAAATTTTTTTTGAAGATTTATTTTTATTTACTTATGCGTAGAAGAATTGGGGTTTAGGCCAGAGGTGCAGGGGATGAGAGGATTCACCAGAGACAGAGTGGGGAGCAGAACAGGCAGATCGGCTGAAATACGCTGCTGAGGGGAGCAGCAGGCAAGACAGGAGAGGTCTGCTGCGCCATGTGGGTCAGCTCCCTGGCCAGGGATTGAACTCATGCTGCAGTGGCTGCGGATAGATTGATAGCACTGAGACTTAACTCCTGCACCACCAGGGAGGCCCAATGGAAGTAAAATTTTTCTTTTCTTTTTTTTTTTTAAAGATTTTATTTATTTATACATACAAGCTGGGGTACAGGCCAGAGGCTTGGGGCGGCAAGAGGGTTCACCAGAGACAGAGTGGGGAGCAGAACAGGCAGATCAGAAACACACTGCTGAGGGGAGCAGCGGGCAAGGCAGGAGAGGTCTGCCAAGCCATGTGGGATTCTCCCCGGCCGGGCGTCGAACTCGCTTCGCGGGCTGCTGACAGCTCCACAGCGCAGCGCTCAACCGCTGTGCCACCAGGGAGGCCTGGAAGTAAAATTTTTATCCCTTTTCTGCTGCCTAGGAATAAAATGTCTTAGAATGCATCTGAGGCTGTTGGTCAGCATATCCATTGGTTGTGAACTATCACCCAATGCCACTGGATTCCAAACCTCTGACAGGGCACCTGCCCAGGATACCATGCAGATTCCTTCAGTGTTTGGCTCAATCCTTTGCCCACCCACATGACAACTGGAAATTTTAGGCTTTAGAAACCTAAATCAGAATGTGACCTTGCCTTGCTCAAAACTTTTGTACAGCTCCCTGGGGCATACAAAGTAAGATCTTTGTTCTTCCTCAGCCCGTAAGACCTGCCATATAAGCATATAGCCCTTCCACCTCACCCCCTCACCCTTGATCACCCATTCTGGCCTCCAGGGTCACTGTCAAACATGGTCTTATTCCTGCCACAGGGTCTTTGCACACCTTCTGCCTGAAACTCTTACGCTTCACCCTCAAAGTGCTGAACCTGAGCATCCTGGGTCTCAACTTGGTTGCCACCTACCAGGTTGAGAGAATTTACTGCTAAGAATGCTGCAAATAGCAGCTGATGGGAGAGTTCACAATGGGGCCCAGGGATGGGAGCCCTTTTTTCCACAAGTCACATAGCTAGGAGTTTGGATGAGAAGTTGCTTGGTGGTCCTGGGCCAGGATGGTCCCCACATGCTCCCCCTTTGCTCTTAGATGCTGGGCCTATTTCTCAATGGTTCATCCAGGGACTGAGCCAGAGTTCAGGGGACATAGAACAAACCCATTTCCTAAACAAAGCAAACTGAGGCCCAAGAAGTAAAGGCAAGTGCCCTCAACTGCACAGCACTTGTGTCCCCATTAAGTACTCTGCCAGGGGTGCTATTAAATTCTCAGGCACACTATCTATGCCGCCCTCATCTGAAAGACAAGCTTTAGAGATGATACTCCAGGCTCAGCGCCCCCATAATCTGGCCAGGTACCCTCAGTAATGAATGCTTGATTTAGAGAGCCAAGAGCAGCTTACCCACCTTAGATTAGGAATCAGTTCCCATATTTAAGGCTTTGGGGACATTCAACTGGGTTGGTCCTTAGGCCGTAGCAGAAGGCCAGCATGAGGAGGGGAGCATTAGTTCTTTGCATGTCTCATAATTTCTCCTCCATGTATTATGGGACTCAGACCAGGTACCAGTGGTTGGCAGCCTTATGGGTGTGATACTGTCTCCTAGCCATGAGGGAGCTCTTCATGGCAGCTACTTACGGGGGTGAGACTGTGGGACCAGGGACTGAGGCCTTACAGGCAGTGGGGTGGGAGGGCCACTCACACAGACCCATCCAGGGGGTTTACAGCTGCATGACTCCTGAGAGCTGAAAGGTGGCAACAAGCCAGATGTCCATTGGTAGACAAATGGATAAACACAATGTGCTCTATCCACATCGTGGAGTATCAACCATGAAAATGCGTGAAGCCCTGACAACATGCTGTCAACATGGATGAACCTCAAAAATGTTGTGCTGAGAAAAGCAAGTTGTAAAAGGCCACAGAGTTTGAACCATTTATATGAAATGTCCAGAACAGGCAAATCCACCAACTAAGCAGATAACTTTGGTTGTCGGGCTGGAGGAGGGGCCTAGGGAGTGACCGCTCAGGGGATAATGGGCTCTCCTTTTGGGGTGATGGGACTAGATAGGGGTGGTAGTTGCACAATCTTGTGAATGTGCTAAATCCCACTGGGTTTGTTCACTTTAAAATGGTTCATTTTGGGCCTCCCTGGTGGCACAGTGGTTGAGCACTACACTGTGGAGCTGTCGGCAGCGCGCAAATCCCACATGGCGCGGCAGACCTCTCCTGCCGCCCGCTGCTCCCCTCAGCAGTGTATTTCTGATCTGCCTGTTCGGCTCCCCGCTCTGTCTCTGGTGAACCCGCTCGCCGCCCCACGCCTCTGGCCTGTACCCCAGCTTGTATGTATAAATAAATAAATCTTTAAAATGGTTCATTTTATTATGTGAATTTCATTTCAATGAATTTTTTTAAAAATGAGAACACCAGGTCCAAAGCCTCCGTATTACAGATGAGGCCATTGAGGCCCCTAGTAGATCCTGGCTGTGCAGGTCTGAGTCTGGGGTTTGAGGGTGGAGGCCCCTACTCACTGGTCCTTCCCCTCTGCCCACAGCCTGCTGAGGGATGCCCAAGAAGTTCCAGGGTGAGAACACCAAGTCAGCAGCGGCCCGGGCACGGAGGGCTGAGGCCAAGGCAGCAGCTGATGCCAGGAAGCAAAAGGAGTTGGAGGATGCCTACTGGAAGGACGAGGACAAACACGTCATGAGGAAGGAGCAGCGAAAGGTAGGTGGGCCCTGGATGTGCACTGGCAGGTGAGGCTGGCAGTTGGAAAGTGGTAGAGGGTGCCAGGAGGCCCCTGGGAGGTAGGCACAGCAATGGCTCATGCAAAGGCCGGGGGTGGCCAGGACTTGTTTCTCACCAGAAGTGATTCTTCCCCAGACGATACATGGCGACAGCTTTGGCTGTCACAGCTGAGGGGTGGAGGGTGCTGCTGGCATCTAGCGGGTGGAGCCAGGCATGCTGCCCAATACTCTATACTGCACGGAAGCCCCACCACAGAGCCCAGGCTGGCCCCAGATGCCACCAATGCTGATGCTGAGAAAAGAAGTGACAGATCCCTCTGAACCTGACCACAGTTCTCTTTGGAGCTTTTATAAAACACAGAAGTGGGCAGGGACAGCTGTTTGTCCTCTAATGGGCCCAGTGCAAGACCAACAGTGGGGGCTTAATTGGTGACAAGGGAATGGTTGAGGCTGGTGCTCATCTGCTCAGTCCAGTAGGTGGCATCAGAGACCCAGCTAAGGGCAAGCTCCTATTTCACTGGTTAGTCTCCTGCCTCTGGTGGAAGCTGGGGAACCCCTTCCCTACCCAGGGCAGAGAAAATGGCTTTTGTTCATTGGGAAACTGATAAAGGCAATGAAGAATAGTGGCAGCAACACACACCCAGTTTGTGGACCTCTGGATACTCCTTGGAGTTTTTCCCATCATTTTTCTGTGCAAGGCTGGATTCACCCTTGTTTTTATTGAATTGAATGTCACCATTTACCTACCATCATTCTGCTTCCCATTTTGCATTGAAAGCTTTAAATTTTCTTTTCTAATATAAAAACTCACATGAATTTCCAGTCACCCTTGCACAGAGATCATGCAAATATTCTCTGTATCATTCCAATTGTATAGTCTACATACTACTGAAGCACTTGTTTTCTTTCTGATGTGCACCCATGAGCAACGTGGGTTTGAACTGCAATAGTCTGCTAAAACCAAGATTTTTTTCAATAAATACCATTGGTCCTCCCTATCCTTAGGTTCAGCGTTCACAGATTCAAGGTGGGTGTTGGTTGGTTCAATCTGTGGATGTGGAATCCAAGGATAGGGTGGCCAACAATAAGGGCCTTAAAGCATCTATGGGTTTTGGTATGATGTGATGTGTGTGTGTGTGTGTCCTGAAGTCAATACCCTGCAGATACCAAGGAAAAACTTAGTTAAGCTTTAGAGGTATCAAAAATTATGTGTACATTTTCAGTATGCAGGGGTTAGATCGGCACTCCTCATTGCCCCATTGTTCAAGGGTCAACTGTATAGGAAAATTGAAAACCCAAAAGGAAAACCAGCGTCCTCCGGAGATTTATTATCCAGACAGAAAGGTCAGAGGCTGTTTGACAGTCCTGAGGCAGCAGCCCAACGCTCAGGAGGCCTATCTTGCTCTGCGTCTTGGGCCCTACCTCATTTCCACCCTCTAGGAAGACAATGAGGCACAGAGAAGGCAAGGAGCACAGGTCACAGGGCTATGAGTTGGGGCTGGAACCTGGCTGGTCCCCACTGAAACCAGAAATCCACCTTCTGTTTTGTTAGGTTTGGGTACACACAGGTGGGCATCTTGTCCTTGGACTGTAGATCTGGAGCTTTGCCTGAGTGTTCACCTGTGTAGCGTCCACCTAGAAGGACAGATAGAGCAGAGGTCAGATGGTCTCTCAGAGCCACTTGACGTTGCTGTAGCACTGAAGCCACTGTCCACAAATAGCTGTAGCTGCATTCCCATGAAACTACCAAGACAGGTGGAGGACTAGAGTTTGCCAACCCTGCTCTCAACCATCCCCAGCCCCCAACCTCTTCCAGGAAGTCCCCCCTCCTGACTGTTCTTTGTGGAGCTGCCTAGATTTTTCTTCCCTGTTATGTATTTTTCTGGGGTCTGACCATCCTGCTTGCTAACGGGCACATGGGCCTGCATTGACGTGGCTTATCTGGGCCCTCTTTCCTTGAGAGAGCTGCTTTAAGATTTTTTTTTTTAGGATTTATTTATTTATGCATACAAGAGCTGGGGTATAGGCCAGAGGAGTGGGGGGGGGGAGTGGTGGTGGTGAGAGATTCACCAGAGACAGAGTGGGGAGCAGAACAGGCAGATGGACTGAAATACACTGCTGAGGGGAGCAGTGGGCGAGACAGGAGAGGTCTACAGCGCCATGTGGGAAACTCCCTGGCCTGGGATTGAATTCGTGTTGCAGTGTCTGCTAATAGCTTCATAGTGCTGAGTCTTAACCCCTTACGCCACCAGGGAGGCCCAGATTTTTTTTCCTACAAGAAAAGGAAATCCATACTTGCTCTAAAACACTAAGAAACAAGACACGTGACACCAAAGGCTTTTCTCACTAACCTACCCCCGTGTTTTTGGTTAAATGGGTTCCCCAGGCACATCTCTCTCAGCCACTGGCATCAGCTACCAGCTGGAGGTTGGCCTGTGTCTCCATTTGTTCTATATTCAGCAACATGGCATTGAGTACCTGAGTCTGAGTTCCATCTCATTTACAAAGCTCTTTGTTGTAGTTCCAGAATATTCCACCAAGTGGACTCATCCTTCCCTCTTCACTGGTTGCCACCAAATGCAAATTGTCTTTTTAAAAAATTGCAAAGTTACTTAAAAAAAAATTTTGTTGAATGTCAAAGTAGAAATGCTAACATTCCCTTCTCGGCCCCATATCCCTAGAGACTAATGCTAATGGCCACATGCTGTATGTTCTTCCTGAGTAATTGAGTCTTCCAGAACTTATTCATTCATTCATCACACTTTCACCAAGCATCTGTTGTGGGCTGGGTGCCAGAAGGCAGCCTTTCAGAACCCAGGCCAGGTCCTTCCTGCTTCCTGCCTCCGGGATACACCAGACAATTGGAGTCTAGGAACAGGGATTTACAGAACACAGGAAGGAGCCTGGTTGGGGAGAGGGCACTGGCGGAGTGAACATGAGGCGAGTGCCACAGTGGGCAGAGCTCCAGGAGGATATCCCCTATAACCAGTGGGGAAACTGGGGCTCCAAGCACAGTGGTCCTGCCCCAGGTGTCTGAACACAGAAGTGGGAACTTAGTCCCTATACTCAAACACCCTTGACCTGTACCTCCCCCCAACCCCCACTTTCCTGCCATGCAGGCTGAGTGGGGGTCAGAGCCTTTAGTGTCTTGAAGAGGAGAGGGGAGGGTGAGAGGTGGATTGCACGCACAGAGACTGTCCCAAGATGTGAGGCAGAGTTACAGACGGTGGGTAGGAGGTGCTGGGTTAGCCTATGACCAAACCACACTAAAAATGAACCAGAACCTCACTGTGTGCCCTGAAGAGTGGGAAGGGCAGTGACGAAAGTCACAAGCTGAAGGGCAGCTGTCTTCTTTTCCAGCTAACATCAGGGCTTTCTTGGGGAACCAGCATAGGATCAGCTCCAGCCCCTGTGACACAGCCCCTGTGCCTCCCCCAATGTTTCCTGGCCTTAAGGGCAGAACCCCGTCCCAGGCACATTTGGGTCCAGGCCCTCCTATGGCTCCTGTCACCTTTGAATCAATCAAAAGCTCTCTGGTTGATCTGGTACTACCCCCTCCACACCTTTTCTCCTTACTCTCCAGTCTAGATATACCAGCCTCCTAGCCCCTTCCTATAGCACACTAAATGGTTCCTGCCTCAGGGCCTTTGCACCTGCATTCCACCAATGGGTCTCTCTTGTCCTGTGCCCAGCTCTCTCTGGACTTACTTCTCTAGCCCAGGTTTCCTTTTCCCTAAGAGAGCCCCCCATCCACCTGCCCTTGCCAAGGTTCCCTGTTATTCTCATGATCAAGTAGGATGGGAGCACTGGGGTAGCCCATTCTGTTCCTAGCTCTGTCCCCTGCACTCAGCACAGGATCTAGCACACAGGGCCACAGTCCATGTTGGTTGAGATGAAAATCCAGACTCTGTGAGAGGAATGGAGGCTTAAATTCCCCACCACCACCACCACCACCATCCCTCCCTCCAGGAGGAGAAGGAGAAGCGGCGCTTGGAACAACTGGAACGCAAGAAGGAGACACAGCGCCTACTAGAGGAGGAAGACTCCAAGCTCAAGGGTGGCAAGGCCCCCCGGGTGGCAGCACCCAGCAAGGTTACCCGTGCCCAGATAGAGGAGACGCTCCGCCGAGACCATCCCAAGGAAGCACCAGACCCAGGTGGGGTTTCACCCTACTCTGGAGCCTCTTTGATCCACTAAAGGATGAGTAGCAGGGCTGACCCCTGGCTTGAGTCCAGGTGCCTTGCCCACCTCCAGAGAAGGTGCCAGGCTCTGGTGGCCAAGGGCAGTTCTGCAGTGCCCTGGCAGGCCCAGCTCCAAGCACAGACAGCATCGGCCCCACATATGGATACTTGTCTGCTCTGCACCCACCCATAGCTTTTGTGTTCTGGGGTCCCTAGGACATTGATGGAGTGTCCCGAGGCTGAAGATACAATAGCCATGGGCAAGGCTCCTCTCTATGAGCCCATTTGCAGAGAAGTTCAGATCACTGTACAGCCTAGGCAGAGGGCTGGACACTGGGAGGTCAGGAGGGGCCCATCCTTAGATAGGTGGGTGGGTTGGTCGCAGGTAGGTACTAGGTACGACCATAGGTGGGAGGGGTTCCCAGCCCAAATTGAGTTTCTATCCTCCCCCACTATTCTTTACCTGCCTGCCCCTCTCCCTCCCTTTGCTTTTTCCCCAACTCTGCATTTTTCTAATTTCCCTGGAACTCTGCATCTCTGCTTATCCCTTACTGTCTCGCCCACCTGCCGCCTTCAGCTGAGAAAGCCAAGAGTCACCTGGAGGTGCCGCTGGAAGAGAATGTGAACCGCCGGGTGCCGGAGGAGGGCAGTGTGGAGGCGCGCACCATAGAGGATGCCATTGCTGTGCTCAGGTGGGGCGGGGCCTGGACTCCACCCTGGGCCTTGGGGGCAAGGCCTAAGGCTGAGAGGCGGGCTCAGCGTTCAGGGCGGGCTTGGCACTGGGGCAGGGCTTTCCCTGGGGTCTGGATCTTTTGCCTGGGCTGGTGGGTGGGTGATACGTCGGGGGTCCCCTGTGACACCTGTGTCCACCCCTAGTGTGACCGAGGAGGCTGACCGTCATCCTGAGCGCCGCATGAGGGCGGCCTTCACTGCCTTTGAAGAGGCGCAGCTGCCACGTCTTAAACAAGAGAACCCCAACATGCGCCTGTCACAGCTGAAGCAGCTGCTCAAAAAGGAGTGGCTGCGTTCCCCGGACAACCCCATGAACCAGAGGGCCATGCCCTTCAACGCCCCCAAGTGAGCCCGGAAATGGGGTAGCCATTCCATGGGTAGTCAGGGTCATGACCCTCCATGCCCTCCCGCCAGGTCAGCTCCGATGGTTACAGAGAAGGTGAGCCATGGCGCCTGTGTCTAGGAGCTAGGTGGCATCATTGGCCACGCTTCCTGCCAGGTGGTCCCTGCTCCCGGTAACACCCACCCCCGTTTCCAGTGTGTGCGGAGCCCGGGACTGAACACCCAATAAAGATGGTCGGTGAGGCAGAGTGTGTCCTTGCAGTCTATGAGGGGGTAGGTGGTGGGGGTGGGGGGACCACACAGGGCCCAAGACCTGAAAAGTACAAGGACCCTGAGAGTGTTGCCATGGCTGCAAGCTGAGTGCTGTGCCACTCTCCTGGCTGGGCTACTTGTTTCTTGAGGGACCTGTACCACTGTCCCCCCCACCCCCAATTATTGCTGGGCTCCTGCAAGGGGGTGACTCAGAAATGTCTAGCCCGTGCAGCACTTCAGGAGAAGAACCAGAGGAGAGCCGGAGGTGCCTTGTTGGCAGAGTGCTTCTGGTTCAGAGGCAGCAGGAGTCTTGACCAGCTACCAGCTCACAGCCTGTGCTTGGTGTCAGGAAAGATGGATTGCTCTGCTGTTACTTCAGTGTGGGGGGCATCTGGGCTAAGTCCTGGGCAGGCATCTTGGTGGGTGATTTCTTCATAGTGGGCCTTAGGAGATAAGTCAGATTGCAAGTAGGGCACTGGACAGGGTAGAGGCTGGAGGGGGCAAGTGGATCTGGGCAGGAATAAATGTTATATTGGCTACATATCTTGGAAAGGCTGGCCAGGGCTTTAACCTGGTTTGACTTCATGGAGTTTAACTGACCTTAAGGAATCAGAGAAGGAAGGGGGCTGGAAGATGGGTCCACATTTGGGGATGGGGTCAAAGGGTTTGCTAGACACTGCTATGGCTTTCACTCAAGTGATACTCCTTCTACACCCATAAAGCTGCCCTGTGGCCTCCACTCTTACCCTCCTGAACTCCAGCCCTGCCTGCCTCTTGCTGTCAGCTTCTCCAACAGTAGGCTCGTTACTCAGGCCCTCTGCCCTGTTAACTCCTCCTGCCAAGAAGGCTATTCTTCCAGATCTCCAGTCTCAGAACCAGATCCCCAGGATGTCTCCAACCCTGAGGGGTCAGAGTAGGCCAAAGGGCCCTGAGCTCTTCTCTGAGATAAGGAGGTAGAGGGCTTTACAAAGGAAGGATCTGGAAGGATGCATAGGAGTTTTCCACACAGAAAAAAAAGGCTGCGCAAAGGCCCAGAGATCACAGCCTTCCTGTTTAAGGGAGGGGTACCACTAATAATTGGGCACAGTTGAGGTGTCACATGGAGGATACCTGAAATAAAGGCAGCTGATATCAAAACTAGGCAACAAATACTGAGCACTGGCTTAGTTGGTGGTCCTCCAAAAAGCCAACCCTGAGACAAGGACTAGAAGACATGTGAGTGAACCTGGAAGATCTCAGGAAGACCCTGCAGGAGTACCAATGAGCGGAGTCCCCACCAGGAAATGGGAGACTGGATCAACAGTGAGAAGCAGGACTTAGTACTGGGTGCTGAGCCCTGGCCCAGCACAGGGTAGCAAACATCATCTCGGCCCTAGTGACAGAGATATTGATCCCCTTCATAGGTTGGAAAACTAAGTCACCTGCCTGTGGCACTTAGGCAGGCAGCATCTAGAGCTGTGGGGGAGCCTCAGGGATGGCAGTGAGGTCTCAATCAGGTCGAAGTTGTCAGCCACAAAATGGGCGGAGACAACCCCACATGGCTCTTCCCATGGAGACCTGCATTCTAACAGTGCCTCTGAATCTGGCTTCTTAAACCGTAGGCAAGGTCTTTAATGAGTTATACTGAGAAATAGTGATTGTTTCTTTCTCTACAAAGTGGAACTAAAGTAAGTGCCCAACGCTAGGCTGTCTGAAGAAGGAGCCTGGGAAGGGAGCCACCTGCCTGGCCACATTAGGATTTTGTAGCCAGGAGTGAGGAAAGGTCTGACACCAAGGAGTATTAGTCCAGTGGGGCATGCAGGCACTTGTGTGCCAGGCTGAGGAACAGAGCTTCAGTCCAGGGCGAAGGGGAGTCATGGCGGTACGTTGAGTCAAGTAGGAAGAGATTTAGCTACCTGCCCCTGGCAAGCTCTGCCCAGGACCTCTGTGGGTGGCAGCGGTGAACCAGAAGGTGAAGATGAAGCAGAAGCTGAGCTGACGCCTTTCGGCCCTTGGGAATAAAGACGATGTTGGAAACTCGTGTTTCTGTTCACAGAAAAGCCCCTTCCCTGGGCGTCCTTGCCCCCGCGGAACCTTGAGCCCGCGCGTGCGCGCTGGCAAGAGGGAATCCCCCGCTCCGCCGCAATGCGCAGGAGGGGGCGTGAGACGGGATTTCCGTGCGCTCCCAACCTTGCCCGCGTGCGTTGCCTAGACAACCGGGCGGGGCCGCGGGGACGCCGGGCGCGCACTGCGCCTGCGCGGGGATACTCTTGTTGTGCGCCAGGGTTTTCCCGTCGTCTGCGGGTCGGAAGGGAACGCCGCGCCCTGTGCGCTTGCGCTTTTGTCCTCCCTTCCTACCCCCACACCCATCCGTGGGCCAGGGAATCCTCACCAGCCGCAGTGCGCACTGGGGGCGGGGCGGGGAAACCGGCTCAAACCGGAGTGGGGTTAGCCGTGGAGGTGGAGGGGGCGGGAGCGAGAGCGGGGTCTTCCCGAGGTTCCCGCTACAGCCCTCGCCGTCGCCTTGACAACCGCGCGCGGGCCGCAGTGCGGGGGCGGGGGCGGGGGCGGCCTTGGGAAAGCCGGGATGTTCTGCGCCTGCGTGGGGCTAGGTGCCTGCGGCCGGGGTTCCCCCTCTTGCACCCCAGGGATCGGAACGGGAAGGTGCGGGAGGGGAGGAGAAGGTTGGTGCGGTGGGTAGGTGGCGCGCTCTCAGAGAGGGGCTCCCTGAGAGGATGGGGAGGATGGCGACGTGAAGTGGGAAAGGGTGGGTGCGGGCGAAGGTAAGGGTAACAGAAAGGATGGGGATGATGAGGGAAAGGGTGCAGGAGGAAAGGGGCCCCGGGGAGGAGTCCAGGGAGGAGTGCAGGAGACAACAAAGGAAAAAGGAGGAAGACTGGAGATACCGGGTGACAAAGAGAAGGGGAGGGGAGAAGGAAGACTGGCTGAGAAGACCGAACCTGCAGGACCCCCACCACCACCACACACGTGCACCAGAAATTCAGCTCTAGGGTTTCCAGATTTAGAAAAGAAAAAAAAAATTACAGGCCGCTCAGCTAAACTTGACTTTTAGAAATAAAACGAATTTTTATTTTTATGACTATGTCCCTTTTCGTGCCCTGCGTTTCATCTGGCAATCCTGATCTTGATCACTCTCCACCCCATATCTTTGAGCCTTTGTGAAAGCCCCAAGACTTCGTAGATGATGCTTTTGTCTCTCCCCTCCCTAGTTCTCCCTGCACCCTCACACACTGCCCCCCCCTTTCCTATTATCTGCCGTCATCCAGGCCTTGACCACAACCAGCCTGAGGTCCAGTTCTGGCCAGGTAGTGAAAAGTGCAAAGGCATGGCACCCACAAGCACCTTCAGGGGCAATTCTTGATTCCTCAACGCCACCCCCCACCCCCAGCCCCACAAACCCTCCTTAGATCTGTCCCTGCAGAGGCAATGGTGTATGCACCGTTAGTCACCTCAACCCTGGGAACTTCCACTAGCCAGGGCCCCATTAATCTCCGAACACATAAGCACACATAGCAGGTGCTGAAAAAACATTTGAGCACGATTTTATGGAGGCAAGTATGGGAGAGGGGAGGGTGTTTGATTTCTCAGCACAACAGCTGCGTTTTCAATCCCATGGGAGCACATACCCTCTTTGGGCTTTTGTACCAGCCAACAAAGCAAATTTTCTTTTATCCTTCCCTTTGGCTTCAAAAAAGTGTAAGGTAATAAATCAGGGAAAAGCTATTAACAGGGGAAAGGTCAACCTCTAGCCTCCTGTGGTCTTGGGCTGACCCCAGAGTCTCCCTGCCCCCCACTGCTCAGCAATCTTTGCTTTTCATATTTATTTACCATCCTGACACTTGCCTGGCCCTAGCTTCTGTTCAGCAAGCCAGGAACACGGTCCCTGTGGATCATTTTTTCTAGCGCATGTATTCTGGAAGTGGGTTAAGAGTCCAGGGGAGAGGAATATCAGAGCGCCTGTTTTTACTGTCACCATCCTAGGCAGTTCCCACTGCAGAATCTTTCCTCCCTTATCCTAGGGGTGCTTCCAGAGCAGCTAGCAGGGCAGAGGGTCCTTATTATGGAACTGGATATCTCCTGGGGTTGTGGTGTCAGAGTTCCCCATCTCATCAGCCAGACCCAAGTTGCAGGAGGTTCTACCTTCCCCTCCGGGAGGCATAAGGTCACTTAGTTAACAGACCACACCAGAGCAGGGCAGGATAGTAAACTAGGGTGCCATAGAAAGGATGACTCTAAGGATATGACATTTGCCCAGGTTCTGAAAGACAATAGGGAATGAAGCAGTCCAGGGAAGGGCATACTGGCAGGACAGATACAGAGGGCCAAAGCTGGATGGGTTAGGAGAGACACTGGGTGTGGCAGGAGTGTGGTGGCCTGCCAGGGCAACAGTAGAAATCTTGGGACAAAGGTGACAAGGGGCCAGACTACTCCCAGAAAGGTCAAATTCATCCTCTTGGTTCAAGGAGGGGGTTGGAATTATGCAGGGCAGGAATGTAACCAGTCACATGGGTGAGGATGTAATTTGATGGCAGCTTCAGTGAAAAAGAAACAGCGGGGACCAGACAAGGGACTTAGAGGGCAAGTGTACAGGAGAAACTGTCACAGCTGCCTCCCAAATATCCCACTCTCTGACCAAGAAACTGGCCTCAGCCTCCCCAGAGGCACTGGGAGTCTCCCCCACCAAGGCGCCTGGTGACCCCCTCTGTCAAGTCCCAGCGGGTTTCATCAACCCATCAACCCCTCCTCTCTCCCTCCACTGTGCAGACCCCGGAGGCTCCCCCTACTCCTTTGTTCTCTTTCCCTCTCTACACTGTCACGGTCACGCTGGCGACACCTTCTGAGCCCATCTCTCACACACTGGAGGGGAGGGGATGCACAGGTAGTACTCCCCACCCGTCCGGGTGGTTGGTGTCCCCCAGTCAAGTAGGTGCCTCGGAATCCCGGCCTGCCGAGCTCATTACGTTTCCGCAAGATGCTCCTGCTGGAGGCGGGGTGAAGGGGGAGGGCTATTTTTAGAATGAATGGAAGGAAAGAGAGGGGGAAACAATAACAACAAAAAGGTTAGAGGCTAGTAGAAACCTCATTGCTCCCAAGAGGAAACCCCCTTCATTCCAGGCCAAAGCAGAGGATGGGTGGGGGGTTCAGAGAGGAGAATGCTCGGACTGTCTTGGAGAACTCAGTGGCTTGGGAGGGCATCACGCTTCCTGGGAGTCTTTGGGGGGCCCTGGAGGAGGAGAAAATCAAAACAGCTGGCAGCCAAAATTCTCCTTAGCAAGAGAGACCACAGAGGTGGATGCTGTCTATTGGTTGGAGGTAACAGGTTCTGAGAGCTGCCTGGGCAGGGCCAAGGTCACTGGAGGGGCTGAGGTGTGTGTGTGTGTGTGTGTGTGTGTGTGTGTGTGTGTGTGTGTGTGTGTGTGTGTCAGAGAGAGAGACCCTCCAGTGACCCAGACCCCAGGAGCCACATTGTTTTAACAGAGTGACTTTCACGATCCTGCCACCCATTCAAGTTCAGGCGGGTGAGGAGGTGGGGGAAGGCACAGTCCAGCGGTGAGATTGAGAAGTTTTCTGTGGCTTGTTTTCTAGCCACTCGGGTCCTCCTCCCTCACTGGTACCTTCCATCCCAGCATCAGCACTAGCTGGCGGAAGACTCTGGGATCCCGCGAAACCTTTAGACCTCAGAATTGGCTCAAGGCTAAGGGCAGGGGGCTTAATTGTTCCCTTTCTCTCTCTCCCTGGCTCCTCTCCTTCCTGGACGCTGAAGAGCAGACCCCATAGTGAGGGGGACAGCAGGTTTTTGCCCTTCTACAGCTCTGGGTCCAGACGAGGGGACCCCCCCCAACTCTGGGTCTCAGTTTCCTCATCTGTGTAATGAGCACCGGGGAGCGGCGGCGACAGAGGGTCCTTTTGGAGCGTTGTTTCGGATTTGCAGTCACGCCCCTAGGGGGAGGGGGCTTGTGCTAGACCAAATAAGGGGACTCCCTCCCCACCTTCTGGAGAAGCAGTGTTGGGAGGGAGGTCGGGCTGTGGCCGCTACCCGCGGCCCTGCTCCCTTCGCGGGGTCAGCGCCCCTCCCTGGGTGGCGGGGCGGGGCCCAGGGCGCCGAGGAGGGGGTCAGCTCTGCGGCGGCGCGCGCACACCCTCCTGCTCACACGCCCTTGCCCGGCGGTGCACTTGTCTTCGCGCGCGGGGCAGTCGCTGGGGCTCCTGCTGCTGCGGCCGGCGGTCGGTGAGTAGGCAGGGAGGGGGTCACAGGGCGGAGGTGTCAGCCGTGCTCCCCTTCTCCTGGCGGGGGGTGCAGCGATCAGGGTTTGCCTGTCTTGGGGCATTCAAAAGGGGAGCTAAGGGAGGATGCGAGGGAGAACCCCCTCCCTTCCCCCTCCCAACACCGAACCCGGGGTCAGCTCCAGAGCCCTCCAAACGCACCGCGCATAAGGGGGCTTCTGCTCCCGCAATTTGAGATCTGGAGACATTCTCCCACCTGGTGAAGGTGGGAACATGGGGACCCTTAGTGCTGCCCTTAGTGGAGGGAGTGAGGGAAGGACTGACCCCCTCCCCCCAGGCCTTTCTCTCCTAGAGTGTGACTGGGATTCCCCGCTGCAGAGTGGAAGGGAACCCCCACCTGCCAGCCTACTGTGGGTTGGGAGCTTGCTCTGTGCTCTTCTCTGTGCTTATTCCTCCCCCTCCCCCCCACTGACAAAAGGAGGGCTGGAGGCCCAGAGAGGGTTACCTTTTAACCAAGGTCACCCAGCAGGGCAGGGGCAGAGCTGGGTTTGTAGCTAGCTCACTAACCCCAGAACCCAGCTGGCTTTGTCAGTCTTAGGATCCTCTGCTCCCTGCGTTTAACTGTGAGAGTGGGTGTGAGGCCCCCGTTTGGGCCCTGAAAACGGGGAAGGGGTATTGGGGTTCTTCACTCCTAGTGTCTCTGCCCTGGAAACCCAGGATGGACTTGGTGGAGAAGCCCGGGCTTAGCTCCCACCTCTGGGCTCCCAGGTCTCTCATCCCCTCTTCCCTCTATCCTTTCCCTTAGAGGAAACCACCGACTGGGGGGGGGGGGGCGCCGTGTTTCCTAATGGGTGAGCCAGAGCATTATAAGCCAGAAGAATGAGCTCCATTCTGCAGCATGCTCCTTCTGGCTGACCTTGGAATCCCTCCAGAGTCCACTCCAAGACCCCCCTAACTGGAAAGAGTAATCCCTGAGTTCTGCCACTGGCTCACCCAGAGACCCCTGGCAAAGGAAAGGGCAACCAAGGCTCAGACATTCAAGGACAGGTTTCCCTTTCAGTCATGTTCTGGGGTCTGGCTATATTCCCAGACCCCAGGGGACTGCCTTATGCGCCCTGTGCCTCCATGCACCAGGGTGGACACTGGGCACTAATGTGCTCATATGGAGACTCTGGAGACAGCCCCGTGTAGATAGAGTGAACACCAGGAGGGAGCTAGGGCAGCTGTAGATTAGGGAGAGAATTTGGGGGCTGCCAAAGAGAGATTCCCCCCTCCTCCATTCTCAAACCAGTCCATCCCAACCTCACCCACCCAGATCTCCCCATGGTGAAGGAATCAGAGGGACACAGGGGAGGACAGGAAGCAACGTCGGGAAGGGCAGTGTCCGTTGGTAGGAGGTAAAGCCTCTGGGGAGGAGAACTGGTATGGGGGGGGGGCAAGGTGTTAGCCAGGATTCACCCAAAGGAGGAAACTGAGCTCTGCTGAACAAACCACACCCCTGATCTTTAAAACTTTTGAGGTGACCAAGCTCGTCGGAACCTAAATGTGTTCTAAGGGCCATTGCAATCTGGGAGCTATCCAAGCCCTCACCTTCTCGGGTCCTGCCTCCAGCCACACCCCTTCTGTGTCTGGTCCTTACAGGTCCAGGGGAAAAGAAAGGCAGCCACACCCCCTCTCTGAACAAGTGGTAACCCAGCAGGATCGAAGGGGACCAGCCCCTTGGTGGTGGCTCCAGGGTGAGTGAATCCCAGGTCAGCGCACCTTTGGGGGTAAGAGTGGTGGTGGGGAAGGGGGAGAGGGGGAGTAGAAAAACTGTTGACTTAAAGAAAAGTGCCAGCCTTTGAAGGTACTGACAATAAGTACTTAGTACTTAGGAACTAACGATATAATAATACCGATGATGATGACGATGATGAAATAATAAAAATGACTGTGCTGTCTAGAACTCTCCCTGCCCCCCGCCCAAGTCATTGTCCACTTTCTCTGATAACTGGTGGTGGGCAGCCAGCTCAGAAAGGCTAAGTGACACACAGTGTCACCCACCTGAAGGGGGAAGTGGAGCCACATTGGGAGAATCAGGGCCTCTACAGTCTCCACGGTCACCCTCCCCCAGCCCCAGGGCCTCACTTTGGGGAGAGAGCCCTCAGGGAGCTGCTCTGGCACAGGCAGTCCCTTTGCACCTTCCTTCCCCTGCGAGCATCGAGCATCGACTAATATTCTAGGGTGGGCAGTAAGCTGCCTAGGGGGTGTGGAAAGGACAGAGGTGCCAGTCCCTCATCAGTAGGGTTGTTTAGTCAGTCAGTAAGCACTAAATAGTTGCCAGTTGCCAGGTCCTGAGCTGGGTGCTGGGGACACTTTGGGGACTGAGGCAGGTCCAAATCAGCTTTTGGTCGGAGGAAAATCAAACACCATGATGGATTTGACAGTGAATGGAGGAGGAGAGAGAGGGGCTCCCATAGATGGCAGAGTGGCCTCTCCAGGAAGGTGACCCATGAGCTGGGAACAAGGAGACAGGCAGACAAGCATTGAGAGAACAGCATACCTCGCAGAGGGAATGACATCTACAAAGGGCATGTTTGAGGAAAAGTGAGGAGGCTGGTGTGGCTGGAAGAGAATGATCGAGGGGGAAAGAGCAAGAAGGTAAATGCAGGGAGGTCTGCAGGCAGGGACTAAAACTCAGCACGAGGAACTTGGGAGGAGGTGAGGGGGTGGACTGCAAAGCAATGGGGAGCCATGGAGGGTGTGTGAGCAGGATAGACACAGGATCTAATTATGATTTTCAGAAGCCCCTGTGGTTGCCAAGGAGAGCAGGGACTGTCAGTCTGGAGAGGAAGTGGCAGACGGCCAAATCAGAAGCCAAAGAGGCTGGGTATCAATAGCTGGGCAGGGACCAAGGCAAGGGCTCAGGGATAGAGATAGGTGGGCACATCCTGGGACCAAACTGGACATGGAGATGGTTCATGTGGGGCCAGGTTTCTGTCCCAGGGAAGTAGGGATCCTTTGTGTCAGGAGAAAGCTGGAACAGCATCCTGGAGGAGGTGTCGTTGCCTTTTGAACTGGATTTAGAAGTAGAAGTTTGTCAGCGGGTAAGGTTAAGTGTCCCAGCTCTAATTGTCCCAGATGCCATGAGTGCCACAGGTAACCACAGAGCCCCCAGAATCTGATTTTAGCAAGGAAAGGTGGTGAGGGGAGGGGGGGCACAGAGTGAGACTGGCAGAGACTGGACTGGAGCCAGAGAGGCCAGGAAGGTGAGCAGGCCAGAAGCACCAGGAGCACCCAGAGAGCGCCACCTGCGTGCCAGCACATTTGAGGGGCATTAACTCCCTGACCCCCTGCGGCTGCCTCCGAGGGTCCTGATGACGAAATTGAGACTCAGAGGTACAGTCCCTAGCCCATGACCCCTGTCAGAGTGTCCCCGGCTGCCAGAAAAAATCATCACAATCTGGGTGCTTAGAACAACAGGAATTTATTCTCTCAGGGTTCTGGAGACCAAAAATCTGAAACCCAGATATCAGTAGGGCCATTCGCCCTCTGGAATCGCCAAGGGAAGATCCTACCTGCCTCTTCCAACTTCAGGGGGCCTCAGGTGACCTCAGTTTGTGGCACATCCTTCCAGTCTCTGCCTCCGTCTCCACATGTCCTTCTGTGTGTGTCTGTATCTTCACACAGCCTTCTTATAAGGACACCAGTCATTGGATTAGGACCACCCTGACTGAGTATAGCTTCATCTTACTTTAACTACATTTGCAAAGGCCATATACCCAAATATGGCCACGTATCAGGACACCTGCTGTGATTTGGAGTCAAGTCTCTGTCCCCAGGGTTTGTGCTGAGGCAGAGGCTGCAAGGTGCAGGAGAGGGAGGGGTGGCCTGGAGCAAATTTAGGGGTGAGGATGGATTAGATATGGAGTTGCTGGGGAGAGTTGACCCTAGCATGATGAGGGAGGTGATGCTGGTGTCTGAGGCAGGGATGGTACTGTCAGCTGAATGGAGAAAACACTCCTAGGGTGAGGTGCCAATGCACGCGATGGAAACTCCACAAAATCTCAGGTGCTTTTCAGGGACTCCCTGGTATGATAGTCTCCTCCTTGCCTGCCTGTCACTCCAGGCTCCCACGTCCTCCAGGCCAAGGACTTCGGGCTCAGTGAACTGCCCACTGTGAGGACCAGGGGGTTCCAGGTATAGCCCCTCTGCACCCTCCCTGGTCAGATTTCCTCTGTAGATCCTTTGCAAGGGATGTATTAACTCAAGATTTTTTCCTTGCCCATGGGCCTGAAACTGTGAACTGGGGGGATTTTGTGTGTCATCTTTCCTCAGAATGTAAGCCCTGCGTGCAAGTGCTGACACAACGGCACAATGAATGCAGCGTCTCCTGGGCCCTGAATCTGGGAGGCCCCAGGAACAAGCCGTCTGAGACAGCTGCCCCAGCTCCCCTGGCCTTCCTGCTCTCCTTCTTACCTCTCCCACCAATGCATAGCACCCTAGAGAGATCACCCCTCCATCACTCCTGCTTTGCTCAGAATTCCCACACACACAGCCCTGTGGGAGGGACCCCTGTCCATCTCTGACTTGCTGGCTAGTCCAGTCTCTCCCTGGACCACGTCCTCTGAGTCCCACCTCAGGGCCTTTGCCTTGCAATTGCCCATGCTGAGTATATCCTCCTCCCTGCTCTCCCAGCACCAGCAGCTTGGACCCTTTAGACTATCCCCTCTTCCAGGAGGCCCCCTCTGACCACCCTAAAGTCTCCTCGTCCCTGTTCCTATTTTTTGTGACTTCATTGGATCTTTTCCCAATGTTTTTATCTATAATTCTTGCTGTTTCATCCCTTATTTGAAGAGGGTGCTCCCCCCTCTAGAAGATCAGCACTAGACTCAGAGAAGAGGTTCGGTGGATATGTGGGTGGGCACATGGATGGATGAATGGGTGGATGGACGGGTGGATGCACGAGTAGTGGATGGCTGAATGCTGGGTGAATGAATGAATAAGTGAATGGATGGTTATATTGCCCACACTGCCATCCCCACACTCATGGGGCCCAGCGTTCAGCCTCTGTTCAGGCAGCCATCTTTTAAACCCAAGATAGGTCTGGTATTTCTGTGGCTTCAGCCTCCCTCCTCCCCACCCCCAGGGCTCTCTTCTGGGTCCCTCAGTTCTTGTGAGGTTCTCCAGGCCTCCTGCACCCAAATGCTTGGTCCCTGCCCCAGGACTTAGGGCTTCCTATCCAGTAGCTATCCCCTTGACTGCTAGGTCTGCAGGCCATTTCTGGGGGGTGAGGGTGGGGCATGGCTCCCCAGGAACATCCCAGCAACAAGTTCATTTGCAGGTTCTCAGGTGCCTTCTAGCCAGCTGTAGGCTCATGGGAACCTCTGTCTGGAATGGAGACTCAAGTGGTCCCCACCCAGAGGCCCACTAATGCCAGCCTCCCTGGGATTAGTGCAGGGCAGACGTGGGAAGGGAGGCATTGGTCACCAGGTTGACCATCCTAAGTTTGGCCCCCTTGGAAGGAGTCCCTGGTCCCTCAGGGCAGATGACACCAAAGAGGAAGAAGGGGTCTTTCCAGGGGGAGAGGTGTGTGCAGAGCCTGTGGGGCCTGTGTAGGGTAGGGGGCCTGCTTCCAGGGAGCTGTGGCCCTTGTTTTTATGAATTTTGGGACATTTGCATCTTGGACTTAAATTCAGAAAGTGTCAGATGCTGCATGGATCCCATAGCAACCTGCGCAGGCCAGGGTCAACTTGTGGGCATGGTTTGGGTGCTTCTCACAGGACAGTGACCCATTGTGGGGGGCAGACTAGGGTGTCAGGAGCCATGCATTGAATGTAGGACAGGAATGTGAGGGGTCCATCAATGCAGTGCTTTAGAAAGCCCTCTAGTTGTCCATGCAGAGCCCTGGAGGTGGGACCCAGGCTAAGGGGAGGCTGGGGAGCAGGGGCTGAGGAAACGTTGAAGAAGCAGGAGGGGAGACTGGGGGCTCCAAGAGGAACCTGGGGGAAGCTGGAGTGTGCTAAGGCAGACTGGGGACTGAGGGGGAGCCAGGTATATAAGGAAGACTGGGGGCCAAGAGGAGAGTGGGGGGCTCAGGGGAGCCTGGGAACTGAGGAGAGACTGTGGGGCTAAGTGGGGGCCCAAGGGAAGACTGGGGAGTCTAGGGCATCCTAGCACGGCCTGGTGAGTGGCTGGGGGTGTGCAGAGGAGAGAGTTGCTCTTCGTGCATGGCTGAGAACGCATCCCTTTAGAGTCTCCACGACCCCACTCTCGGTGCCCCTGTGGACATGACTGGGCATGGACAATGCCCAGGCCCCCACTTGCGGACCATCACAGCTCTGGGCACTGTCACTATGGCCAGGCCATCCTCAGAGTGTTCCTGGCAGTTTGGGATTAGGAGGGAACAGAAACCCTGTCCACTGATGCTGGCCCACCACCTGGACCTGCTGAGCATCCCCACCAACAGCTCATGGGGTCACCTCTGCCCAAGCAGCCATCCAGTTCATTGGTTCATTCAGTCCAGTTTCTGGGCACTGCAGAGGAAACAAAACAGATCAGCTGCCCTCAGGCAGTGCCGAGCAGTCACATGTTTCTGACCCTGTCCAGAAGAAAACAGATGGGGGGCTGGGAGAAAGATGGGAGAGCTGTTGTCCCAAGGAGCCCCCAGGCTGGGGCTCAGTCACCCCCAGTTGAGTGAGAACAGGGTGAGGCCAAGAAGTGAGGCTGTCGGGCAGGAAGAAGAAAGGGATCCCCACCTTCAGGTCCCCTTGGCTCCAAAGCACAATTAATGTTGAATGAATGAGTTGCCCAAGGACACCCTCAGTATCAGGGGGAAGGAGCTGTTCTTGGGGGATGCCCCAAACAGGCTTCTGCTGTTCTCCCATCCTGACATAGGTTTTGGGGGCTAAGACTGGGGCGGGGTGGGGGTGGGTGGGTGGAGGACTGAGTCCCAAAAAAGTAGCCTCAATAAGCACTCACCACCTTCTTCCTGAGAGCCCCTACGGCAGGCTTCTATGCACCCCCACTTGGCAACATCTTGCTTCACTACCCTAAGGCTCTCCCACACGGAGCAAAGTCTGAGGAGGTCATTTCAGGAGGGAAGTGTCCAGTCGCTTTGCAAAGTTACCCGCTTAGTAAATGCGGTGGAGCAGCTGGCCCCCAGATGTGAAAAGACTGGATTGTGGGGGGATTTGGGGAAGGGGGTGTCTAGGAGGTCCCAAAGACTGTTGGGGTTGAGAGTTATCGCTTCACCGCGCGGGGTGAGAAGCGAGTTTGTAGACCAGGGATGCATTGGGGGGTTGTGTGTGTGTGGGGGGGACCCGGGAATGAGGGATCTTTAAGTGGAGGCGGGGCTTGTAGGGTCGTCGGGGGCGGTGCCAAGCCAGGTTCGACCAATCGGTGACGCCGTCAGCGTCGCGCCGCCCCCTCCTCTCCCAGCCGGGGCGGGCGCTTGCCCCCCAGCCCGGCCCCGTGAGCAGGGCCGCGGGGTATGCGCCCGCTGCCGCCACTCCCAGCCCTCTCGCCCCCGGCCCCGTCATCCCCGGTCCCCGCGAACTCCCTCTTCTGCTCGCTCCGACCGCGCCCTGAGCCCCGACCCCTGCTCGGGGTTCCGCGGCCGCGCGGGACCCTTTCCCCTCCAGTCTCGTCCGCGCGCCGGAGCCGAGCCTCGCAGGTACCGGGTGGGATGGGCAGGGCGCCCAAAGAGGGAGGCACGTCCTGGAGGGGGACGCGGTTTGGTGCAGGGACCAGGAGAGAGGGTCTCCGTGGAGTCTGGAACCCAGGGACACGCGGAGGAGAAATTGTGAGCCCTGCCTGAGTGAGTGAAGATTTGGACCCCCAAGGGAAGGGGAGGGTACTGGTTTCCTAGGGATGGCAGGGGCCAGGGGAGGGGGGAAGGGTGTAGGGGGGCAAAGCTTTGAGCCTCCGAACTCCGTAGATACTGTAGGGAGCCCTCAAGTGGGGGAGCTGTCAGGGTGGAGGCAGTGACCTGGGACTGACTTGGGAACGGGAAAGGGGAGCCCTTCAACTCTGGCTCCTGGATCCTGCGTTTCCAGGAGCCCTGCAGCAGTCAGAGAGCCAAGTCTCCCAGCCCTCCCAGCCCTCCCAGCCCTCGGAGGACAGAAGTGGGGGAACCCAGCATAGGGCACTACCCTCCCCACCAAGTCCTGGGGGGTGGGGCCAAAGATCAGGGACCTGGAGGCTGGGGCCCAGCCAGAGATGGAGATGGAGACCATCGTCCAAGGATGGTGGGGTGTGGATGGGGAGGGTAATTAGATCCTAGGACCCAAGACTGCTGGGGGTGAGGGGGAGAATAGGAGGGGACCCACACATCCTGGAAAGTTCTGCCATGTGCTGCTTTGGCTGTGGTTCCTGGGAGCAGTAGGGTGAGCATTTTGTCCCACAGAGGGGCTCTGCCGTGGGACTAATATGAGCAGGGGACACCTTCTCCTGGCTCAGCTCTGAAGGACAGAGCATGGCATCAGGCAGCCACACCATAGCAGGCATACCCATGGTCGGGGCCGAACGCATGTGACCTGCTGAGCATTTTCCATGTGAGATCTCACCACTTTCTGACCAATAGCCCTGCTGGGTGGGCACCACGGTGCCCCTTTACCGGGTCTGTGACTTCATTTCCTGACTTGGACACCTGAAGTTCCCTTCTGAGTAGCCACTGCAACTTACCCATCACTTCTAAAAGGGCTCATGGGAGGGTATTTGATATCTGGCTGTTTTCTTTCTTTTCCTATTGGGTGGGAAAACTTGCAGGAGCCAGCCCTCCTGCTCCTTGCCACCTTCCTCTGCACCCCAAAGGGTCTCCCAGGTCCCCCCTACCTGACTTGGCCCAAAAGGTTCCCTCAGTGTCCCTGGGGTGTTGTGGAAGGAGGGCTTCCATTCATTCACCAAACCCTTCAGGAAATGGAGATCTAATGACCCCAAAATATTAGATAATTTTGCCACTTCCAGGGTCCCTCCAAACAAAACAAAGCCCAAAGGGTGTTCCTAACAATTTAGGAATTTGGGGACCTTCACCCAGAAAAACACACATGCTCCTGGACATCCAAGCCTTGTCCAGGGTTTCAGAAGGGCTCTTGGTTCTTTGGGAATCCCACAGATTCCCAGGGACCCCAGCTTTAGGCCCAGGTTGCAGGGGGATGGGGTCCTAGGGTAACCAGACTTTAGAAAGTGACTGTCCCTGTTTCCTGTGGGATCTTATGCAGAGCACTCTGTCCTTCCCTGCACATACCTGTGTGCTATTCCATGCCTCTCAAGGGCAGGGCCAAACTGGTAGCCCATTGAGAGGAGGCCACCCACCATTGCCAAGTGGCACTAACTTAGTCTCTACCCTTCCTGGCTGGGTGACCTTGGGCAACGTGTTGAACCTCTCTGAGCCTTATCTTCCTTCTGTAAAATGGGGGCAGGAACACCATGTGCCTCACTGATGGGCAATAGGGATTGAATACTGTGATACTAACAAAGGACTTGGCCTCCAATAGCAGTAGGTACATGTTAACACAACAGGCACCCAGGAAGCCCCACATCACTTTGCCCTCCCAGAAACCACCTGTCTCCCTCCACACCTTTATCCCCTCCCTGTCCAGGGCACCTTAGGACACAGCTGCCAGGCAAGGAGGAGCAGTAGCATGGCGGACACACGGCTGAATTTGGCCCTTGCGTCGGGCAGGCGGCTGAGTCACATCCCCAAATTGCATCTTCATCGGTGCTCGCATTTCAGAAGGTCGTTTGCAGTGCCCCACCCCCTCCAGTTGTTTTGCCCAGTCCTCCATTCCCTCCAGCCTCTGCCTAGCCCCTGCCCCACCATCCCCTGCAGAGACCTCCTGAACTTTCAAGAGGGTCAGTGGAAGGGGAGCCTGGTTTTCCCAGGGCAGGGTCTGAGGATACCACTTGTGTCCTAGTGGAAGTTCCCAGGCCCGCCTGCCTCTGATGGCACTTCAGGTGGCACGCATGGGCGCTCTCTCCAGGGAAGAGTGGCATCCAAGCCACTCCATGTGTTTGTCAGGATGGAGAGAAAAGAAAGACCATGGCCAAGGTCAGCCTTATAAACTGGTTGATGTGATGTCTGGGAGAGGGTGGGAAACACATGCTCTGAGACTCGTGAGCTCACTGAGCCATGAAAAGAAGGTCTCTTGTGTTTCTACTTAGTGCCAGCACTGGCATTTGGGGACACATGGTGAGTGGGACTGACATAGTCTGGGGCTTCCAGACAAGAGTACTGGTGGTCCTGTGGTGCATGCAGTGGACACACCAGCCAGGCCCACCTTCCGCCAGCATGGCTCCTCTGGGTACGTCCTGAGGTGACAGTTTCCATGTCTGTCCCCCACAGATCATGATTTCAGACATGGGGAACGTTCTATCTTTGCATATAGCCCCCCTCCCATGGGCCTGGCATGTGAGCGTCCCAGTGCCTCCCAGTCTGGTCTTTTTAGAGGGAGCAGTACCTGGCCCACTGCTGCCGCTGCATGGCTTGTTGGGAGAGCCCCAAGATGTAGTCCAGTCTGAAACCTCCCCTGTGAGGAGATGGTCCCATCTCGCAAGGTGCCTTGGTGTCCTCAGTGTAAAACCAGTCAAGTCCCAGGACCCCCTTCTTGGGGATTCTGAAGATGAAGGAGAATATGCGTGTGAAGGACGGAGCCTAACACACAGTCGTTGTTTAATAAAGGTCAGCAGAGGCTCCATATGAGGTGACAGCAGGCAGGGCCTGGGGAGGCTAGGCAGGGCAGGGGAATTTCTGGCAAGTCAGGACCCAGGTGACTGGACGTTAGACACCCTCGTCAGATGAATGTCATCATGGATGGCATCGCAAGGAGCATCAAAGTTCCTATTCTCACATCGATGTCACAGGATGTTGCCTTGTGCAGGGGGAGAACCCAGGATGTCTGCTTCTCCATAACTTGGCAGGGAATCTGAGGCTGGCTGAGGTCATGGGCTGGGCCTAACCCTACAGAATCAATTCTGGGATCTTAGAGTGAAAGCATGAGTCGCCATGCTGGCCGTGGAATCTGTTTGGAGACCATGGACCCTCCCTCTCCCCCAGTAGGAAGAGCCACAGGTCTCTATAGCACAGCCTGACATCCCCCATGCTACACCTTGCACCTGCCTAGGTGTGCTCAGGGAGAAACAGAAGCCTCAGTAGAGTGAGGCTAGCTTCTCCAGGAGCCTGAAGGTCAGGAGATGAGAACCACCTCCTGACCTCTCTCTAACCTCCCCAGATAAGCCTAGCAGATCTCCCCGTCGGGGCATTCAGAAGTGTTTAAGTGCAGGTTGTGTGCTAGGCACTGTTCTAGGTACTTGGAGATAAGTAAAATCAGTGGGCAAAGGTCCAGTAGGAGGGTATTCCAGGCAAAGGGCATGGTACATGCAAAGGCCCTGGGGCAGGACTAAGCATGTTGGGATCTGGTCACAGGAGGCCATTGTGACTGAAAGGGAGAGTGGGGTGGGAACTGGACTGAGGGCCTCCTGACGGCAATGAGGAGTTTCCCATTAGTGCAAAGGCACCAGGGAACCGTGGGAGGCTTTTGAGCAGGGGAGGTACAAAGGCTGACTTGGATGTTTCTGGAACAGCAAACTTATGTGTCAGCCACTCTGTGTTCATGGCCTCCCAAGCCTCAGGATGTTTTGGGGGGTGGCAATGGTCCCCTTCTCTCTGGTCAGTCAGGGAGGCCCTGTTGTAACTGTGCCCCTCTGTACCCCTGCAGGTCAGCAAGGGAGCCCAGCCTCTGAGCCATGCCGGGCCCCAGGTGGCCTGCAGCAAGCCCAACCCCGGCACCCACATAATCATGAATAGCCACAGCCACAATGGCTGTGGGGGACGGTCACTGGGCAGTGGGCCAGGTACCCTGGGCCGTGACCCATTGGACCCCGAGGCTGGCCGCCCCCTGCAGCCTCCACATGGTCCTGGCCTCCAGGTGGTGGTAGCCAAGAGTGAGCCGGCCCAACTGGCAGCCAGTAGCCCCCCAGGGCAGCCCCAGGACCAGGAGGAGGAGGATGACGATGAGGAAGAGGAAGATGAGGAGGATGAGGCAGGTGGGCAGAGGGGCTCGGGGAAATCTTCAAATGTGGGCCACCGCCTGGGCCACCGGCGGGTGCTCTTTGAGAAGCGGAAGAGGCTCAGTGACTACGCTCTCATCTTTGGCATGTTCGGCATTGTTGTCATGGTGACCGAGACGGAGCTGTCCTGGGGCGTCTACACCAAGGTGGGCACCTGAGAGCTCCACTGGGCTCATCTGTAGATCCCTGCTGTCCCTCAGGAATGGGTTCAGGAGCCAAATGGCCCCAAGAGGAAGGGTGGGAGTTTGGGGGGGCCTTGGAGGTGGAGAGATAAGGGAGTCTTGACACCTGCAGTGCTCATCTCCTGAGGGCGGTGGAGAGGTTTGGGTGGGGGCAGGGCCTCCAGGCTGTTACCTCTGCCAGGTGCCCTGGCTGAAGGTGGGGAGGAGGGTGGCCCCAGGACTAGCCGGACAGGGTAACCTCTGAGAAGGCTTGGGTTATGGATCCCATCAAACTGAGGACAGAGAGTGGTCAGGGCCCTGCCAGCCTGTAAACTGTGAAGTGCTGTGCCCACATGAGACCAAGCCTTATAAACTGAGGCCCCAGGAACCAGGACAAGGAGTACCACCTGCTGGACAAAGTACCAGGTGGGGGTGTCAATAAGCTCCCTCCACCCCAGCGTCTGTCTGTCTGCTCTCTCTCCAGGAGTCCCTGTACTCATTTGCACTCAAATGCCTCATCAGCCTCTCCACAGCCATCCTGTTGGGTCTGGTCATCCTTTACCATGCCCGGGAGATCCAGGTCAGTGGCCAGCCGACTGTACCCCTGTCCCCTATAACAGCCCCTGAACACATGAAAGACCAATAACCTCCTCATGGGGGATAAAACACCTCCCTAAAGGCGTGGAGCTTTAGATCCCTCTAAATTGCAATTCCTGTCTGTGCTTCCATTTTCATTGATTATTTAAAAAAGAAAACAGGAGGTGAGCTGATGTTCTGACCCGCAAATCATTTTTGCAGCCCTAGGAAACTATTGTATTGTAGTGTTTCAACACCTATTCTATCTGCTAGGATCCTGCATCTGAAAAATTGATTCGTGCCACTTCAGGGGTGCATCAAAGGCAGGTCCCGCTGCTCTGGGCAGGTGTGCCCACGGTGGTCAGACCTCATCTGGAGATGGTGCAGGGCCTCGGGATGCCAAAGGGTGGCAGAGCTCACTCCTGACCTCTGTATTCTGACCCCTGACCTTGAACCTGGTGGGACATGGGCTCAGGAGAATCCTACCTCGGCTGTGCCATATGCAGTTGTGCACGGGCACACCTGGGGTCTGGCACTCAGGAGGGATCCTCGATTGGGCAGGAAGAAGAGGAGGGGGGGTCAGTAACAACTGGGAGGAAGTGGTTGTCCCCTGGGAACAATATTCTGGTGGTTCCTCAAACTGTTAAACTTGGAGTTACCACCTGACTGCAGTTCCACTCCTAGCACAGATTCATAAAATCTGTGTACTCAGGTCCATAGCAGCTTTATTCACAATCACCAAAATGTGGGAACAACCCAAATGTCTGTCAGAATACGAATGGATAAACAAAATGTGGTCCATTCCTACAGTTGGTATCTATCACTTAGCCATTAAAAAAAAAAAACAAAAACCCAAACATTTCTTTTCTCCCAGTTCTGGAGGCTAAAAGTCCAAGACCACTTTCCTAGAGGGTTGGTTTCTCGCGAAGCACCTCTGCTTGGCTTGCACATGGCGCCTTCTCACTGTGTCCTCACACAGCCTGTGTGTTCATCCCTGGGGTCTCTTCCTTTCCCTGTACGGACACCAGATCTGTAGGGGCAGGGCCCCACCCTCATGAGCTCATTGAACCTTAATTCCCTCCAAATATAGGAATGTTGCCCAGGTGTGTGGTAGGCTGTACAATGGAGGTTTGTGTAATTAACCCTGACATTCACCTAACAATGAAATCACCTAAGGATGCCTTCTCAGAACAAATCCCTGTCCTACTCCTGCTTGGCTCGGGGGCTCCACCCGCAGGGATGGCAGCTTTGCCCCTGGGGCGGCCCCATGTCTGGCTTGTCTCACTCAGCATGATGTTTTCAGGCTCATCCGCGTTGTGCTGTGTCAGGGCTTCACTCCTCTTTTATGGCTGAGTGATAGCCCACTGTGTGGTGGTTTGCACCGTGTTCATCTGTGTGTCCACTGAGGGACACTTGGGTCTATCCACATTTGGTGGTCATCATAGAGCTGCTGCAAACACGCATGTGGGAGGATTTGTCCGAAGACCTGTAAATGTGGCCTGTCATTGACCAGGCCTGTTAAGGGATTCATGACTGTGCACCCCAATGCTAGGGCATTGGTAACACCACTTCATCATGGGGGACACCGTCCCATATTTAATTTGATTTGTCACCAACCCCAAGGACTAGAGAGTTTCACATACAAGGCCATGTTGCTCAAAAAAAGGCAAGCCGGGCCTCCCCGGTGGCGCAACGGTTAACCGCTGGGCTGTGGAGCTGTCGGCAGCGGCGATGCGAGTTCGACGCCCGGCCGGGGAGAATCCCACATGGCACGGCAGACCTCTCCTGCCTCGCCCGCTGCTCCCCTCAGCAGTGTATTTCTGATCTGCCTGTTCTGCTCCCCACTCTGTCTCTGGTGAACCCTCTCACCGCCCCCACCTCTGGCCTGTACCCCAGCTTCTATGTATAAATTAAAAAAAAAAAAAAGGCAAGCCTGGGGCTCAGGCTGTGGTCTCACTCAGACCTGGAGCGTATATTTGAGTGTGTGAGACCCACAGCCACCCCCCATCCCCTGCAGCTGTTCATGGTGGACAATGGGGCAGATGACTGGCGCATCGCCATGACTTGCGAGCGCGTCTTCCTCATTTCCCTGGAGCTGGCCGTGTGCGCCATCCACCCGGTGCCTGGACACTACCGCTTCACGTGGACGGCACGGCTGGCCTTCACTTACACACCGTCGGCAGCCGAGGCCGACGTGGACGTGCTCCTGTCTGTGCCCATGTTCCTGCGTCTCTACCTGCTGGGCCGCGTCATGCTCCTGCACAGCAAGATCTTCACGGATGCCTCCAGCCGCAGCATCGGCGCCCTCAACAAGATCACCTTCAACACGCGCTTCGTCATGAAGACGCTCATGACCATCTGCCCGGGCACCGTGCTGCTGGTCTTCAGCATCTCCTCCTGGGTCATCGCCGCCTGGACCGTGCGTGTCTGCGAGAGGTGCGTGGAGCCTGTGACCCATCCTTGGGGCCCTCCATGTCACCCATGACTTTATTGACCCAGGGCCCCCCGGTCATGCCTTCCCACCCTCTGATCCCCCGTCCCGTGGACCCCCACCCCACCCATGAGCTCAGTGACCAGTGGCGCCCCAGCTGTCACTTCTCATCCTTTGCCCCTGGGGACTTCCATGCCCCTTGTCCCTGGTTCTCCAGCCCTGTGTCCCCAACATCCTCAGCCCCAACTTCAGCCCACACCTCTATGGGACCCCAGCCCACCTCCCCCCTTCCTTGCAGGTCTCATGCTCCTCCTGACCCTCCACTCTTTATGTGACCAACCTGTGGTGTCAGCTAGGGCAGCAGAGGCAGTCGGAATAGGGACACCACCCCCCTGGCCTGTCCCCACCCCATGTTTAACCTGCTCTCCTTCTCCCCTCTGCCCGCCCCACCGGACCATAGGGAAAACATGTGAGTCCCACCCTCCGCCTAGCTGTGTGTGCAGAGCTGCTGCCACCGTTCTGCCCGCCAGGAATTTAAGATTAGCTGCTGCAAGGGGTGGGAAGTGGAAGGGAGGGGAGATGTTCGGGACAGGGGTGTTGTGGGAAGAACCCATACCAGTGTTGCCACTGGATTTGGGGTCAGGCCAGGACAGCAGGAGGCAGGCAGCTCTGGGGAGGGGAGCCATGTCCATTGGGCATCCTCAGGGTCCCTGTCTCCAAAGTAGGGGAATGAAAAAGGGCTGAGCTCTGGTGTCCTGTTCCGGCAGCTGGCCGGGTGCAGGGGCATTGGATATCTCCTCCTGAAACTTAGGAGGTCCAAGTGAGTGGAAATTTGCCCAGTCTTTAGGACCCCAACTTGGGGTTTGCTCTGAACAGCCCTGGGAAGGGACAGCCTGCCAGCCCAACTTATACATGGAGAAACTGAGGCTGAGAGGAAAGGGGCTTTCCTGAGGGCCTGAATGTCTCCAGTGTCCCCCAGGGGGCTTCAGGAGCAAGAGGGGTCCCGTGGGCTCTGTAGAGAGAGGAGGCAGCTTGTCTGGGGGGCTTCTACTGCCTGTCAACCTGAGAAGGCCCTGGGACAGCATGTGGTGGGGGTTGCTGGGACTGGGCTTCCAGGAGGTGGGGTCCTTAGATTGGATCCTTCCCCTTGACCCTATTTCTCACTGCTCAAGCCCCTCATGCCCCCCCCCGACCCTGGTCTATCATCAAAGTTTATCATCTGGGGGTCTCGTGTGCCCTGAAGTGTCCCCCACACAGTTTCCACAGCCTTTCCCCGACCCCTTCCGGGCAAAGTCAGGATTGGGGTCTGGGAGGGATGCCAGGGCTAGTCCAGCTAGGTCATCCTGGGGTCCTGCATTGGGGCAGGGGCAGCCAATCCTAAATCCTGAGCCCAGTGAAGCTGCTTGAAACCCCTCTGCCTGCCTTGCTCCACCCCTGCAACTCTTGTCCCTCACCCCCACCTCCTGCATGCCCCCCACTCCTTGGTCCTGGGTGGACCTCAGCATCCACAAAATCTCTAGGTGGGCCTGGGGCTCCCCCACCCACTGCTGGAGGCTCCCCATTTCTCCGGCCTCCCAAGTGTGGAGATCTGGTCTCCCAATAGGTGGATGCTGGGGTGATTTGGGGTTCAGATGTCTCCATGAAAGATGGGGTTCGGTCCCTGGTCCCTCTCACCCAGTGAGCAGCCTGGAAGCCCGGACTGGAAGGCCCTGCAATAACATCTCACCCACCCTTGGGGGTTCCATCTGCTCCCCATTTTGAGCCCCTAACCCCAGCCCCGCCTGCCTGAAACAGCTCTTTTCTCCCAGCTTTCCTTCACTCCCCCTTTCACCTCCAATCTTAGCCAGACCCAGGGCACTGACCCCTCAGTCCCCCCAGTGCCCCGACCTGGCCTGACTATCGTAGCGTTGGCCAGTAGGCGGTGTGGTCAGGGTCCCAGGCCAGGCTGTGGCCTGCCCCAAATCACGTCCTGTGTGAGGCCATGAAGCCCTCCCCGCCCCCCACACTGAATGGCTAGCCCCAGGCCCCTGCCCAGGCCAAATGAGCTGTCCCTCTCACCGCAGAGGAGCCCGAGACCTAGAGTTGGGGTGACAAATGTCCCTCCACGTATCAGGTTTCTTCTCCCAAATCCTGGGGCTCAATCCTCCCAGTAATTTCCCATCTCTCCAATAGTCCTCCCACCCCAGGGCCTTGCTGGCTAAGGAAGTTCTTGCTGGTGTCTGACCTGAATCCTTGCCTCCACTCCCTGCCGCTTCTGGCGCCCGTGGCCATCCTTGCCCAAGTCTGTCTGTCTGTCTGTCTTGGGAGGGCAGTCATGTGCACACGCGTGGAGCCACGTGGATGCCTGCAGCCTGGGGGCCCTCTCAGCCCCATAACCCAGGCCAAGGTGGGCAGACTCCAGGCAGCAGCCTGCGGGCTGGGAGAAGGGGGAAGTCTGGAAGGGATGTCAGGGAGGAGGGTCTGGATGCCCCCTGCCCCCAGGAGGACCCCAGGATGGCTCCCTGCAGCCAAGACAGCCCTGCAGTCCCAGTGCTGACAGGGGTGGGGTGTGGGGGCTGGGGGGTGTAGAGTGTGGGGTTGGGGGAAGGGGGAAGGAGTAGTAAAGTTGGAGGGACCAGTGTGGACTGACCAGGTTCTCCCCAACTCCCCCCAGGTACCATGACAAGCAGGAGGTGACCAGCAACTTTTTGGGGGCCATGTGGCTAATCTCCATCACCTTCCTGTCCATCGGCTACGGTGACATGGTGCCGCACACATACTGTGGGAAGGGCGTGTGCCTGCTCACCGGCATCATGGTAAGGGGGTCCTTGCACACTCCCACTGTTGGGGAGCACACCTCATTTTGAGCAGTAATGTCTCAGAGTTCCCCTGTGTCAGCCTCCCCTCTGCTGCCTGTTCCTTCCCTCTGCTGGGCTGTGGAGCCCAGATTCCCAGTTGCCTCTTGGGTTCTTCCACCCCTAGATGTGTACCCACTGCTGTACCCCCCTGGCCAGAGGCGTGGTCTACCTGGCGTGGGGTGTCGTCATTGCCGCAGTGTTCCCCAAAGCCTACTTTACTCTGAGTTCTTGGATTGAGGTTGAGGGGTTTGATGCTTATGTGCCTCAGTTTCCCTAGCTATAACCAGTGCCACTTCCTCAGCTTGTTACGAAGATTCAATGTACGTTTATGTGAAATGCCTAGAACTGTGATGGCCTCGGACACCCAATCAGTGTCCTCTGGGATGTGCCATCACAACCAGCTCCCTGTCCTCTGCTGACTTCTTAGGGTATCCCAAGCACCCCACTGAGGCCCTGTGGTATAAACTGTGACTCTGGGAGGCCAGGCAGCACCCCGTCCTTTCCAATCTTCTCCAGTCTGTCTACAGGTGTGGGCAGCCTTAGGTGCCTAGAACTGCTTTTCCCTCACTCCATCCTCAGGATTCCTGTGTGGAATCTTCTTTTTTTTTTTTCAATATATTTTTATTGTTATTTATGTCTTTTACATTTTGTATTCCCCTTGGGTAGCCCGCCACCAATTCACCCGTGATCCATCTCCATGGTCCCTTGTGTTCTTTTCTATTCCATTTTGTGCGCTTTTCCTTCCCTCCCTCCGCCTCCCCCCCCGCCCCCCGCTGATTGTCTCTCTCCTATTTGGTTTCCTTATAGTCCTGTTATAAGTGAAACCATTCGATATTTTTCTGAAATCTTCTTTCTTTCTGAGCTTATTTCCTCTCTTCCACAGAGATTCTTCCATGTTTGGATTATGAATTTCTGCGCATGGTAGGGTACTCCTTTCTGTAACCCCCCAGCTCATAACACTTACATTGGTGAGAAATCAAGTAGCAAACACCCACAGGCCCCAAAGAAGCCAACCTGATCCCATCCCCAGAGTCCACCATCTTGGCACAACAGTGTTTCTTCCTGCAGATGCCATTCGACCTCCAATTCCTTTCCCCCTATGGCGGACAAACCATCTTTCGGGGCTCAGCACAGCCCCCATGACTGTGTATAAACTGCCCCTGGTTGTCACTATCTCCTCCTGCCTGTGGCTCTGCCCCCTCTACCTCTCATCCCCTCCCGTTTGAACACAGGGCTGGAGTTGCATGTCTTCCTCCAACCCCAGTCTGAGCCTCCCATCTCCCAGCCAAGCAGACACACAGGCCACATCCTGAGCCCATCCCCAAGCAAATGAGCTTACAAATGAGCAAAGAAAAGCACTCAGAGAGGCCAGGTCAAACCCGGAAAGCCAGTGATGGGGCGGAAAAGGTGTAATCCTTTTTGTGGCAAGAAGTTCCCTCTAGAAAATTAGTCCTGCAAATGGTTCCCTGCCCTGACCCCTGGACACACACTAGTGGTCATGCTTAGGTCTCTTTATTGCCTTTTGCTCGCATCACAAAACCAGGTGCCGTAAGCTACACCTTAGTCTTTTTAGCTGCTTCCATTTTCTCACACTTCTTAAGCTCTCTTCCAGTCTTGCCCATGTGTATCCCCACCCAGTCATTGCCCTTGGACTCTCTTTCCCTTCCATTGTCTTGCTAGCTGTGCAACTGCCCATTCTTGAACTTCAAGGCTCCCAGAGTGGCCTCTTCCAAACCTGGCATCATTCACTTGACACAGTCAAGTGTGGAGGCTTTGGCCATTATTTTTCCTTGCTGTGTAGTATTCTACACGGAAGTGTCTGGCCTCTTTCCTTACCTAGTTGACAGGGATTTTCCTGAGAACAGGTTCCCTGGTCCTCCCAAGACCCTTATCCCAGTTTCTTGGGGAGAGAGGGGGCTTTGTGCCCATCCTGCCTAGGCTTGGCATGTTTGTGTCTACCCCTATACAGGACCTTCTGAGAGTATTTCCAGGCTCTTTACCTGCCATAAATGTCTCCCTCCTTCCATTCTCCGCACATTGGCCACGGCAGGAAGCAGCTAGCCAGTGAGGTGTCAGGGAGAACCGCCAACCTGGGCAAGACATCACTTCCCAATCTCCTTCACCTGCCCCTGCCGTTTGCATTCCAGCCACTGTGGCTGGTGACACCTATTGGGTATCCTGGGTTCCTTGGCCCCCAATTCTCAGTGGCAGGCTCTCCCTCACCTCCTCCTCCCCTGTCACTTCTACTGCCTCCCATTCCCACCACTTAGACCTCCCCCTCTCCTTGAGCCCTTACTTGAATCTTCCTCTGTCTCCCAGGCAGTCCGGAGTGAACAGTGGCATCTTCTCTGATTGCCTTTCTTAGCAGGGGGACTGGCCGCCACAGAGGCTGTCCTGGAAGGGTGGTTGTTGACAGCTGGCAGCCTATCAGGGCAAGGCATCCCTCCCCGCCATTTCCCACCGCTTGTACCTCTCCCCTCCAGCAGATGCCCCCCACAGGCCACTTCCCTCATGCTACCCTGCCGATCCTGCCACCTGATGTCCCAATTGCTGCTCAGCGACGACGTGTCATCCAGGTCTCCATCTCCCCCACCTGCATGGTTGTCACCCCTGAATATGCCTGAAGAGTCTGCAAGTTTCCTGTGCCTTTCTTATCTCCCAACCTCAGTTTCCCTCTCTGCCTAGTAGGGCTAATAGTAGTCTTACCTGCCAGGGTTGTTTGGGACTGAATGAGCTCATTTGTGGGGCACACCTCCTGGATGTTCAGTGATGTTACACAAGTGAGTTTGGGAGGCAGTAAACTCAGTAGGGGACCTGCTGGAGCTTTGGGCTTAGGGGGCAAAGGCAAGGGAACAATCAGGGAAGGCTTCCTGGAGAAGGGAGGGTATCCCGCTGTGCCCTGGGATCCAAATATGGAAGAGTCTCTGGCCTGTCTTCCTCACTCAGGGGGCCGGCTGCACGGCACTCGTGGTAGCTGTGGTGGCCCGGAAGCTGGAGCTCACTAAGGCCGAGAAGCACGTGCACAACTTCATGATGGACACGCAGCTCACCAAGCGGGTAGGGATGCCAGCCCCCATCAGGGCCACCTCCCCGAGTTCACTGAGAATAGGCCCTCCCCACCTTCCCTCTGCACAGGCATGCCCATGTGCCTAGAGGTCACTACACTGCCCCATGCATGCCAGGACGGTGCTAGGTGGTGCCACCCATGTGAGTCCCTGAGCCTGCACAGAGAGATATGGCAGTGGCCACAGAGGTCCACCTCTGTGCTCCATTATGGCTCAGCTGTGAACATGCATTAAGAGACCAGGCCACCAGGGGCAACTGACAAGCTATCTGATTTCTCAGGTCGACCTCTCTGTGACTTAGTTTCCCCATGGTATTGCCCTATGAGGGTGATACCAGCATGTATAGATTCGCTGAGTTCACATTTGCACGGTGTGCATAAAGGGCCCAGCCATAGTAAGTGAGGTGTGTTAGGTGCACAGAAATATGTCACAGATGTGGATGTGCAAACATAGCCCTGCCTGGCATTTCCAGGATTTTCTGAAGCCTTCCATGGTTTGTGGCTATGCTGAAGAGTTGTTCTTTCTCTGGCCCCAGGTAAAAAACGCCGCTGCTAATGTTCTCAGGGAGACGTGGCTCATCTACAAACACACCAGGCTGGTGAAAAAGCCAGACCAAGCCCGGGTTCGGAAACACCAGCGTAAGTTCCTCCAAGCCATCCATCAGTAAGTCCAGTACCTTTCCCGCTCACGTTTCTGTGTCCCTGGCGCGGAGGTAGCTGTGGTCCTGGGAGGAAGCCTAGGGCCAGGCCAGGCAGCTCACTGTGGCCTTGTCAATGTCCATCCCATGCTGGGTGGCCAGTTGGTCAGGGTCTTCAGTTTCAGTGCTGAAGCTGGGTGGGATGGTCTGGAGGCAGGTGATATGCCAACATTCAACAAACTACCCAGCATAGGTGGCAGAATGCATATTTTGTTCCCTGAAATAACCAAATGATTTTATTCCTTGAATTTTGAAGGCATTTACCTTTTTGCTTTGGCTTCCAGGATGCTCAGAACTAAATTTGTGGCCAGATCCTTGTGATCAGATTAAGAAATTACTTAATTTCTTCTGTTGTCTCTCAGTCCTGAGAATTATTTAATCAGGTGTTTCTCATTCTTGACTGTTCCTTGGAGTCACTGGCAGATTTTAAGAAAAATCCCACAGATTACCAAATACCAGTTACTGTAGAGTCTGGTGTGCAGCCTAGGCATTAGTTTAAGTTCTCAAGTAAGTCCAATGTGCAGCAAGAGCTGGTTAACATTTTCTGTAAAAGAGGCAAATAGATAATATTTCAGACTTTATGGACCAGGCAGTTTTTGTCACCACTACACAATTCTGCTGTTGTAGCAGGAAGGCAGCAAAGATGAATGAGTTTGGCTATGCACCTATAAAACTTTATTTTCCAAAATAGGCAACTTCCCAGCTTTGGGCTAATGCCCAGAAAATGCCAGTCACTGTCCACCAGAACTGTCATGTGAGCCACCTATGTAATTTTAAATTTTCTAGTAGCCACATTGAAAAAAAAGTAAAAAGAAACAAGCAAAATAAATTTTAATCTTTCTTTAATCCAATTATCTCTAAAATATTAGCATTACATTACATTGACGTGTGATTAATGTAGAAAATTACTGACATATTTTAGAAAGTTTTTGTACTCCATCTTCAAAGTCCAGTACATATTTTACATTACAACCTGTTTTCATTTGAACCAGCTACATTCCCAGTACTTAGTGGCCACAGAGGATGTATGGGACAGCATCCAGTCTAGAATTTAAACAGCTCCAAACCTGTAGACTAGGGTACTCAAATATAGACTACATTTGAGACACATGGTGACTGATTTAAAATAGTAAGAAGATATTTCTAGGAATTTTTCAGGATGCCCATGGGTTCCCACCTCTCCCATCATGGGAAGCCCTATTCATAACCAGCAGATGGATCACTTCCCCAAGAACTTCCAGGCCAGAATCAGAGTCTGATGAGTCAGAGAGTGATGTGAACAGTCTTAGGAATTGAACTAGTACAGTGGGGAGCAGCCAAACCAGCCATGGGAAACAGCTAGAAGAATCCCTTCTTGTGTGAGTGGTGGATTGGGGTGACTGGCAGGTAGGAGACCCCAGGGTGTGGCTGGGGCAACCCAATTCATGGTATGAAAGAGTGTGACCATGGGAGATCAGGGAGAAGAAATTCAGCCAGTTAGACTTTCATTTTTTAATCCTGTTAAGTCATTTTGCCTTTTTTTTTCTAAAAAAAGTTTTATTTGCATTGATATACAGACAGCCAAACCTATTGAAAGTGTACAGCTTGATCAGTTTTAACGTATTCACACACCTGTGAAACTATCACCAGTCAAGATAATGAACAGATTCTTCACCCCAAAAGTTTCCTTGAGCGGGCTTAATCCATTTACATTTATTGTGTTCATTCTTGGATTAACTTCTCATGCCATCAGTTCCTATTTCACAGACTGTGGGAGTTCAAAATGGGATGATGCATAGAAATGCCTGTCATAGCATGGGCTGGGGGCATGTATGCATTCCCTGGGTCTGCCACGACAAACTACCACACACCAGGTGGTTTAAAATAGCCAAATTTATTGTCTCACAGTTCTGGAGCCCAGAAGTCCAAAATCAAGGTGTCTCTACAATCTTTCTCCCTCTGAAGGCACTAGGGGAGTATTTGATTCAGACTTTTCTCCCAGCTTCTGTAGCCTTGGGTGTTCCTTGGCTTTTTGCTCCATGCCTCCAATTCTCTATCTTCACAGGGTTATTTCTCTGGGTCCTCACATCATCTTCCCTCTGAGCCTGTCCAGGTCCAACGTTTTCCTCTTATAAGGAAGCTCTTCATATTGGCTTACGGGTCACTCTAATGACCTTACTTAACATAGTTCCATCTGCAAAGACCCTATTTCCAAGTATGGTCCCACTGGAGGTTAGGACTCAACTTACCTTTTAGGGGATCTGCTTCAGCCCATCATGGGGAGATTCCAGAGAAGTCAAGAATGACTTCCCCAGGAAAGGCATCTCAGGGCTCCCCTGTGGGAGCATCTGCAGAGCACTGGCACCCTGATCTCTGGCACTGGGGATATTTGGACCACATTTGTTTCCCCTGACCTCCAGCAGGGCTGGTCTCTGAGGGGGCCTCCCCTTGCATCTGTCGCATGCAAGGATTGCGTTTGGACAATTCCTGCCAGAAGTGATTCCCTGGGCTGGTTTAGCTATAGAAGAGATGACCAGGACATGGGAGGACACACACTGGCCAAAACTCCCATCCTGTATCCCCATTGACATCTCTCCAGGAGGCAAGTATGGGTCTGAATCCTGCTGGGGCACCAGTGGGCCCTGGAATTACCCCTATGAATCTTAGTTTCCTTCAGAGAAATGACATGGGCATAGTTTTCTGGATTAAATGCCACCTCAGGACCAGGTTTCAGCACACAGCAGGGCCCCAAAGCCAAGGGCAGCTTCCTGTGCACTGGTGGGGCTAGAAGGAGGAGGCAAAGGATGCCTCCTCAGAGGCTGGGTTCCTCCCCAGAGAAAGAGTGGGAGCCCCTGGACCCCAGGCTTTCCAGGACCGCAGCCTGGCCCTGGGGTAATGCACGCAAAAGATGGGAAGGTTTGGGCACATGTCGCCCAGCTGTTCTGAAATTAAAATTGCCTTGTGATTTCTCTCTGCTCTACCTGGTCCTGCCAGGGCTCAGAAGTAAGTCTCTCCTCAGGGCTTAAGGGTGCATGGTGGTTGTGGGGCACGGTGTACATCTGGGGAAGCTCACGGACACCGGCGTTGGGAGGCAGTGAGGGCTTGTGTTTGCCTAGAAGGCTGGTGCCAGCTTCACCTGGGACATCCTGGTGGACAGGGCCAGTTGGGGCACACTGTGGGTGTGGTTGAACCAACCTCCCAGCCCCTGCTGCTCCCCGAATGCATGGAGGGAATGGGCTGAAGGGAGCCTGCCAATTCCTGCCTCAACCCTTATTGCATGTCCCATGAGCAACCTCAGGTAGGGTGGGTGCATGAAGGACCCCACCCCTGCTGCAGCCTCCACCCAGCCCCACCTGTCTACGCCCACCTGTCCCCAGGCTCCGGAGTGTGAAGATAGAGCAGGGGAAGCTGAATGACCAGGCCAACACACTCGCCGACCTGGCCAAGGTGAGCAGGGCAGGGTGGGTCTGGCTGGCTCCCTGGGCCAACTGGGGTTGATTGGACCCTGGGGGACTTCCAGTAAAGGATAGGGCCAGCTTCTGCCAGGAGGGGGACAGCACTGGCACCCACAAGGCAGGCAGGTGACACAGGCCAGGGATATAGGGGAGAGAGGGACAAGCCACTAGGGGGCACCAGCCCTGTCTACAAGGGTCTCCTTAAACCAGAGGCTCTGATTATAGGAGATGCTATTTGTGTGTGTAAAATCCCGACTCTCATATTCTACTTTAAAGATTAGTACCTAATATAATTGCTTTCAATCAGTATAGATTTAGTGGGATAAATAGGTGAAGTGTTACTTTTGTATTTAGGTATATCACTACCTACAAGCTCTAAAAATTATGAGGAAAAAATTATTTTGCGGTGGATATAAATTCAAATTACAGTATCAGCAGAAAGCTTATCTGCAAAGCAATTAAACATCTTTCAGGAAATTAAAGTTGATTACAAGAGCTCTATAAGATCTGTTTATATTATAAATGAGTCTGTTTGTTGGTTCCAATATCAAGTCCTACCCTATTTCCTGATTTTTCATTCATCTGTCAGAAAATGAGTCAATGGACTCAACTCTAGACAAATTTAGAATGTTTGTCACACTACTATGAATGCCCTTCTGACTGACGTTGTACCTTTCAGAAATAGATTATATGTGGCCCCATCCCTACTCAATCAGTCCGAGGCTAACGTAACATCATATTTAGAAAATGTTAATTCCTTCTCTATTTTACTTCTTATATCCACTGCCTTTTGGACTCTGTCCTCATTATTATCAAGAGAATGCAATGTAATTTAATATTTGCCTAAATAAATTTTATTTGGAAAGGTGGGAAAAAACATTTTCTAGAACCCTGAGAAATAATTCAATTGGAAGTAGAAGGAGGACAATCCTAAAAGCATGTAGAAATTGCTAACCAAATATTTTCATAGAAATTAGTTGATTGAAGTTACTGCTATAAATACATATAAAATACCCCAGAAGAACTCAGATCTAGATGTTATCATTGGACAGTCCATATCACACTTCCTCCCTTTAGTATAGATGACTGAACTTGAATATTTTTAGTTATTTAAACCTCGTAACCGTGGTGGTATGTTCCTTTAAAAATACATTTAACAAGGGCTTCCTTGAAGTCATTTACTAAATTGGATTATATATTTAACAAGGTTAAAATGTTTTCCAAGAGCATTGATTTAGTCTCTCTGACCCCTCCTCCCCCAATGTATATGCTAAGTTAAGAGGAAAAATTTAAACCTCAGAGACAGTCAAAAAGATGCTGCCAGATGTTACTCCCTGGCATTGGGGAATGTGGCCTGATAGGCAAATCAAATGTGGTTTACCTCTGGGTGGAGGGTTTTCCAGTAACAGAAAGGTGGGGGGCATGCTGAAGCAAAGGCTGGGAGGGAGAGGCCAGAGTGGAGCTCAGCCAAGAGCTAGGGTAGGTGCACCATCCAGTCTCCCTACTCATGAGTAAGAGGTTGGGGTTCTTTCCCCACCTCAACTCCCCACTGCCTCTTTTTCTTTTATAAAGATTTATTTATGCATACCAGTTGGGGTGCAGGCCAGAGGCGTGGGACGGCAAAAGGGTTCACCAGAGACAGAGTGGGGAGCAGAACAGGCAGATCGACTGAAATACACTGCTGAGGGGGGCAGCAGGAGAGGCAGGAGAGGTCTGCCGCGCCATGTGGGAATCTCCCCGGCCAGGCGTCGAACTCGCATTGCTACTGCCTACAGTTCCACAGCGCAGCGATTAACCGCTGGGCCACCAGGGAGGCCCCCCACTGCCTCTTCAATCCCCCATCGGGTCTCCAGAAGGGCGGTCAGCCTGGGACGGTCTAAGCAGCACTGAGCTTTGTTCTGGCGCCACCTAGTGGTGAAACCAGTGTCTGCACTCAGGGCTGTCTGTCTCCTGCCTTAGGGGCCCACCCTAACAGTGGCTGTGATCGTGCAAGAACCCGCCCCTACTTGCTGGGTGGTGGAGATACCCTGACATCTGCCAGAACAGTAACTGCTGTAGTTGTCGCGTTCATTCTGTGACTGGGTCACATCTTTGGGGAGGCCATCTCTCCCTAAAGAACCCTCTCCCCTCCCTAACCTAATGCGCGGGGCTAGGGGCGATCACACTAAACTGATCCAAGGTTCCTCCCCCCTCCCGCCCTTTACCATGTCTTGATCCTGGAATAATGGTGAAAGCACCACCCGATGGTTTCATTTTAACCCCCAAGGCGGGTTCTGGCCACATCCCTCCACCCCTGCACCTCCTTCAGCCTTCCCGGACCTGCCTGTTTCCCTGTCTCTCCCATCGATTCTCCTATCATTTCTGGGGTCCAGCAAGAGACCAACCTTCCTCTCTGTGTGTGTCCTTTCCTTCCTCTCTATCTCTGGCAGACCCAGAATGCCATGTACGACCTCATGTCCGAGCTGCACGCCCAGCACGAGGAGCTTGAGGCCCGCCTGGCCGCCCTGGAAAGCCGCCTGGACGCACTGGGCGCCTCCCTGCAGGCCCTGCCCAGCCTCATCGCCCAAGCCATACGCCCGCCCCCACCGCCCCTGCCTCCCCGGCCTGTGCCTGGGCCCCCACACCAGGCAGCCCGGAGCCCCCCGTGCCGGTGGCTGCCCCTGGCCCCTTCGGACTGCGGGTGACGGCCCTGCCCGCCACCAGACTCCTCAATCTTGGCCATCGTGTGGCCGCCACCTCCACGCCACCCAGGAAGCCCTGTACAGTGGCGCTTCTTGGGGTTCAAGAAGCCAAAGCTGAGTTGGGCTGAGTGGACTGGGGCCCGCCCCACCCAGGCTGTCCAGGCAGAGGGCCGGGGCGCGTTGCCTCCTGCTTCCTCCTTGTGTGGAGCCAGGGGGGCCCGGAGCTGCCTCTGGCCCCCCGGACCCACGTCTCTCCCCAGGCCCCCGGTGGGCACAGAGCAGCCGGGGGAGGGGTCCTTGCCAGTTCTGAATAAAGCAGGACCCACCAGTTGCTGTGTGGTGCGTGGTGCATGTAGTCACTTAGGAAATGACCCCAGGCCCAGGATCTCAGAACGGATGTGGGTCAAGGGGAGCCCAACCCCATCCTAGCCTGGTGGTTGGGGATACCTATCCTCAGCTCGGTTGGGGTTACCTCCCAGGGGACACCTGTGCTAACCCCACCTAGCACTGATAGAAGGACACCACAGAGAGCATGGCCCTGGCACACAAGAAGCAGCAGATCATCAGAACCTCTTTCCCCTTCTGCCAACCAGTTTCCATGGAGCATCCTCTTTGTGCCACACTCCAGCCGGGCTAGTAGGAGATGTGATGTGGGCGAGGAGAGTCATTCAGTCTCTGTTAGACAAGTATTGAGCTCCTGCTGTATACAGGAAATGCAACATAAATTACCTGACTCTTCCAGAACTCATCCTGGATTGGAGAAACTGAGGTACAGATAAGTGAAGCCACCTGCATGCAGCATCAGAGTGAGGATTGGGGAGCTAGGATTCAAACCGAGGCCAAAATGAAGGCACCCAGCTTGGTGGAGAGTTCTCAGTGGGGACAGGCATGAGTAGGAGAGGTATAGTGTTATCCTGTGGTTAGGTCCTCTGGGCTTGGCTAGAAGGAAGGCTCCAGACACAGTAGAATCAGAAAGGTGCTTCCAGGTCTGGGGTTGGGGGTGCTGGAGTCAGTGAGAACAACAGACACTGTGGATGCTGAGCCCTGGCATCAGAGGGGAAGCCTAACTCCGGGGGAGACAGATATGGGTCCCTGGGTGAGCCTAGGCCCTGCCAACCTCTGATTAGGCCGTGGTCACCTGACTCAGGGAGATAGCTTGGGCCCAAGATCCAGGAGGGCTGGGAGGATGCCCCGAGCTGCGGTGTTACCTGGGTCCAAGTCCTGCCTGCCATGCCCCAGTGCCTCTGAGCAGTAACTGCCCCTCAGAAGCCTCTGTTTCCTCATCTGTAGACTTTCAAAGGGGTCAGGTGCCTGGTAGGTGCCCAGTAATGCTCTCCCACCTGAGGGCTCACACAGGGGCTGGAGGAGCCCCAACAGGATTTGAAAGACCTCATCCTAAACTATACCCACCCAGTCGTCCTGCAGGGGATACTGCCATCTGAGAAAAATGGAGCCTGTCGTTCCATGTAGGAAAACATGGTTTAGTTCAGGGATTTCTGCAGGTGCACCCTCTGTGCAAGCTCCTGGGCATGGGGGAGGATAGGGCACAGTGCCCACCCTTGGGGACACCGAATAAGACTGAGGAGGAACAGTAAACATGAATTTCACAGAGACAGCAACCAAAGCCATAAAGACCTAAACAAGTACCCTGATGAGGGGACTCTGAGGAGTGACATTTGGGGGTGAGTGAGGGGGAGGAAGGGCGTTTCTGGTCCCGGAACAGCCAGTGCCAAGCAAGACCTGTACTGGGAATGTGCGCATACCAGGGGGAGAGGCTGGGGTGGCATCCGGGCCAGAGGTGCCCAGTGGGAGACAAAAGCGACCACAAGACAGACTGTGCACCAACCACATCCGCCCCCGCCAGCCTCTGACAAGCACCGACCCTGCAAAAACAGGGCCCGCCCCGGCGCTGGTGGGTGGCAAAGTCATCAACGTGGGCCGCGAGTCCGGCCGCCCGCCCCGGCGCGTCACCGGGGCAGCCGGGGAGGGTCAGGAAGTCCTCCCGACGCCGCTCACGCCGAGCGCAAGTTAGCAGAGTCGGGAGAAAGCTCGGAGGGTTGCCCCGGCTGCGAGAACGAGCGCTGGGACGCTGAGGGTGAGCGACCCCGCCGGCGGCACAGTCCGGGCTGTGGGCGTCGGCCCGAGCCATGCGCCGCCCGGGGAGCGTGCGCAGCTTCTGGCTGGAGCTAGCGCGGGGCCCTGGCGGCGCGTACCGCGGCGGGGAGCGGCTGTGCGGCCGCGTGCTCCTAGAGGTGGCGGCGCCGCTGCGGGTTCGAGCGCTGGAGGTGGCGGCGCGCGGCGGTGCGGCCACGCACTGGCTGGAGGGTCGAAGCGTGGGGGTCAACGCCGTGTCCAGCGACTACGCGGCCGCCGAGACGTACCTGCGGAGGCGGCGACTGCTGCTCGGGGGTGAGTTGTTCAGCTACGCCCTCCCTTCGTCCCCCAGCCCTGCCACTCCCCAGTCAGTGTTCCTCGGGACTTGCTTCCCAGGTCTGGGGGCCCCTTTCCAAACCCCGGAGCCTTTCAAGGTATAGTCTGTGCGGATAGGTGACCTTTCTCAAGAAGTGAAGACCACCTCCTCTGGGTCTGGACCCACCCACTGGGACATCCACCCACCTACCTAATCCTGGCCAAGCTGCTCTCTCCAGAGAAGCCTTCCTTTGGTCTGAGCGCCCCCTTCCAGAGCGGGGACACCTTCGACTTAGAAACTATGCGGTCGGGACTCCCTATCTGCAGTCTGGGGGGATACCTGGGTGGAGCCAGGAGAGTGTACTCAGGATTTCTCTCTAGCCCCAATCCTGGGGTCTTGGATTCTCAAAGAAGACCACAGTCACTTGTGCCACCCATGGCCCCTCCCTCAGTTGTACCACCCACCCCGTGTTTACAGGGAGTTTTTCCCTGGGTGGGGGTCCTGATGGTATTTGCAGGTAAGAGGTGGGAATGCCTTCAAAAGCAGGAGCCTTGTGGTAGCATCATACCAAGCTGGAAGTCTTGGTTTGGGACATGTTCTTAAGGGGCTCTGAATCCCAGTCTCGCACCCTCCACCACAAGGCCAGTCAGAAGCAGGCCAGGAACCACAGAAAGAGGAGTCTGTCCCCGCATCATGTGCTGTGGCTGCAGATGGCATCTGTTTTTTGACTGCTCTGGATGCCACTTCCTTGCTAAGCCAGACCTCACTGTACCTAACTGCAAAATGGACAGAGGCAAAGAGTATCCTCAGGATTTCTGAGACCCTGCTCCCAGCCTGCCGCCCCCTTTTTGTTCAGGACTGCAGAGAGCGAACAGTTTGCATACAGCCTTGCAGCTTTGTTCCAACGGCTCCCAGGTGCAGGGACTCTCCGGTGACCAGCTGTAGAAACCCAAGCTTAGAGAGCTGTGGGGTGTGGCAGGAAGGGGCCTTCAGTCACTTCCTTTCCCTTGCTACTCACAGGAAATTGGGACTGCTCCCACCCTACAGGAACCAATTGCAGCTTCCTTTGAGACACTAGAGGGACTGCTGTGTGACTTCTAGGGAGGGTGTGCCCCTTTCTGGGCCTCTGGGGACCCATATATGAAATGGACTGAGGTAGTCCCTGGTTCAGTACAAACCTCTCGACCTTCTAGGGTTTCCCCATCCTTCCTTCCGGGTTTATGATCTCCTGTTCTTCCTCTAGGCCCCACTAAGCCGTGGGAGATTTTCATTATGTATGTCAGGTTCCAACCCCCTCCTCCAAGCAACCACCCAGGCTGATCACTCTGTCAGCAGTCTCTGACCCTCCCTTCGGTCCTGCTCAAACCCCTATCTTGGGCTTCGAGTGCCCCCTTTTGGCTATGACCGCCACTCCACCCCCACTGGGGGTGCCGAGGCCTCTGGTGTCGCCTGAACTAGATTCTGGGGTCGGCCAAGATAGGGAGTAGGTTCGAGAAGCAGTACGTTAAAATACCACAAGAGGGCGCGAGCGCCCCGCTGATCCCGAGGAGGCACCTCCCGCCTTAGAAACCCTAGGTGGGCAAAATGAGGTCCCAAGAGAGATCATACCGCCCCGGGGTCATACCGCGGCCCTGAATCCCAGGGTGCCTGGAGCGTCCCCTGCAGTAGGCTCTATCTGTGAGCACACTGGGCTGGGTGTGCCAAAGTGGCCATAGGGCTAGGCCTAAAGGCATTAAGAGTTTGCCAGGGGGACTTGAAATTGGGAAAAGAACATCTCCCTAGTGGCCAAGGGTTTAAGTCCCAGCACTATCACTGCTAGGCCTGAATTCCATCCCCGCCAGGAAGCTAATCCACGAGGCACAGCAGACCTCTTCTGACTCACCTGCTGCTTCCCTCAGCAGTGTATTTCATTCGATCTGTGATTCTGCGCACCACTCTGTCGTTAGTGAATCCTCTCACACACACCCCACCCCACCTCTGGCCTACACCCCAGTTCTTCTACAAAATAAAGAAGTATATAAATATTTTTTAAAATCTGGTTAGTAGGAACGACTGTGGTAAAAGCTTCAAGGCCTAACCGAGATGTGGGCGGCAAATCGGAGCATTTTGATGACCTGGGAGTGAGGTTCTAGGAGGGGTCAAGTTGGGGCTACACCGGAATTCAAGCACAGCCCTCTCAGATGTGGAAACACGTTCAGGAGATTGTCACTAACGCGGGCGGGTCACCCAGCTGAGCCGCCTTCAAATCACAGGAGGGGTTAAGCCGGTGCCAGAGTGGAGGGAGGGCGCACTCACTCCCTCCCCCCCTCTCCTGTGGCACAGAGGGAGAAATAAGTCCTGGGTAGTTCCAGGCTCTGGAGAGAGGCTCCAACCACTTCCTTCCCCCTTTCCCATTACACAGGGAGAAACTGAGGCCGGGGCTAATCGTAGGCTTTCAGGGCTCCTAATGGGGCCAAGCTGCCATCACACACACCACACACACACACACACACACACACACACGCACACGCACACACGCACACACTCAGGGCTCCTAGTGGGGCCAAGCCACCATGACACACACTACACACCACACACACAAACACACAAACACACACCATGACACACGCACACAAACACACACCATGACACACACTACACACCACACACACACACACACATTTCTGCCGGGACATGCCTCCAGTCACGTCTGCAAGTGGTGGCTAGTTAAAGATTAAAGCGAGAGACAGAATGCTCTCGCAGGGTGACCCACAGGCCCAGGCCCAGCCTCTGGGATATAGTTTCCACTATTTAGCTGGGGATCCGAGAGAGACTACCTCTGGTCCCCAATATTTCAGCTTAACCCCGGAATCGGGAGGGTAGACAGCCGCTGGCGGGAAAGGGGGCGTTTTGTTATTTTGCTTCACGCCCGGACGGAGCCACGCCCCTCGCCTCTCCATTGGCGTGTTCCCTCCGGGGCGTGGCCTATGTCCTGTCCCGCCCCGCCCTGCCGTATATAGGCGGCGCCGGCGCAGGGCTCTGAGTCTTTGGCCCGGTGGGCGAATGCGCTTGCGTGCGCCCGGCGAGTTCGCGTACTGAAGCTGCAGTGTTGGAACCTGGGGCGATTTAGTCGTGAGTTCGAGTCCAGGGTCTTCGCGTCGCTGGTTGGTACCCCTGGCCACGATGCTGTTTGACAAGGTGAAGGCTTTCGCAATACAGCTTGATGGCGCGAGCGCGGGCGCCGAACCCGTGTTCTGCGGTGGCCAGGCCGTGACCGGCCGGGTGCTACTAGAGCTTGCGGGCCCGGCGCGCGTGGGCACTCTGAAACTGCTCGCGCGGGGCCGCGCCCACGTGCACTGGACCGAGTCACGCAGCGCAGGCTCGAGCACTGCATACACGCAGAGCTACAGTGAGCGTGTGGAGGTCGTGAGCCACCGTGCCACGCTGCTCGCGCCAGGTACGAGCCTGAGACCCGGGCGCAGTGCTCCTGCTGCGCGCGCTCAGGGAACCTGGCCGCCTCTGAGCGGCGCCCTCTTGTTCCTACTTGCAGACACCGGAGAGACCACGACGCTACCTCCTGGACACCACGAGTTCGCATTCAGCTTCCAGCTGCCCCCGTAAGTCTTTTGGGGTGCAGAATATGGGAGAGTACCAAAGTCTACAGCCCCTTCCAGATTTGGTTCAGTTTCTGGGAACCCCAGAACCCTCAGACTGTCTTCCTGGGGGAGTCTCAGGGGTGTCTGTGTGTATCATCTCCCTAAGGCCCCTCCCACGGACCCTCCCAACACGCCCCATAAAGCCTAGGGTTACCCTGGGCCTCACACATAGGGTTACCCCTGTGTGCACCTGGCTCTGTATCTCCCCCCTGAAGCCCCTTTCCTATCCCCCAGGACCCTGGTGACCTCATTTGAGGGCAAACATGGCAGTGTCCGATATTGCATCAAGGCCACCCTGCACCGACCCTGGGTCCCTGCCCGCCGGGCAAGGAAGGTATTTACTGTCATTGAGCCGGTGGACATCAACACACCAGCCTTGCTGGTGAGTGGCTGCCTCCAGGGAGGTGGGACAGAAACACCACAGGCAGGTGCCTGGCTCCTTTCAGTAGAGCTTTCAGTAGAGCTCCCACTTGGGTCCTGTCAGGGAGGGAGGCTAGCATAGGAATGCCTTTGGAGTCCATTGGAGCTGGGTGCAAATCCCAGCTGTACCAATCTGCTCTGTGGCTCTGGGCAAGTGTCTTACCCTCTCTGAGCCTCAGATGCCTCCTCTGAAATAGAGCTTAGCAAGAGCTTCCAATCATAATGGCTTACTGATCACTAATTATACACTAAGCACTTGCCTTGTTCATTTTATTTTCAGCTTAATGAGATGGATTGTATCCTTGATGCCTTTTATAGATAGTTCCTGCCTTATTAGAAGAAACCAAGAAATCAGGCCTTGTCCCAAGTCCTCCCTCAGCTGGGGTGGGGGGTGGTGGTTGGAAGCTGTGCAAAGTCGGTAGATGCACAAAGTGGTCCATTCATGTAACTTTTCTGCACCTCCCAGGCCCCTCAGGCTGGAGCACGGGAGAAGGTCGCCCGATCCTGGTATAGTAATCGAGGCCTCGTCTCCCTTTCAGCCAAGATCGACCGCAAGGGCTACACACCAGGTAACAAGCCAGAGGGCCTGGATCAGGAAAGAAGACAATGTTGGGGCTGTAGGTGGGGAAACTGAAGCTCTGTTGTTCCCCACCACAGGTGAGGTCATCCCCGTGTTTGCTGAGATTGACAACAGCTCCACGCGCCCAGTGCTGCCTCGTGCAGCCGTGGTCCAGACACAGACCTTCATGGCTCGAGGTGCCCGCAAGCAGAAACGAGCTGTAGTGGCCAGTCTCTCTGGAGAGCCTGTGGGCCCCGGGCGGCGGGTGCTATGGCAGGGCCGGGCCCTGCGCATACCCCCTGTTGGTCCATCCATCCTGGACTGCCGTGTGCTACACGTGGACTACGCCCTCAAGGTAGAGTGTCCTGGTGACCCTAGGAGGTGCGGTGACTGCTTCTGCTTCGTTTCCTAGGCTGGGCTTCTCCAAGGCTTTCTGTTCTCCCTCCATCATGGCTCCTTCTCCAGGTATGCGTGGACATCCCAGGCACATCCAAGCTGCTCCTGGAGCTGCCGCTGGTCATCGGCACCATCCCCCTGCACCCTTTTGGCAGTCGCTCTTCCAGTGTGGGCAGCCATGCCAGCTTCCTGCTGGACTGGGGGCTGGGAGCCCTCCCAGAGCCGCCTGAAGGTAAGCTCCCCATCCTGCTTGTCAGGTGACTTTCCCTCCCCCAGCCTCAAGGCCCCCACCTATAAAAGCACACAGGAGTCCTCATGGTGGTGACCATGGATCCCCCCCAGAAGCCCATCCTGAGACCACCACCTGGTAGCCTCAGAATTGACACAAGCCACTTTCTGGCCCTTGTCCTCAATTCTGGAGCCCCCTCCTCGTGCTCCTCCTCCTCCAGTCTAATCTATGTCTCACTTCCAGCTCCTCCTGAGTACTCAGAGGTGGTAGCAGAGGAGGAGGTGGCAGCTTCGGAGCAGAGCCCCTTCCCAGTGCTACGGGGCCACCACATGAACCTGGAAGGCCCCTTCTTTGCCTATATCCAGGAGTTCCGCTACCGCCCACCACCCTTGTACTCAGAGGTGAGTTCAGGGCTCTAGGAACCCCTTCAACTATCCACGCCCTGGTATGTGAGATGGGGGCATCTGAGACACAGATGAGTCGTAAACATTAATGGAAGTCCTATGCATAGACTTCAGAGCCCACACCCACCTTTCATCCCAGTCTTCTCTAAGTGTCACTCACCCCCTGGCTGCCTGAATGTGGGTGGGCAGGGAGGGGTATTTCTGTTCTTGGGTTCCCCCTAAGACTTGACAGGACCATTTCCTACAGGAGGATCCAAACCCACCCTCTGAGGCCATGAGGCCACGCTGTATGACCTGCTGAGGGGCAAAGGAATACCTCGAAGGACGAAGTTATGCACGTGCTTCCAGCCACCGTGGACAAGGGGAGTGGCTGGGTCGAGGACCAGCCTGATTGCACTGAAGTTGGGGAAACTAAGTCTTGGAAAGGGACAGGGCTGTTTCAGCGCCACACAGGATGAGGAAGAGCCAGGCTGAAATCTGACTTGTTTGGACTGGCCATCCATTTGAAGCATCCAGTGCCCAGCACAGGATGTGAGACTGCCTGTGCCAGCCTCTGGGCAGGACTGTCCCATGAGTTTCTAGTCTGATGGAGATAGAGCCAGACATAGACATGTGCGGTTTCATGGGACCAGAGGAGGGGACTCAGCTGGAAGAGTCCAAAGGGGGAGCAGAGAAGACTTCCTGGAGGAAAGGGCATTTTAGCTGAGGCTTTGGCATATGAGGAAGAGCTCAACAGGCAGGCAAGTAAGAGGGAGGAGAAGTCAGAGAAGGTCAGAACTGAGTTAGGTATGGAGACCGCCACCTTCATCTTAGCACTGGACTGAGACAGCCAGTGCCTTGGTCTGAGACACACGGCAAGGTCCAACAGATGAGATGACTCAGGAGCAGGGGTTCAGGGAAGCCAGTGATAGGAGCTTAGTGGGGCAGCAGCTCCAACCTCTAAAGCCTTTGAAAGCCCACTAGTGACTCCTGGTCCAACCTTGGACTACCTGGGGATCCTCCAAGTACTGCAGGGCTTGAGAGATCAAGCTAGGCCCTGGGACAAAGGTCAGCCTGCGGTGACACAACAGGGCTGTGGAGACCCCCCTCCCCACCATGTCCTGGGGTGACAAAGCATGAGGGGAAAGCTGCAGAAGGCCCCAACTGCAGAGTTCCAGCCCTAGGTGGGCCAGAGTCCTGCCTGGGACTCAGTATTTATGGTAAGCCTTAAATCATTCTTTTTTGTACAATTACTTTTTTAAAATAAAAATGTGAAGGGAAAGACTAGACTTGCTGGTTTCTTTCCCTGCAACAACTGAGGAAGCTGGGGTGGCCTCGACCACCATCCCAGGTCAGGCTCTTCCAAGTCCAGGAGCCTTGTCGGGCCCATTGTCCCAGAATGGGAAATTGAGGTCCAAGAACACACAGGGAAGAGGAGCTGAGGTTGGCATAGGACCCCACACCCTTCCAGTTTATTCAGAGTCCAGGAACCTGAGTGGTGGGGTACAGGCCGAGGCCTCATCTACCGGCAAATGGAGCGGAGGGGGCAAGGTAGGGGGGTGGTCTAGGTACAGAAGGCGCCTACCTATCTGAGTCTAGATTGTTTTTATTTTAATTAAGGTGCAATTCACATACCATCAAATTAGTCTTTTTATAAGTACACAACTCTAGCATTTAGGACATTCGTAATATGCAACCACCATCCCTGTCTAATTCCAGAACAGTCCATCATCCCTAAAGAAGACCCATATCCATGAGCAGTCACTCCCCATTCCCCTCAATCTGCTTTCTGTCTGTCTGTGGATTTGCCTTTTCTGGGCCTTTCATATAAATGGATCACACGCTGGCTTGTGTCTGGTCTCTCACTCAGTCTGTTCTTGTAGCGAGTGTCAGGGCTTCACTCTTTTTGATGGCTGAGTGATACTCCCCTGTGTGGATGGGCCACACTGTGTCGTCCATTCACTCAGTTGATTTGGCCACATTTGGCCCTCAGGACAGGGCTGCTATAGAAGTGAGTGGCAAGAATTTGTTTGGATACTCACTGGGCTCTAAGACAGCCCTCATGACGTGAAGGCTGCCATTTTCAGGAGCGACTGGCCCAGGGTCCCATAATCAGAACTGAGGGAGTCACCACTCAAAACAGGCCTGGAATTCTGGAGATAATGCCCCCACCAACCAAGTGACACCCACTAGACCCTCCCACTGCGCCAACACTCAGGCTCCACCCCAGGCCCCACCCCTTGTAGGAAAATGAAATTAGGATTTTGGTCATCTGCCCACCAGCCTGCCCAAGGAGTGAAAATTAGCAGACCCGTATGCCATTGTCAGGGCCCAGGGACAAAGATGAAGACTGGGGGGCCAGGGGCTGGGCATTCAGATATCTGGGTTCAGGTTTGCATCTGAGACTCAGTTTCCTCATCTGAAACTAGGCTATCTCCCCTCCATTGCACCCAGTTACCCTTTAGTGGGTGAAAGTTTGTTTTGTCACTTCCAGCTACTCCTCTGATCCTGAGGTCCACCCTGCCTTCCAATCCCTGGATAGCAGCGCCTGCCCCAGGCACGTGCTCAGAGCACACCAGATTTAGGGTCCTTGTGGCCCAGATGAGAGGAGGGGAGACACTCCCACAGTGCAGTCACCCCAGACACCAAGATGACCACTTCAAGAGGGGGTCACCCTCGGCATGCAAGACACAAGATCCCAGTTTCCAGTTCCATGTTCTGGAACAGAATCCAAGGTGTTTATCACAACAGCAGATACGGGGACAGTTCTATGAAAGGTCCCCCCAGTGGGCTTGAGAGGAGGATAAGCCACCACGAGGCCTCAGGACTCCTGCATCTGCAGCTATTGGGAACCTGATCCCTAAAGGAGGCAGATTTTCTGGTTTAGATAAATGACAGGCAGGATGGAGCCGGCCCAGGCGTGCCCAAATCAAGGAACTCCCTGCATACAGGGAGGGACTTTAAGACCCAGAGGACAATGATCAAAGACATTCCTAAAATAAAATCCTATCTCTCCCCAGACCCCTAAGACTTCCCACCCCTTCCAGGTCCCCCTTGATCCCTGGCTGCACCAAAGCAAACACCCCAAGCTGGTTCACACCTCAGGTTCATGCCTTTGAATATGTGGTTTTCTCAACTTAAAGGGCTCTTCCTTGTGACTGGCTCCTCTTTACCCCCAGCCTCATCTTTTCAGGGACACTCCAACCTCCTGGCTGAAGCTGTCACCCCCATTACTCCCTCCCCATCCCCTATCCTGTCTTCTAGCCCTCATCACCCACATCATTCTCATTTAGATATTCACTTGTTTGTCTGAACCTTTGAAATATTGAGGGGTCAGGTCAGGGCTGTGTCCTGGGTCCCAACACAAGGCAGGCATGAGGGGGACTGCTGAGTGACCGAGTGATTGGAGAGGGGACCCTCCCTACTCTGGGGTGGATGAAAATTCTGATGGGGGAAGTGTCACCCCCCCTGTTTGTTCCCAGGACCTGCCATCCCGGCAGAGAGATAAATGCCAGGACTCTGTCTCACTCAGCCTCTGTCCTTCTCACCATCTTTGTGTTCCCCGTCTCTGCCACTCTGTGTTCTCACACTATCTCTTCTGCTCACTATTTCTGTTAGGGCTGGGGTCTCTCTTTGCCTCTGTCTCCTCCTGTCTCGGTCTTTCCGTCTCTGCATCTCTGTCTCACTCGTTGTCTCTTTGTCTCTGTCTCTCACTCACCATCTCTCTTGGTTACCTCTCCTGTTTCTCAGCCTCTGACTCTCTCACTATCTCTTTCTCCCGCCCTGACCCCAACAGGGCCAGGACATGGGGTGACAGGCAAGCAAGGCACCCGCCTGTTTCCCGCTCTCGCTGGCGGGGGCCCAGCTGGGCTGCTATTCAGGAATCTTCGGCCACCCAGCTCCAGCCACCAGGCGCAGCCATCCTGGCCTCTCCTCTGGGCACATTCTGTCCTGAGCAAAAAAGGAGCACTGAGGGTGGGTGGGAGGGTTCTGGGTTCTGATTACAGGACAGCTTGTCCTGGTGACCCCACTTTCCACAGCGCTGCCCCTGATACCTCCCTTCCTTACTCAGGGATTAGATCTTCCTGAATATTGCCCCTCTGCCTACTCATCCCCACCTCAGGGCCTTTGCACCTCTGTGCTTCCCACTGGGAGCTCCCTCTACCCACGTTGCCCCAGGACTTTCTCCCCTGCAGGCATCATCACATCATACACATCTCATCTAGATGCCCTCCCCCTCCTCAGCCCAGAGCCCCCCTTACCCCTGCCCTGATACATTTTGCTCTCTGATCTTTCCCTCTCCCCAGAGTTACACATTTACTTGCTTGTTTGGGTGATACGTGCTACTGCAGTTCTCCCCCCCACTCTCCGCCCCCCTCCCCGTGTGTCTCCAGCTCCAGGCACACACAGTAGTAGCTCGATGAATATTTTAGAATTGACGGCATTTCCTCCTGAAGCTCTGCTCTGCCTGGGCCCACCCAGGCTCACACAAAGCTCCTCATCTCCTCAGCCAACTCCCCTTCCAAGCCCTGCCTGGCCACCCAGCCCCTGCCTCCTCATGACCTGCTGCTCTCACTGCTGTTCCCTGTGTCTAGATACGCCAGCAATTTCCCAGCCCTCACACCTTTACCAAGGAGTTCCCCCATCTGATGCACCTTTTCCAGCCAGGAGCTGCTCTCTCTGTCTTTTAGGCTTTGCCCACAGGCGTAGGGCAGCCACAATTTTCACACGCACATGCAGAGATACAAATGGGTCGTCGAACATGGCACACATGGCGGAGACCTCCACTATCACAGACCCACACACATGCATACAATTAGCTAGCACCTGTCTGAACAGATACAACAGCAGTGATCCACTCATCCCAGATCCAGGCAGCCACGATGGCCAGGCCCTGGTGAAATTTGAGGAGTGTTCACCGGTGGAGGTACTGAGTCCCCCAAATTTAAGAGGAGGGGGTTATGGCTTCCCTGTGATAGGGGTGGGGTGGGGAGACAGGATGTGGGATTTGAACCCTTGCCAGCGTGTACACAAACTTGTCTACATGAGCCTCTGTCCTCACTTCCCCACCCAGAAGTCTCCTTTTTGATGTTCAGGGAAGGCCAGGAAAAGTCCCCAGAAAGCATCGACTGGGCAAGGGGCCCAGGAGGGAGTAGTAACTCAGCTGGAGACCATCAGTGCCTGCCACGCAGGGCGGCTGGAGGGTGTAGGGCGGTGGGGTACAGTTCACAGAGAACAATAAAAGATGGGGTTGGGATAAATAGGACCTGTTGAACAGGGGTGGGGCATAGGGGAGCTGGCATGCCTGGATTGGCCTTTTGTACTCCAGTATCCAGCCCCATTTACAGGTAGAGAAACTGAGGCACAGAGAACTGCTGGCTTGCCCAATGTCCCCCAACTGAGATGGGACAGTCAAAGGGCTGCTAAGTCTTTGATTAAAGGGTCTTGGGGACATCAACTCTCCCTGCCTGATCCATTTCCTGGTTCCAGGTGTGGACATGTGACCAGGTCTGGCCAATCAGAGCCTTTTGCCACCAGAGACATAATGTTAACAGAGGCTACCTTAGCCATCACATTGAGGATTATAGAACAGACCCAAGACATTGTCGTGAAGTCCACAGACAATCCCTGAACAGTGAAGTCAGGGTGGAGCCAGTGGGAAGGGTAGGGATTGGAGGGTTCTAGGAAGGTCTCCAGGAGGAGAGGGTACCAGAGTTGGGGCTTTGATGAATGAAGAGGAGCTCACCCAGGAGCTAGAGAAAGGCATTCTAGGCAGAGGAACTGTAAGCAGGCAAAGAAAGAACCAGGAGTATCCTCAGGCACCCAATGGCTCTGTGAGACTGGGGCATAGAGGGAGCAATTGCAGACGTGTTTATTTGTCCCTGGACTGGGTTCTCCCCCTCCTACCAACCTCCTGAGGTTGGGACTGGATCTGCTTTGTTGAAATTGACACTGTTAATGTTTATTTATTTATTTATTTTTATTTATACATACAAGTTGGGGTACAGGCCAGAGGCGTGGGGCGGCGAGAGGGTTCACCAGAGACAGAGCGGGGAGCAGAAAAGGCAGATCAGAAATACACTGCTGAGGGGAGCAGCGGGCAAGGCAGGAGAGGTCTGCCGCGCCATGTGGGATTCTCCCCGGCCGGGCGTCGAACTCGCATCGCCACTGCCAACAGCTCCACAGCGCAGCGCTTAACCGCTGCGCCACCGGGGAGGCCTGACACTGTTAATGTTTATGACGTAGGTGACCATTCTTTTGGAGACATGGATGTGTGGTAAGTATGGGGTAGGAGAGCCTGGGACTGCATGGGGAGCCTGGGACCCAGGAGGGAGCAATTCCTCACCTGTGATCCTCCAACCCCTGCATGGTACTCCAGAGGGAGGTAGGTCTAAGCTCAGGGTCTGGACTCGAAATCCCACTTCTTCCTTCCCATGTGACCATGGGCTAGTAGTCGGACTTTTCTGAGGCTCCGTTTCATCATCTGGAGCCTGACTTCACTGTAGGACAGGTCAGTACTGGGCACAGAAGGGGTGCAGAGGTTGTGGGCCTGGATGGAGTTGGGGGTTGAGGCGGCGTGAAGAGATCAGGCTCATCCAGAACATTCCACCAGCAGTTTCAGACCTCTTTGAAAACAGGAAGCCAGCTCTCGAGGGAGCCCCCAGCAGAGCTTCCTGAGCCTCTGCATGACGCATGTTGGGGTGGGGGTGTGTATGCATGCACGTGCCTCTGTGTGTGTGTGTGTGTGTGTGTGTGTGTGTGTGTGTGTGTGTGTGTGTGTGTTTGCAAATGACCTAGAAATAGTGGAGCCACCAGTGTCCACATACGTGTTTGCATTTCAGCCTTGTTGCCGGAGGCATGGGCTCTGACAGGTTTACACATCTCAGCAGATATGGGAAGTAGAAGAGCTGGTTGGTACATTTGCAATTCTGGGCCTGGGTGTGGGGCATAGGTGTCTCTCTACAGTGGGTACTGACGCTTGTTGGCCAGCTCTTGCTGGTTTATGCTGGAAGGAACCAACATGTGCTGATCCAGGCTGGCGTGCACTAGCAGACAGGAGCCTGTGTGGAGGCTCCTTGGCCTCTGAATCTTCAGGTCATCAACCACTCAGCTACAAGGGGTCACTCTAGATTCAATTTCTTCCCTGCTCCAAACCCATCTTGTCCCCTCCTAGTCCACAAGACCTTGAATGGCTCCTGTAGCCACTTCATCCTCCTTTCCTTCCACCTGCCCCAGTTCCTTTCCTTCCCTCAGCAGGAAGCTGTCAAAGCTGTGCTTCTACCTCAGGGCCTTTGCACCTGCTATGCCTACTGGCCAGGCTGCTCTTCCCTCCCTTCCTCTCCATCTTTCAGGACTCAGGATGTTAGCCTGGACAAGCCATCCCCCTCCCACTCTGGACTGCCCCTACCCCCACTCTTGAACCCTGACTGCAGCTTCTAGTTTGACCGCTTCCCTCTGAGTCCTAGGGTGGGTGTCCTCCCAGGAAGTAGAAAAGGCTGGATTTTAATCTGGGCTGGCCTTTATCCTTGCCTGCATCAAGTTGGGCCAACATCTGGGGGTGCTTGAGCCTGTCTGGGATCATTCAGTAACAGGAACCAGATGGGACTGAACTGGGGCCTCCTACATGTCACATTCCTGGGATGCCTTTCACTTGCTGGCAAATGTCTACTCATCCTTCCAAATCCCACCTCCAATACCTTCTTCCTCCTAACAAGTCCTGACCCTTTGGTCTGAGGGCATATGGGTCTGACTATATCCATCCGCTCCAGAGAGGCCAGGGAGAAGACCTCTCAGGAGCCCTGCACGATCCAGCCAAGAGTACAAGCCATGTTTCCCACATGCTGACTTCCTGGAATTGGTCCAGGCACCCTTCCATGCCTGATCCCCAAGAGCTGCCTCCTGCTGCCTTATCACTCCCAGAACCTGCCAAACTCTGCTATTTACAGGGGGAGGCAGGACATTTCCACTTACCTCAAAGGCCCTAGCTCTACACAAGGCTGGCTTATTTGTAAGATGGCCCAAGTGGTGTGATGGGGCCATCTCATTGGTACCCCAATCCTGGGGCAGCCACATGCTTAACATGAGTCTCAGATCCTGTCCCTTATATAGCTTCCTCAGAGGCTGAGAGGCCCCATGTGAGCCGGCCTCCACAGCCTCCATCACAACAGGTTCCATCACACCCCAGGGCCTTTGCACTTGCTGTTCCTTCTGCCCAGATAGCCTTGCCTCACACTTCATAAGGTCCCACTTTCTCATCCCCCCAGGTGTTAGTTTAAAGGTCCCCTTCTTGGCCAAAGCTGCCCCATTCTCCCTCTCAACATCTCCTTTATGCTTCTGACAGTTCATAATTACAATGTGTTTGCGGGCTCACGCCATCATCTGTCTCCCCTCTGTCCTGGAAGCTCAGAAGGGGTGGGACCACAGTATGTAGTGAGAGTCCAATGACAGGAACCAGAGCAAACCCATTTAAGAGAGTCTCCTGGTCTCTCCCCCAGATCCTCGTTGCTTCCTGACTACAGTCTGCCTGGTTTGGAGGGAACAAGTGATTTGTGGCCTGGCCTCTCCCATGATGCCCTCCCATCATGACCCTGCACAAAATTTCCTTCCAGACTCCAAGCCAAAGTCCACATTTTGACCATCTGCGTATGGATAGGAAACCCAAGGTCAAGAGGGGCCCTACCCCTATGTCCAGGCTGAATGTGCCTGGCCATGGCGCATACCCTAAAGAAAATTCCAGTTCTTCAACCTGGACACAGTTGGAGGTCCGGTCCCAAAGTGAGATGCCCCTTTACCCAATGCCTTACTCTCAGCGGCTCTCAGGTCTCATCTTGGTTGAGTTTTCCAGCATTGGTACAGTCTCAGGACACCTTAGCCCCTGTGGGAGAGTGAATTCAGCGTCAGCACATCAGGCTACATGTGACTCTTACAGAGTAAATGGAATCCTTGTTTACAAAGTATATGAACACTGTGGACATTAGCTACCAAGAGGATACTAAGCCCTGTAGGGCAGGTCAGTCGAGAACATCATTTTGTTCAATATGATTTCATTGGAACATTGATGAGAAAGCAATCTCACTGAATGTTGAATGAAACCTCCTTATTCCAGGAACTGCTTTTGTTGCACATTGTTTCTCTTAAAGTTGCAGTGTTTCACTTCAAGTTGCGGTTTCTCTGAACCTATGGCCCACGCTGAGGCCTTTCCATATAGGGACTGCTCAGAGCCCAGGTCAGGACTCACAAACTTTCTCTATAAAGAGAATCTGCAGGGCAGCCCCGCCTCTATTGTACCTCAGCCACTGTTGACTGCCGGCAGCCACAAACAACACGCAGACCGGTGGGCAGGGCTGGAGCCCAAGGAAACTCTTTATGGGCGGACACTGAAATGTCTTCATGGGTCGCATAATAGTCTTCTTTTGCTGTGTTTTCAATCATTTAAAAGTGTAAGAGCCATTTTCTAGGTCCCAGCCAGAACTGTCCTTTGCCAGTCCCTGGATGCGCCTCCATGGGCGGGAAACTATCAGGATTCGTTATTTACAAAGTATCGAAACTCCGCCCAAAGTGCTTTCAGGTGTGGGGCTAAGATAGGAGGGCAGGTGGATGAGTAACAGCGTGTGACCACTGACAAGACAGGCGTCCCCACTCCATGTTTATAAAGTATCAGCACAAAGCAAGCGCTGAGGGCCCTGGGATCTGACCCACCCTCCAGGCTCAAGCTGCATTCACCAGACCAGACAGGGCTCGAGCTGCCCGTTCTCAGAGCACTGTTTACCAAGGATCGAGTGACAGGGACCGGTGGGGTATCAGGTCACACGGCAGTCACAGCAAGAGTTGGGCACTGGGACAACTCTAGACACCAGCTGTTTACAGTGACACGAGACCGCTGTTTACAAGGGACTAGCCGCCAGGCTTCCGGCTGCCTGAGTCCAGGCGCGTGCAGACGACCCTGGTCCTGGCGAGCCTAGCTCCTCTCACCAACACATCCAGCACCCAGGCAGGAATGAGGAAAGTGGCTCTGGCCCCAGCAAGGCAGCGCTTTTGCTCACTCATGAGCCCTGCACTCAGGCTGGGGTCTTTGGAGCAGGACTGGAAAACCTGTCTGGCTTGGCTTTTCCCTCTGCCTGCCCCTGACTGAGCTACCGTGTGCACATGGCTTAATCTCTCTGGGCACCAGCCGCTTCCTTATCTGTAAAATGGCCATGCAGATAGATCAGAATTGCCAGCTAAAATAAAGGATTCCCAGTCGATTTTGAATTTCAGATTGATAATGAATGCTTCCATGTATAAGTATACCCCATGCAACATTTGGGATATACTCATGCTAAAAACGTTCTGCTTGTTGATCAAAATTTCGAAGATAACTGGGTGCCTAGCTGTTTATGTGCTGATTCTGGCCTCCCTAGGACAAAGCCTGGGCTCACAAGAGATTGCACCCATCCTGGAGGGGGGAGGGTCCCAGACAGGCACAGATGAATCACTAGCTCTGAAATTTGTTGTATTTATCTCTCCCAGAAGCTCATGAAATGGGCCAGAGTAGGTCTGACCACTGGCTCATAGATGAATCATCTCTGAGGAACAAGGCCTGGGGACAAGAATGGTGCCATTATTCAAGAAGCAGGAACAAAACTAAAAGCAAATACAAGCAAACAATGAATGAATAGTCACTAGACCCTGCACCACAGGGGCTCCACAGGAAGATTGGGGGGTGGGGGAGGCTGCCTAGGTCTATTCATCCACAATGTGACCCCAGCATCCAGAGCCTGACCTGGTATCTCACAGGGCACAGTAAAGTTTGTTGAATGAATGAAAAATGGAACTCAATCAATATTTACAGCAGTCCCCCCAAATCTGCCAATGATTCATCCAAGACCCCTATGGATGCCCAAAATTACAAATAGAACCAACATTACATATACCGTTTTTTCCCCCATACATACCCATGATGAAGTGTGATTTATCAATTAGGAACAGTAAGATGAACAACAATAACTAATAATAAAATGGGGCGATTATAATAATATACTATATTAAAAGAGATGTGAATGTGGCCTCTCTCTCCAAATATCTAATTGTACAAAATATTTTTAGCCAATGGGTAACTGAACCACAGATAAGGGAGGAACAACTGTATTCAATTCAGTTATTGATTCTACCACTCTTTATTAAGTATTTATTGTATGCAGGTCCCCCAATCCTTGCCTGAGCAGAGCATCTCAACAATAAGGAGATGGATAGTAGTCAAGTCATCACCATAAAAGTGAAATTATAACTTAGACAAGACCTGCCAAAGGGAGACAGATACCCAGTGAGTCCAGAAGGACTTCCTGCAGGAGATATCTGGAAGAGACCCAAGTAGAAGGTCTGCAGGTACAAAGAGAAAACAATAAGAGTCTGGCAGAGGGCACAGCATATGCAAAGTCCAGGAGAGGCAGGAACATGGAGATTTTAAGTGCTTTCTTTGTGTCACCCCTGGCTTCCATTGACAATCTGCAGGCTCCAGCAGAGAGTCAACAAATCTAAGTTTAGGGTGAGCAGGGTCACCTGGCAAGTCAGACAGCACATGGTGTCCTCCACCTCCTGCCACAGCAGCGGCAGCCAACCCAGTGCATCCTCTGCCCAGGCGGGGGCGAGAAGAGCTGCACAAGCCACCGCCTCTGCCCTGGAATTTCCCTAGTCGCCTGCCTGCTGGGAACTCTCAGCAGAGAAAACCAGGGTTGGGATTATCACAGTAATAACCACAATAATAAAGGTCACTAATGCCTCTGAGGGCCCCACAGATCCAGAAAAGACCTTGTTTAAGAGCCAAAAGGCCTGGCTGGGTCCATTAGCACCCCATTTTACAGACAGGGACACTGAGACTTAGGAGGAAAATGCTGCTGACTGAGGACCTGTGGTGACCCTGGAATGTGGCAGGTCTCAGTCCAATACAGCCACTATAAAAAAATCTTAAAACAGGGCAGCTTAAACAGCTGTTTCACAAGGTTCTGGAGGCTGCAAGACCAAGATCAAGGTGCTGGCCAGTTCAAGGTCTGATGGGAGCTTGTCTCCTTGTTCACAGATGGCACCTTCTCTTTGTGCCCTCACAGGTGGAAGAAGCAAGAGAGCTCTCCGGGGTCCCTTTTACAACATGCCAATTTCAATCACTGGGGCTCTAACCTCATCACTGAATCACCTTCCAAAGGCCCCAGTTCCTAACACTATCAAATGGGGGGGGAGGGGTGTCAAAATTTCAATTTATGAATTTGGAGAGAATACAAACATCCAACCTATAGAAACACTTGCCTTTCTTATCTTAAAAAAAGATTTTCTTTCTTAAAAAAGATTTATTTATTTATGCATACAAGCTGGGGTGTAGGCCAGAGGTGTGGGGTGGTGAGAGGGTTCACCAGAGGCAGAGTGGGGAGCAGAACGGGCAGACTGACTGAAGCACACTGCTGAGGGGAGCAGCAGGCGAGACAGGAGAGGTCTGCTGTGCCATGCGGGAATCTCCCTGGCCGGGTATGGAACTCGTGCTACAGTGGCTCTGGATAGCTTCATAGTGTTGCCCTTAACCTGTTGCACCACCAGGGAGGCCCAATACTTGCCTTTCTTTTATCCGCACTTTGAGGAGGAAGATGAAGCTCCAATACTAAGGTGGGAGGATGAAGGCTACCGGACCTTGTCTCTAGCTTCAGTAGTACTGACTGTAAAATGGGCAGCGGCTGCTCTGGCTCAGCCTGAGATGGGGGGAATGTTGCCAGAGGAACCCCAATCTCCCCACCAGTTAGATCTATAACTAGTCAGTAGACAAATGTTATCATCCAGTATTCACTACCTACTGTATATCTTGTTGGAGCAGCTATAAAGGAGCCCCATGAACCCTATTGGCTGATAGAAATATTATCTGCAGATTGGTGATTCCAGGACTGTATGTGTTTGTCAAAACTCAGTCAGCTGTGTTCTGCTGTATGTAAGCCAGACTCCAACAAATCAAGACCTTAATAATAGTTATGTGATATTTTGTTTCAAGGCTAAGGGGAAAAGGCAACATAAGAACAAAGTTCAGGGCTTCCCTGGTGGCCTAGGGGTTAAGTCCCAGTTCTATAACTGCTACAGTATGAGTTGCATCCCTGCCAGGGAGCTTCCCACACCAGCAGCAGACCTTTCCTCTCTCTCCTGCTGCTCCCCACAGCAGTCTATTTCAGTAGATCTGCATGTTCTGCTCCCCACTCTGTCTCTGTTGAATCCTCTCACCCCCTGATTCTGGCCTATACCCCAGTTCTTCTATGTATAAATAAATAAATAAATAAATAAATAAATAAATAAATAAATCTTTTTTTAAAAAAAGAACAAAATTCAAATGCTTTATACAAACTCTTTTGTTTTGTAAACTTTTGTTATTGGTCGTAGCTCTGGAAGGATGAGAAGTGACTTTTCAGCACAGTCATGTTCACTTAGCACCAGGGTCTCATTTGGAGAAATCCATCATTAGCAGCATCATCTATGTTCAAGTCACACAAACTTAAGCTGGTGTGGATCCTGCCCGACTGTCTGGGTGTCACCATCTATCGGGACCACAATCTTGGACTTGTGTCTGGCCGGCCAAAATATGACTCCGCTGTGCCTAACTATCCAGTCGTGTCTGCACATAGTCCTTCTCGCTTTGAAATGAAACACATCTGCGTCTTAAATTGTGTAAATATTAGCCTGCTATGTAGGAAACATTTGGGAAACCTATTTGGGCACCATGAGATAAACACAGAAGCAAGACAAAAGCAGTCAGTGTTGAAGTGGAGATGACTGTGAACGGCTGCAGCTGCGTGCACAGACGCTGCCTCCGCTTCCTCATCTGTGCAAATGGGATAATAGGCTCTGCTCAGGGGCCTCCCCGGTGGCGCAGCGGTTGAACGCTGCGCTGTGGAGCTGTCGGCAGCGGCGACGCGAGTTCGACGCCCAGCCGGGGAGAATCCCACATGGTGCGGCAGACCTCTCCTGCCTCGCCTGCTGCTCCCCTCAGCAGTGTATTTCTGATCTGCCTGTTCTGCTCCCCACTCTGTCTCTAGTGAACAATCTCACCGCCCCACGCCTCTGGCCTGTACCCCAGCTTGTATGTATAAATAAAAAATAAATCAAAAAAAAAAAAAGGCTCTGCTCGTTGTGGGACTGAAAGGGGTGGGACTGAGGGTGCAGTAGGTAGTATCAGGGAGGAATACATCGATCCTGTGCTAGACTCAGCATTTATTGTGCTCTATGCTTCCCTTATTTGGATTCGCTGGCATAAGTTAAGGTGAAGGATAGACATCACGGTCCTCTCTGTCCACCTGTTGGGGTTGCTTCTCCACAGGGCAGGACACAACTCCAATGAGGCAGTGGCATCAGCAGGTTACATCCCATGTGTGGCAGCCCCCTGATAAGGCCCAATCCTGAGGCTGTTCCCATTCTAGAACAATCTTGGGGATGGTGAGAAGCCCCAGTTGGTGTCTGGTGATCTCAATCCTGAGGCCCTAAAGTCCTCTGTCACCGGGAGACTAGACACAAGATTACCAATGGGGGAGCTCATAACTCAGAAAGGTGAGCTGGGTAGCCACTTTGAGGGCTCAGCATTGTGGCCCCTGGAGCAGATGGGTTAATGGGGGTCCAGGCAAGGTGGTTGGCACTGGGTTGGGCTCAGTATGTGCAACTGTAGCCTCATCCAAAAATTTATTCCATCAACATTTTCTGGTGATTCGACAGGGGCTCATCTTGCTAAGACTGGAGAGGGGGGTGGGGAGGGCAGGTGGGAGTCAAGGGGAAGTCAGACGGGGGTCCCAATCCCCACCTTGAAAGAGACACAGACAGTGGGAGATGGAGAGAGACAAGGAGACATACAGAGAGACACACATAGAAAGACAGGAAGACAGACAGAGAGACAAAGGCGGATACAGAGAGTGATAGAGACGGCAGTGGTGGGGGAGACATGGAGAGAAAGAGATAGACAGATAAGGAGAGATAAACAGAGAGATGGGGGTGAGGTATAAAGGTATGGGGGAGAAGAGAGAGGAACAGGGAGGCACGGAGATCCCATTCCCAGGTCTGGTCTATGGACTACTTCCTGGCCCCCAACCAGACAGGTGCCTGCCCCACATACATAGAGATGTGGAAACTGAGGCTCAGAGCTGCTGATCTCCAGCTCCCAAGACTGTGACAGTGGCAGGACCCCGAGGATGAAGAGGCACAAATAGGGCCCTCAAACCACGGGGCGGGAGGGGGGGCAGTTCCCATGGGTTTCGAGATGATTTGGATTTTAGAGTCAGACTTGCCTGGTGAGGAACTGATTCTCAACAAGGAGTATGGCCCTGGGACCAGCAGGAACCTAACGAGGAGTAAGATGGAGATGGGGCAGTTCTATCTGGATTTTGTGAATCTGGCACAGACCACAGGTCTCTGTGCATTTGTCTCCACAGGGCATGTTTTAAATGTGCAACTGTGACTTTAGCCCAGGAACCTGGCCTCCTGGGCTGATCCCAGTCCTGATGTCCAGGATAAGGGAAATCGCAGCTAGTACTGGAAATGGGCCTAGAGGCATCCTGTGGGGGATGCTGAGAAAACTCCAAAAATGCCCTGGGCTCCAGATGGCATCAAGGGAGTGGCTGGGAATTGTGCTCCTGGCATCTGCCTGCCATCTTGGGCTCAGGACATGCAGTGCCTACTCCCACACTTGCCATGCTGGAACTGGAATGACTGGACAGTGATTACCCCTCCTCTCCCCTGGGGGCACTTGCAATTCACAGAGTGAATGCTTACTGACTGTCTACCTGGAAGGTGTGGGAAGACTAGAGGGGAAGGGGTCTGGGGGAGTAAAAAGGGTAATGACCTGAGGTTTTAGGGGACTTGGGGTCTCACCCCATTTCCTGGGGCTGGCTCTGTTTTTGATGTCCTGAGGGAATGGGCTAGAAGGCAAATGACCAGATCTGGAGAAACCTAGCATTTCCCCAGGAAAACTCTCTAAACCATGACTTCCACCAGGAGCTCAACATGACCTTGGCACGCATCCCAAAACAGGCAGAAGAAGATGCTATATGAACAACCCCCCCAACGCCCAACAACAACAAAAATCTGTTCAGAAAAGAACCAGGCAGAAATCACAAATAATGCCAGGTATTTTAAAAAAGACACAACAAAACAAAAAAATTTTTAAATCTCATAGCAGAATCAAGAACACAATATGAAGAATGATGGGGTAAAATAGATCTCCCTATATCTGGAAAGAAGAGTAAATGATACAAAAGGAATTCCCAACCTGTCAGAGAAACTCACACACTGTACTAGGAGATACTGAGGATGCATAAGGGATGGCAGGCGTGCCATGTCCCTGGACAGAGAGACTGAGACTCCACGGGTGCTAATGCTCCCTGTATGAAGTTTCAACACGATGCCTCCTGAAACTTGATAAGGCGATTCAAAGATTTACCTAGAAGAACAGAAGAAGGCAAATAGCCAGGACACTTCTGTAGAAGAACAGATAGGTGTTACCTGCCTTACCAGATGTTGGCACCAATTACAAAGCCTGTAATTAAGTCTGAGGGATAAGATCACAAGGAGGAACACATTGACCAAGAGATTGGAATTCAGTGCCCACAGACACCAATGAAGTTCAGGAATTCTGCTCCAAGATGGAGAGGGTCTGTTGCAGTCTGGAGAGAGATTGCTTCCTTAAAAGGATCCAAGAAGTGAGAGTCCCTGCTGAAAACAATTAAATTGGATCTTTATATCACATTATAGACAAAAATCAACTCCATTTGTATAAAAGGGTTACCCACAAAACTGCAATAAAATAAAGTTTTTATGTCTTGGTAGAAAATGTAGTTGATCTTGGGTGAAGGAAAGACTTCCCAAACAAGAACCAAAAGGCATGGTCTATAGAAGAATATTTGCATATAAATAAGAAAATTTTCATAGTAAGATTAGGGCTCATTGCAACATATTCATAATAGCTGATATGGAAATAACCTAAGTGCCCATTATGAGATGAATGGATAAAAAAGATGTGGCATATATACACAATGGAATACTACTCAGCTTTTTTTAAAAAAAGTTGAAATCTTGCCACTTGTGATGACATAGATGGACCTTAAAGGGGATCATGCCTAATGAAATAAGTCAAATAAAGAAAGATGAATACCATATTATTAGTTTGCTCATTTGTGGACTATAAAGAAGAAAAGCAAATTAACAACATAAAGAAACTGTTAGAGAACAGAATGAAGTTTATCAGAGGGGGAAGAGGCTGGGGGGGTCAATTTGTATGGTGATAGACGGAAATCAGATGAGTGGGGTTGTTCACCAAGTAGTGTATACAAATGTGAAAACTTAATACTGAATACCTAAAGTTAACTTTGTTATTCATTGTTATAAACTAATGTTAATTCAACTTTTTAAAGTTAGGACTTTTTGTCAATCAAATGGCAACTTGAAGAAAGAAAAAGGCAAATTACAAACTGGGAAAGATGCTTGCAAAACATTCAACTGAGAGGAATAATATCAAACATACATAAAGAATTCCTATAATTCATCAAGCAGTATATGAAGGACCCAGAAGAGTGTGTGTTGAGATGTCCAGCATCAATTGGAAGATGCAAATCAAAACACCAATTAGATGGCATTTGGTCAGCAAATGTGACAAATTCCAACAATTTCAAGTGTTTTCCAATTCATAAATGCAGAGAACTCACACATGGCTGGGAGGTTACATGTTTCCAACACTTTGAGAAGTTTCCAGGGTTGCTGAGCATGTCAGAGAGCACAACCACACCCTCTTGATTCCCCAACACAGAAGTGCGTGCTCCCTCCCCTTGGGCCAGAGTGCTGTGTGCAGACACTGGCCTTGGGACCAGCCACTTCTGGGAAGGCAGGGGAATCATTATTTGGAATGGAGGAAGTGTGGGAGTGTCCAGGGCTGCCAGCCATAATAAAGTACTGTTACAGGGCAACCCTGATATGCAATGGGGTGCCTGACTGTGGGTTCTCACCCGTGTACTTAAAAAGGACTTATAATAAAATCAATTGCAGGCACTCACAAAAAGGTTAATAAAAGGTTTATTTACAAAAGGAAGGGAAATAAAATATGAATAACTCAGGGACAAAAGAGAGAAGAGAGAGAGAGAGATAAATCTGCAAATACATCCTACCAGACCCGAAGAGCTGGAAACCCCCAATGGCATGCTGTAGCCCAGTGAGAAGCCAAGAAAGCCCCAAGATCCAGAAGTCTGGTTATATACCAAACCTGGTTACTTAACTCCACCCCTCAATTCCCAGTAATCCTCTCTTCGATGATGATGGCATTAAGGGATTAGTAGCCCTTAGTGTCTTGGATTTCTTTGGTCTGAGGTCCATAAACCTATCTGTGGAGTTTGTTGCAGATGTCCTTTGTCCCCCCCAACAGTACCATGAACTGGGTGACTAAATCAACGAAACTTAACTTTATCACAGTCCTGGAGATGAGAAGTCTGAGACTGAGCTGTGGTTAGGTTTATTCCTCTGGAGGCTCAGAGGGAGAATGTGCCTCAAAACTTTCTCCCAGCTTCCCATGGCTGCTGGCCACCCTACTTGGCTCCAATCTCTGTTCTCAACCCTCTCCTGTTTCAGATTCTCTCTTCTTTCCCTTATCAGGATACTCATCATTGGATTTGGGGTTTATCTTAATCTGGGATGATCTCATCTGGAGATCTTACCTTTATTTACTTCTCCAGAGAAACAATTTCCAAATAAAGTCCAATTCAATGGTTCTGTTACTGGGCAGGGAGAGGCCCAGAACCCCCAAACTTGCCCTGTTCTAAATGGGTTCTGCCATCTGCCGCATCAATACAAAACATATAGTGTAACACCCCAGGAGGAAGGATGTGTCCCAGGTTCCCTGTCCCACTCAAGGTAGGGTGGAACTGAGCAGGATATAAGAAGCTGGAGAAGAGAGAAGGAGGGGACACACACAGACGACACACACACACACACAGATTGGGGACACACAGAGGAGACACAGACAGAAGACAGGAGGAGACAGAAGAAGGATGGAAGCCAGAAGAGGTCCAAGGAGCAGAGAGACTCATAAAGAAGCTGCACTGGCCTGGACTGATTGAAAGAGATGTCGGTGAGAGACGTGTGGGGAAGTTAGCGATGGCTATGTTGATTTTGGTTTTGATTTTGTTCTGTTCCTCTCAGAATTGTCTGACTGTTTCTGACCCTTTTGGATGGGTCCCTGCCGAAAGGTATTTTGGTTCCTCCCAGAATTGTCTGGCTGTTTCTGACCCTTATGTGTAGGTCCCTGCCAAAAGCTGTTCTAGACTTGTGGCAGGCTTCCGAGACTTGCTTTGGGCAAATCCCATTTGGGTGGACTTGTACCCAGGAGGAGTTGGATAACATTGGGTGCTTAACTTCAAAAATATATTGTCTTCTCTGTCCTTTCTAATTGTATTAAAGTTTCTTTCCACAAAATGTCCATATGTTTTGTATTGATGCGGCAGATGGCAGAACCCATTTTTGAACAGGGCAGGTCTGGGGGTTTTGGGGGGTGTTCCTCTCCTGCCCTGTAACAGAACTTGGCCACCCAAAAATGTGTCTATGCAAAACATCAGCATGTCACCTAAAAGGGTCTTTGTGTAACAGAGGCATCGCCATAAAAGGGGGTAGTCCCATGTTCCCCTCCCCACTTAATTGTGGGCCAGACTGAGCAGCTGGGTGAAGCTATTTAACATGGAAGGCAGGTGGGCGCAAGGGGGAGACCCAGAAGAGAGACACACAGAGACATGTGGAGAAGGACGCACTTCTTCTTTGAACTTGCTCCAGGGACTTGGCTGTGGAAGGAGACACACGGAGAAGAGACATGTAGGGACACTTGGAAGAGACTTGTGGGTAAGACATGTGTGGAGAGGCTAATAATGGCAGCCTTTATTTTGACTTGCACTTTGATTTTGCTCTTTTCATTCCAAACTTATCAGGTCCTTTCTGCTCCTTTACTATGGTTCCCCAGCAGAAAGTGCCTTAGACTTGTGGCTGGCTTCTGGGCCTTATCAGAGACAGCAAAGGAGAAGACAGTGACAGAGGAGACCATGTAGAGATAGAGGCAGAGATTAGGCCAAGGGACACAGAGGGAGCAGACACCAGAAGCCACAAGAGACCTGGGGCGGATTCTCTTGGGGCCTTCAGAAGGAACCAACCTGCCCACAACTTGATCTCAGACATCTAGCCTCAGGACTGTAAGGGCATCAATTTTTGTTATTATGTAAGCTCAGGTTTATGGTCATCTGTGACAGCAATCAGCCATAGAAAAACATTTTTAGTCAACTTTGGTCCAAACATAATCAATACAGTCAGATATTTTGAGAGAGAAGGAGAAATTGTTGGAGGAGAAAGGATGGCCTGAATAAACTCCACAGATAGGTTTTTACGGAACCCACCCCCACCTTAGACCAGAGAGATCCAAGACACCTAGGATTACAAATCCCATAATGCCATCATCACCAAAGGGAGGATGCTGGGGACTGAGGGTGGACTTAAGCAGTGATGTTTGGTATTTAACCAGACATGTGGGCTTTGGGGGGCTCTGTCTTCTTGGCTGTTCGCGGGGTTTTGGTGTGCCATTGGGATTCTAGCTCAGTGGAACTGGTAGGACACATTCACAATTTATTCTTTTTTTTATTCTAGAGTTGTTTTTTATTTCCCCTCCTTTTGTAAATAAACCTTTTATTAATTTTATTGTGTGTGCCTGCAATTAAGTCTTATTATAAGCCCCTTTATATCAGGGCTACCCTGTAACAAAACCACATTTACATCATTCTGATAGTATGTTATCATAATTGCTCTGTTTTATCATTATTATTGTTAATCTCTTCCTGTGCCTAATTGATAAGCTTTATTTATAGTCTATAACAGGTTTAAGGTTATCCGTGGTTTTAGGAATCCATTGGGGATTTCAGGTTGGACCCCCACAGTTAAGGGGGAGACCACCATATGCACACTCAGGGAATCAATGGTAAGACAGTAAAGCAGGAAGCATGTTGGTTGAGTGGGTGATCAAGGTTAGGTGGGGCTGAGGACTCAGAGTAGAGGGGGGTCCAGACCATCCACCACCCCGGGCATCCTCCCTCCCCCAAGCCAGCTGGTTATTTAGGTTGTTTGCCTGCTTCCTCTTATACACAGATACTAGCCCTGCCTGTCTCAAACCGACCTGAAGGGCTGCACCAGGCGGTTGGAGCCAGATACTATTTGCAAATCAAAACCGGGACTTCGACTTTGGTTACCCACTTGTGAAACCAGCTACCACACTGTTCCTGCTTGTGAGAAAGTCCCCGCAGTGAGGCGAGGTGGAGGGAAGACTGACTCCAGTCCCAGTGTCTCTGTGCCTTCTTTTCCCTATCTGCAACTAAGAGATAGGGCAACTGGGGAGAGGGTTATTGTGGAAGAGACCACAGACTCCTGGCTGGGGGAATGGAGTTTGGAGATGTTGAGAAAGTGCTGAATTCACTGATTTCAATTTCCCCATATGTGAGTTAGTGAGAAACACAGGACCCCTGACCCCTTAGAGCTGACTTATGGGGTCATTTCTTCCTTTGAGAGACAAGAATCAAATCCCACCGGACCCCTGGTGGCACAACACGTTAAGTCTCAGCACTATGAAACTATCCACAGCCACTGCAGCATGAATTCAATCCCTGGCCAGGGAGCTTCCCACATGGCGCAGCGGACCTCTCCTGTCTCACCTGCTGCTCCCCTCAGCAGTGTACTTCAGTAGATCTGCCTGTTCTGCTTTCCACTCTGTCCCTGATGAATCCTCTCACATACCTCTGATTTACACCCCAGTTCTTGTATGCATAAATAAATAAAAATAAATCTTTAAAATAAATAAACATCAGCACCCCTGAAATTGTGCACTAAAAAAAAAAAAAAAATTGAAGACCAACAATACTGATGGCCCCAGAGGCGCTGTGAGACCCAACCTGACTGCCCTCCCCACATTATCTCCCTTCACCACTTTCTAGCAGACCAGCAAGCGCTTTCTAACTGCCTCAGCCCCAGTGCCACCTCCTCCAGGAAGCCCTCCATGATTCCCCAATTTGGGAAAAACCTTCCTCTGCCATCTGCCAGGTGTTCCACTTTATTCATGCCATCCATCTCTCTCCCTGCACCCAGACCACAAGTCCCAAAAGAGCAGTGATATGTTTCAATTATTCCCAACTCTGTCCCTAGCCCCAGCCCAGGGCCTGGTAAGTGCTTGGTACATGATTTATACTATCATTGTGATTATTGGTAAGCACATTGATTAAGTGTATGTGTGCGTGTGTATTTTTTCTTTTATAAACTTTCTCCCTTTGTTTGCGTAGAAGAACAGGGGTATAGGCCAGAGGGGTGTGTGTGTGTGTGTGTGTGTGTGACACAGAGAGAGAGAGAGAGAGGGAGGGAGGGAGTCCCGAGGACCGTCCTGAGTCACCATGACTGTGGACTGCCTCTCAATGCAAACACCGCCCCTCTGTCCTTCTCTTTGATTTTATCTCTATAATATCCTTATCAGAGGGTGGAGACTTACCTCTCATGGTTCATATATTCCCTGAACAACCCGAGACTCGGTGCTGTTTTGCAATTGGGCAAACCGATACTGAGAGGCAGGGCAGTTATCCAAGTAGATGAGCAGCCGAGGTGGGATTCGAATCCCAGGCATTTGGCTCCAGACTGTTTCTGGACTGCACTCTGCCTGGGGGACATGTCATGGAAGGTCCATCCAGAATGTTCCCTGGAGTTCCTGACTGCAGATGAGAACTGGGTGGGAACCCCACGGTGTGGTAAGAATCCTGGGAAGATTTCTCTGGTTCTGTGTCCTGTGGTTCTGGGATTGTCTATCATGCTTTGTTCACAGGAGGACCCTGCCTTGTGTGGGGCAATGACCAAGGTCCCAGCTTGGGAGCGTCCCACAAAGATACCCAGATTCTAGCGGCTTCCTGAAGAAGAACCTCTCAGCCTAATAAGCCCTTCAACTCCTCCTCCCCATGATGATGAGAGCCATCCAGGGAGGGGGGAAGGATGCTTGCGTGGGGCTTACTGACCCGAGACTCCCTGGACCCCAGGCTGCACCTCAGACCTTCTTCGAGTTCCCATTCCCAGCTGGTACCAGGCAGCTGGCAAGGCCACTGGGCCTCCCGCCAGGCTGGCCTCTGGGAGCCCAGCTGCAGGGATGGAGTGTCACCATCCCTGTCCAGTGGGACTGCTGGTGCTGACCGACTGGGGGCCATGAGGCAGCCGGAGATAGCAGGCAAGAGGGAAACCTGGCAGCCTCAGAGCTGGGCAGCCGGACCAGGGTGACAGAGCAACAACCTTGGGCTGGAGCCTCCAGGTGGGGCTCTATGTTACAGATCTCAGGCTCCCCATGTAAAAAAGTGGGACCCTGTGCTCCCTGTTCCTGTGCATATTGAGTTGCTACACTAGCAGGATTAGGGGACTCTATGTGAGTGGGTTTTCCAGGCACCAAAAGAGGGCCCTTGGGCCCCAGAGCCGCTGAGGTTGTCAGGCAGTGGTGTGGGGGGAAGAAGGGACTTGCTGAGGGAGGCCTGGGTCTACTTGGTTGGTGCAGGGAGAGACAGGGAGGGATACAGGAAGATTGGGAGAGAGAAAAAGACAGGGGGAGACAGAGAGGAAGAGATTAGAAGAGAGTCAGGGAGAGACAGAAAGAGATGAGACAAATAGAAACAGGAAGAGGGAGATGAAACTGGAGAAAAGCAGGAGCAGAAGAGACAGGAAGGGACAACAGAGGACTACACAGACCCCCCTACCCAGCAAACTGGGGTGCTAGACATGTCCCCTCCCAAATCTCTGGATGCTCTGGGGTGAATCATTAATATTATGGAGGATGATGTTAGAGTTTCTTTATGTGGATGTCACTGTGCCTTACACACTCTCCCTCTACCCAACTCCTCCTACCCGCCTACACACACACACACACACACACACACACACACACACACACACACACACACAGCATCAGAAACCAGCAGAGGGGAGATTCCCTCCCCCCACCTGCTGCTGCTCCTCCCCCGTAGCTCAGAGAGCGCGTTTTTCTTCCTGCTACGGTGTGTTTTGGTTTCAGAGCAGGCGGTTCCCACCGGGCAGGGGCTGCCCAGGGCGGGATCAGAGCCAGGGGCAGCTCCGAGGCAGGGCGGGACAGCCGGGTGTCACCTCTGCCCTGGTCCCAACATGGGATGAGGTTGGCTTTCCTGCCTGGGAAGGGGGCCCTGCGTGATGGCAGCCCCCCACCTGCGGCCATTGAAACCGGCGGCTGGTGGGGCCACGATGATAGCTCTAGGCGGGGTTTCCCCAGCCCCTGCCAAGGTTCCTGAGTTCTTTATTACACAGATAAGGGAGCGGGCCCCAGGCCTCCTGTGGAGACAGTGGATGCAGAAGCCCCAGCCCAGAGGTGGCAGGAAGGGGAGGGGGTCGGAGGAAAGGGCAGGGTTTGGGACTTGGAAGACTAAGAGAATTCTTCCCTATATATAATGCCTAAAGCAAAATCAGCCAAAACAAAGTAGATAAATTGGACTCCATCAAATTTACTTCTTTGATGAAGGACACCTTAAGAAAAGGAGAAAGCAATCCACTCACAGAGGGGGAGGGAATATTTGCAAGTCACATACCTGACAAGGGATGGACATCTAGCAAATACAAAGTACACTTACAACTCAATAATGAAAAGAGGGCTTCCCTGGTGGCCAAGGGGTTAAGCACAGCGCGGTGGAGCTGTCAGTGGCTGCTTCTTCGGCCCCAAGTTCGATGCCTGGCCAGGGAGATTCCCACATGGTGCAGCAGACCTGTTTCACCCCTTGCTCCCCTCAGCAGCAGTGTATTTTGGTCGATCTGCCTGTTTTGCTCCCCACTCTGTCTCTGGTGAACCCTCTCACTGCCCCACACCTCTGGCCTGCACCCTAGCTTGTATGCAAAAATAAATAAATCTTTTTTAAAAAATAATAAAAAGATAAATCACCCAATTAAAACTGACCAAAGGTTTCAGATAGACATTTCTCCCAAGAAGATAAACAAATAGCCCACAGGCATGTGTAAAATATGTTCAACAAGATGTTCAACAAGGTTAACTACCAGGGAAATGTAAATCAAAGTGAACTGTCACTTCAACCTCTGTGGGAGAGGCACACGCAAGAAAATGGGGAACGCTGGGCACTGATGAGGATGTGGGGAAGCTGGGCTTCTTGTGCCCTGGAACATAAAATGTGCAGTCACTTGGGAAAACAACATCAGTCCCTCAAAAAGTTAAACAGAGTTACAAGATCCAGCAATCTTACTCCTACAACAGGGTGGTCCCCAGGAAAAGGGGGAAATTCCATGTTCTTTGCCCCATCCAAGGTAGGGAGGAGAAGAAGCTGGAAAGGAGACTGAGGAAGGAAAGAAGAAAGGTGGCGAGCCAGAAGGAGGCCTGGAGCAGGCACATGGGGCAGAGAGACATGAAGAAGCTGCACTTGCTTCTTGGTCTTGGACTGGTTGAAACAGACGTGGGCGAGAGACCAGTGAGGAGGTTAACACTGGCAGCTTTTATCTTGATTTTGATTTTGTTTCTTTTCCTTCCAGAATTGCCTGGCCCCTTCCCTATGGACCCCCGTCAGTAGGTACTTGTAGCAGGCTTTCGTGCTCCATGGCCCTGCTTTGGGCCAACCTTGTTTGGCTGGGCATTTACCCATGAGGGGATGGGTAACTTTGGGTGCAAGATAATTGAAAACAGGTGTTCACACCAAAAGTTGTACACTGTAATCACAGCAACGTAGTCAAAATACCCAAAAGGTGGAAAAGATCCAAATGTGCATCAAGGAATGAATGGATAAACACCATCATGCACCTGGTAATGATGTTTCTGTCAATGACAGACTGTATATATGACAGTGGTGCAGATAAATTTTTACACTCTAAGTGTATAGTAGGCTGTCCCATCTAGGTCTGTGTAATTGCACTCTATGACTTTCACACAAGGATGAAATCACCTAACGATGCATTTCTCAGGAGGTATCTCCAATGTAAAGCAATAACCCATCCTTACAGCGGAATATTACTCAGCTATAAAAAAGGAATGACACACTACAAGATAGATGAGACTCAAATACAATGTTGAATTCCTATCACCAAAACACAGACACAAAAGGCCACATAGTTTTTGATCCATTGATACGAAATGTCCAGCACAGGCAGAAAGCAGATGAGTGATTGTCAGGGCTGGAGGCAGGGACAGGATCTCCTTTTGGGGTGAGGGAATGTTCTGGAACTAGATAGAGGTGGTGGTTGCACAATATTTTGAATGTGCTAAATGCCACAGGAATTGTTCACTTTTAAAAGCCAATTGTGTAGAATGTGAATGAATCTAGAAAACAATCAAAACAAGGGGAAAAGAGGACTGGGCAAAGGCACAGAGTTGGGGAAAGGGACTCCTGGCCAACAGCCTGGCATCTGCGGTTGGGGGGCAGGCAGTGAGGTGTGAGAGGCCAGGCCAGGATGCTTCTGTGTTATCTCCCACAGTCCCAGATCTCAGGGGTGCCTGATACCCCAACCCCACTGTTGCGGTATCATTACTAAATTTAAAAACTAAGCCCCCCATTCCTTGCTCAGCAGGCAGGCTTGGGAGGCTTGAATGGATAAAGGGAGTGGATGGGACAGCCTTGGGAACTGGGCCAATAAGCTGATGATCTGTTAAGCTCATCGGGATCACTAGCTAGGAACCATCCAAGACTAGTCACCCTAAAAATCAATGATGCCTAGAGGGTAAAGCCTCTCTCTCTGCACAGTAGACCTCTCCTGTCTTGCCAGCTGCTCCCCTTAGCCGTGTATTTCCGTAAAACCACCTTTTCTTTCTCTTTCTCTTTTAAGTAAATCCACTCTGTCTCTGGTGAATTCTTTCACTCCTGTGTCTTTGGTCTACACCCTAATTCTCCCCTCCAACACCCACGCTGACTTGAGGGCAGAGACAGAGAAAACACTTCTTTCTGACCAAACCCAGAGAGATAGAGGAGGTAGGTATCTGAACAGGTAAACTGAGGCAGCCTTCATGTTGGAGACAACTTCCTGACTCACAGTGGGAGCTGTGGTGAAAGGAAGTCAGATTAAGAGAGACAGGTGGGGGCTAAAAGAGGACAAGGACTCTGGAGAAGCCACCTTATCCATTTTACAGACCAGATCACTGAGGCCAGTAAGTCTGAATCAATTGTTGCAGCTAAATGGCAGCAGGAAGAATCTTTGACCAGCTTACAAATCAGGGCTTGACCCTCCTGCTATCAGAATTTCCCTTTGCAAGCCAAGAATAAAATTTGTAGGTCCAAAGTGCTCCATGGGCTGAAGCCTCTCACTCCCTACTGCCCAGCACCACACCTGCCTCAGGGCCTTCACCCTTACCATTCCCACTCCTCTTCACCATCCTGGCCAAAACACCATCTCTTCCGGGAAGTTGTCTGGATCCCAGCCCCCTTATCACACTTTCCTTGTCACTCTCTCAGATTTATTGTAACTCTTGGTGGTATGATTAGATTAACATCTACCTTCCCTACACAATCAGAAGCCTCTCCGAATGGAACCAGTTCTGACCTTGGTATAGAGCAGGTGCTTGCCAGACTTCTGAATCAGTGAGTGAATGCAACTGTGGAGTGTGTTCTACCACCTCCTAGCTCCTGGGGCTGCTGGGAGGAAGTGAGGGATCCACATTCCCAGGACTCCCAGAGACTACACCAGGGCTCTGCTAAGCAGGGCTGCCCAACCCACTGAGGAGGGTACCCCAAACGGGTGCTTGATCCTATCACACAGACAGCAGACAGAGGCCTAGAGAGGAGCCTCCAGTGGGTCATTTCCCAGAAACAGAAACAGAACTCAAAGTGGTCTCAACAAAACGAGAGCCTGGCGGAAAAATTCCAGGATGGTGGGTTTCAGGAATGGCTTGTACCTGAAGGGACCAGGGCTCCATCTCTTGCAGTATTCTGTTTTTCCTGTAGGCTTTTCTCCCAGACAGCTCAGCCTACGCCCGGTGGAAACAGGGTGTCTATTTCCCCCATTCACTTCAGCAAGGGTGCCAAGTGGCTCAAACATTTAACTCTTACTCATTGGATCCAGGGGACTATGCCAGGGGGTGGGTTTGCACCCAACTCCAGGAGCCACAAAAAGTGGTCTGGAACTACCAGGTAGGCCCACCTGATGTAAATTTTGAGAGTTGATGGAGAGTGGGGTTCTTGGGTTCACTCTGGGAAAGGTTTCACCAGAGCTCTCCTTTCAGAGGTACGCGGCAAGTTTCTTCAAGACAGAGAGTCATGGAATATATTTGAAGAACAAGTTTATCGAAAAAGGAGACAGAAGAGCAGAGAGCACTCACATAGGCATGAGTGGGCAGGAAGAGCTGCCTCGAGAGGGCCAGGCTTGGTAGGAAAGAAGCACCTGCATGGTCACAGGTGGGCAGACAGGAGAACTGCTGCTGCTGCCCCAGCCAGTGCAGGGATCGCACTTACATAGTTTTCTCTTAGGGAGGGACTCACACCCTCCAGGAGTGGTTTATTTGTTGTTAATCAGGATTAGAAAGGGGCCAGAGACTGTCTTGATACTCCTTACACACTCCATAGCCTCTTGATGTGATTATGTTGATCCCTCTACCCCCCCACCTCCTGTGTGGGTCTAATCTTGTGATCCTACCTCCTCCATCACACCTAGGTCATTTAGCTCTTTGGGGGCTTTACTGGGTATCTTCTGAGCACCTGAGGTTCATGTCACTCTGGTCTTTCTCATGAGATCACTGACCTAGCATCTCCTCCTGTGTGACCACTTGACCCTGCAATTGTCCCAGTCTCCTGGGGCTAGAACCCAACTCTAAGAAAGGAGAAGGGCTGACCCTTCCAGCAAGGACATGCCTGATGAAGGGCAGGGCTTGAGCAAAAGCTGGTAGGTGACAAACCCTAGAAGAGAGTATTCCTGGAACAGCAAGCAGTCACTGTAGCTGGAGCACCCAGCCAGTGTTTCTGCTTCCCCATCGATAGATAGATAGACAGGGAAACCCAGCTCCTACCCCCGCCCCCCACGCCCCCACACACAAAAAGGGGCTAGACCTGAACCTCTCACCTCCTGGACCTACCTATAGGCTCTCTGACTTCCCTCGCCCAGAGGCCTCATCGTCTTTTGTCGCAAATTCAATGATTCTAGATTTTAATTCACATCTACCCCCACCCCACTCCCAATTTACCGCCCCTGTTTGAAGCCCGAACAGTCTGTTTTGCAAACATTTTGGAGGTGGGAAGGAGCGGGGAAAATGAACGGAGGACACGTGCGCCGCTGCTGCCACCTGGTGGACTCCGGGTTGGGGGAATCCGGGACCATTCGATTTAGGTTGGAGGTGGGGGCAGCAAGGGAGCAGATTCCAGGTGTGTCTGCTGAGTGGGCACCCGTCTCGCGGCACGGTCTTGGAGAAGAAGGAAGGAGGAGGAACTTTAGGTTCCGAGGGCTGACCCACTCCTGAGAGGGGAGGGGCTAGCCACCCGCGGGGCTGCGGGGCTAAGCAATCGAAGGGAACCCAACCCTGCATCATGTAGGCGGCCGAGGGCCGTAGCTCCCCCTGCCTAGACCAGACTTTGCAGAGTTCTGAGTGATCATCCAAGTTTGGTCTCCCAAAAGACTGGGCGTTCCTGGGATCTCCCAGTGGAAGAGATTAATAAATGCTTGTGGAATGAATGAATATACGATTTTCCAGAATCCAATTTGGGGATTTTGAGCCGGACACATGGGCTCCAGTCAGGATACCCAAAAGGAGGCTCATTTATTAAGCCTTACATCTCCCAACAGCTCTGTGAGGCCAGCAGTATCATCAGCCCCATTTCACGGTGCCTTAGAAGACTGATGGGGTAGAGAGAATCCCCTTTCCCCAAATGCTAGAGCCCCCCTTTCTTTCTCCACATCTAGATCCTCCAAACCTGGGACCCCCACAATGCAGTGGGGAATTGTGCACCCAGAATCCCCATCCAGTGCTCCTAGGACAGGATGCCCAGCACAGCACCCTGGGATCAGAATGTGTCCCCCTCCAGTCTACTCCAACCCTGAATAGGCCAATGACAGTGCCTGTCCCTGCCCCCTGGGCATCAGGCCCAGGCTGGGTGTGGCAGCTCTGTTTCTTGGCAGTTTCTAGGGTTCCCGCCACATGATTTCGAAACAGGTGCTGGAGGGAATGGGTAGGGTGGGGGAGGGAGGCAGTGGCGCCAGGACCGGGGGGATGGGGAAGTTCCAAGTCACTTGGCCTGGATTTCACTCCTTCCAGGGCTGTGTGATGTGGCTTCAGGCTAGCCACCCGCCAACTTTGACTCTCAATGGGCACATCTGGGAAACAGGACAGCCACCTTCCTCTGGGGCAGTTAGAGGGACTCAGAGCATCACACTATGATCTGGATGAAATAGGCTGGTTATGCAGCAAGCACTAAATAACCAAGCCCTGTGATTTTGGGTTTCAGTCTTCCTGTCCATAGAGGGGCTGGTTGTCCCCATTCCTCCCTCAGGCTTCCAGGTCCATATTCCCAGCGCCACCAAACCGGGGGCTGTGCATTCGGTCTCCCAGGAGCAGTGAGAGTGCAGCTGCCTGGCGGGCAGGGCTGCCCTCCAGATCTTCCTGCCCACCAGGGCCCAGAGCCCCAGCCTCAGGGTGTCCTGGCACCTGCCCCTTGTCCTCCAAGGGCAGCTCCTTGTCAGAGATGGGCTCTGGGGCCCTCTGAAGCAGCTCCACCTTCTCCTTGAGAGGCTTGGGTGTGTCCAGGTTGGCCCCCTTGCCCTTGTCCCAGGACATATTCACCACCAGGGCTTCTTGTGGGGTTACCTCCTCCAGGAAGTCTGTGGGGCTGACCCAAAACCAGTCCTGGAGAAGGAGAGTGGAATGGAAGCTGTGGGTGGGCTCCTATTTCCCGTCCACACAAGAAAGGGGTGGACTATGTCACTTCTGACTAAATTCTCTAGAATCCCGAGACCAACTCAATGACTCCCTCCCCCCCCCTTCAGTCCCTCTTGGGAAGGGACCCCCATTGTTCCTCCTCTCACAGCTGATGTGACTTGACAAGGCAGTGGTCCTACCCCCAATCCTAGGAATGGGTATGTGATCCTGTCCCAGACACCCAACATCCTGGTCCCAGCAATAGGCTAAGGGATGGGACATGATCCAAGCTGGACCAGTTGGTAATGGCTCTGAGACTTTTGCTCCAGTTTATGAGGAAAACAGACACCCTGCTTCCACTGGGGGAGGCTGAGCCTGCATGGGAGAGAAGCCTGCAGGAAGAACAGAGAGATGTAGCTTTTGTGCCTGGATATTGCTATGCCTGTAGTCTACCACTCTGGGATTTTCCCATCAGGTTTCTTTTTTATAGAAGCCACCTTGAGATTTGTTTCTGCTAAGGAAATGGCCCACCAGAGGTTCCTTTTGGGGACTTTGTTTACATGTTTGTAAACAGAACAGTTTGGGTTTTTTTTTTTGTTTTTTTTTTTTTTTTGAGTCCCTGCCTCTATGGATTGGGTTGAATAAGTGAATGAATGCATGGCCATTATTGAGCAAATCCCTGGCCCAATAAATAGGATTTGGAATTGGAAAAGGGCCCTTACCCGCTTCCGCTGGCTTCCAGGAAATTTGACTGCAGTGCTGGCACAGGGTGTGGGCAGGGGTGGGCATAGGCACCGTGCTGCCCTGGGGAGAGAGGGAAGACAGTCAGGAACAGTGCTTCTGTCTATCTTACTTTCTAATTGTTCTGATGTATTGTTCTGTATTTTTCTCATCTCCATTAAGTTATAAAAGGAGTGAGGATGTGAATTGGGGGAGGGTTCAGGAGTCTGGAAGAACCAGGTTCAAATTCCAGTTCCGTTCCCTACTGACCATCTGGGTCTCAGTTTCCTCATTGGTGAGTACGGGGCGCCTACTTAGTGTGAGCAGTTTCTACTATTATCACGACTGCTGTACAGAGCATGGGAGGAGGGGCCTGCAAATTACCTGTTCAGACCGAGGTAGCCAAGGACGCCCAGGAGAAAGATGCAGAGGAAGCTCCCCAGAGATGCCAGGATGATGGACAACATGGAAACCTGGACTTCTGGGGAAAGAAGAGATTGGTTTGGGAGAAATCTTGCTGCTTCTTGGTGGGGAGTGAGCAGGGAGAGCTAGGTCCTCCATCAATTCGTCCATCCTAGTATGCCATGGTACCCTCTGCATCTTAGTTTCCTCATCAGGAAAGTCACCCATTTGGTGACTTTGGGATCAAAGCTTGGCAAACTTTGCATGCTCAGAACACTAGCTTCAGGCACTGCCACATCTGGCCCCTGTGGCTGCTCCCCTGGACCCTGACCAACTCACCTCATACTGAGCCTGCCTCATTGGTTCTTTTGGGAGTAGATTTTAGATTTTACTGCAAAGATAACAGATGCCGGTCTCCAAATCCCTTATGGTTACACATCCCAAGGTAATGGAGCCTCATTTTTATCTTTGTGACGAGAGGTATGCATTCATTCACTCATTCATTCACTCATTCACTCAATAAATAGCCACCATGTTCTCGCTCCTCCCCAGGAGCTCTCCAGGCTGGAGGAGACAGATCCAGACAGATTCGCCTGAGGTGTCAAACTTGGAAAGAGGGGTAGTTACAGTTAGGGAGTGCCCAGAGGGAAGCATGGAAGGCTTCATGGAGGAGGGAGCTTTGGAGCAGAGTTGTGAAGGATAAATAAGAGTTTGCCAACAGAGAGAACTGTAGGCAGAGGAGCTTGCACAGCTGAAGGAGCCTACAGGAGTGTGAGTGGCTGGTGAGGGAGGTGAGGTGAGGCAGGTTTGACTGGGACTTTCTCCTGAAGGTCATGCACCAGGAAGCGTGAGGGCCAGAGCAGGGCTGCTTGAGACACATGCACTGGGGCAATGAGTGTTGGGTAAGTACATCCTCCACCTCCACTCACCAATGCTGAAATGCTGGGGCTGGCTCCAGGTGCCTTGTAGCCAAGCTGTATCCGCTCGCACCTGCACGGTGTAGGCTGCACCAGCCCGCAGGCCCCTGAGGGTGGCATGGGTCTCTGTAGGAGCCACAGACCATTCTGCAAGAAGGAGGCAGCCATGGGTCCCAGCACCCCTTTTACTCCCTGTAGGCCAGCCTGGCCACCTGGGATAGGGGCAGAGGCTCATGGGCATTTTTGCTGGAAGCTCTTCCCTTAACCCACCCAGTCATCTCAAACTTATCTGGAGGGTTATTCTTCATTGAGATATTCAGTAAATTATATTATCCTTTCAAATTTGATCTCCTTTCCTTCTATTCACCCCTTGCTCACTTCCAGCCACACATACCTCCTCCTCCCATCTCCCTAAAGGCACCAGATTTGTTCCCACCACAGGGTCTTTGCCCTGGCAGTCCCCCCTCCTGGTTCACCCTTTCCCCAAAACATCCACTTGTGCCCAGGGTCATATACAAGACAGCCAGAACGCCCCTGCCCCAAGCCTGGCTGCGCTGCTTCACCTACCAGACACCTGGTTGCCATCCTCATCCATGTAGCGCACGGAATACCACTTCAGGACGCCAGGACAGGCACTCAGCAGGGACGGTGTCCATTCCACACACACAGAACTGGAGCTGAAATTCTTCACTGACACGTGCTGTGGGCTCCAAGTCCCCAAGGCTACCACAGCAGCCGCAGTTAACACCATTCTTCCTGCAAGCCCCGCAGGCCCTCTCCAGATACCCAGGTAACCCTGGACACGGAGCCAAGCAGGCATGGATTCTAATCCTTACCCTATCAGTCAGTTACCGTTACTTCCCCTCTCTGAGCCTCGGTTTTCTTATCTATAAAGTGGGGCACTGTGGCCTGAGAGTTGAGTAAGCCGACTTCTATGCATCTGCTTGGCTCATTCCCACCTCCTAATACCCAAAGTCACTCCTGAGTCCTCCAGGGACACCACCCTGCAGGTTTCAGCCACTCACCATTGCCCCCAAAGTGGTAGGCAGACAAGACAGTAGACCACGAGGTGAGCTTCTTCGGGTGTACAGAGGCAAAAATCGTGATGCGGTAACATACCTCCTGCTCCATTGTCCCAGGCATTTGGATCCAGTTGTGGGTTGCTGAGAGGATGAGAAAAGACAAGGCCATTAAATAGACTGTGTTTTCACCTCTGCACCTTTGCACTGGTTGTGCCATCTGCCAGAGTACACTCCCATTCATGCTTCAAAGGCCTCGTACCAATGTCTCTTCCACCAGGATTCCTTTCCTATGCCTCCCCCCAAACCATCCCCAACCCCTTCAGCCAGCCCTTACTCCATGAGGCAGGGATTATCTCTATCCAGCTCTGTCTTCCCAGGCTGAGAGCTCTTTGAGTGCCAGGCTGAGGCCGAGTCTCCCTGGGATCCTGGCTAGGCCCAGGGCAGGAAGTGGGAAGTTGAGAAACCCCTTGGGTCATATGGTACCCTGCTATTCCCTCCAGAGGTATCATTAATTTGCCACCAGCGTCCTGAGAGCTGTCACTTTCCCTGGTGTTGGTGAATGTTTAACAAACACCTTCGAACGTGAGACTTATTACCCACTAGAGTGCAACCTGCCCAGGGTTGAGCCCTGACACCCGATGATCCCAGCAGGAGGCTCTCAGACCTCTGTGAGTAGGAGGATCTGAATCTCAGCCTTTCCTCAGCCTGTCTCTGTGTGACCTGGAGTAAGTAGCAAGACCTCTCTGAGCTTCAGACAGCCCCTCATGAATGGTCACCCTAGTTCTGCGCCCATTGGGAGCTCTGATACAGAGGGAGAGTCAGGGCAAGTGAGCTATGATACCCATTCCGTCAGGGTCTTCCTTCTGGGGCTGTTTCACAATGCAGGAGGCAACGCTCTCATTCTGGCCTTGGGGCTGCCACACAATGCAGTATGTCATGCCCTGGCCCAGGGCTGGCCAATGCATGGTGGTCCCGTTGGCACCGATGCTGATATTCAGGACCCCTGCTTCTGGAAGGAAACAAGGGAGGCACATCAGGACCCCCGCCTCACTCCCCCATCCACCCGAGGTTCCTAAAGCCCCTGTCCCTCCCACCCAGTTCTATCCCCACAGAGCCAGGTGGGAAAACCAAGGCCCAGAGCAAAGTAGTGAGGTGCCCAGGTGTAGGGTAAATGGAAGTAATCAGGTTTTTTCTGCCCTTCAGCCATTAGCATCTATGATCGGCACCCGTGGTCTTACATGCGTGTCTGAGGGTGACATCTGGAGTGTGGTGTGGGTGTGCGTAGTGGGCGCACCTGGGCCTGGAGACTGAGCATATAAGGGCAGCAGCAGAGCACGGAAGGCGACAGAGGACCCTGCGGCAGAGTGCGTAGAGACCAGTGGAGAGAACACGAGAGTTGGCCAGAGAGCCCAGAAAGAATGAAGATTCACCAGGGGCTAGGAGGCCTGCATCCTCCTTGCCCCCCAGGGTCCCCAGCCTGCCCAGCACCTGGTTGCCTCCCTATAAAGAGTGTAAAAGGGCTTCCCAGGTGGCGCAGCGGTTAGGCGCTGAACTGTGGAGCTGTTGGCAGCAGCGACGCGAGTTTGACACCCGGCCGGCTCCCCTCAGCAGTGTGTTTCTGTCGATCTGCCTGTTCTACTCCCCACTCCGTCTCTGGTGAACCCTCTCGCCACCCTGTGCCTCTGGCCTATATACCCCAGCTTGTATGCATAAATAAATCTTTTTTTTAAAAAAAAGTATAAAAAAATCATTAAAAGCCTGAAAAAGCCCCTGAGGGCTCCAGGACTCCTCCTTTACCTCTCTGCCTGGATCATAGAGAACCTGCTCTGTGCCTTCCTGCCGCTACACCAGGTCACACAGCAAGGTGGAACTCAAGGCTAGACCCAGCCTCCCCCTCCCTGGGGCTGCCGTGTTATGAACCAGGCACGGAGGGAACAGTGGGGACTGTAGAATGAGCTGAGTTCTCCCCCTCCATCCCTGCCTGCCTGTGGGCTTCCTGCCAGGACCTCCTCCATTATCACTCCCTGTACTGCCGTTGCTCCTCCACCAGCCTCGTGGGTGGCTCCTGCTCCTGCAGATGCTTGGCCACCCGCTGGTCACCCACCACAGCCTCGCCCAGCAGTGGGTGGGAGTGGTACAGGACAGACCTCCAGCCTGACCAGAGCTCAGTGGCCCAAGGACACACCCACTCAGTCCCCTGTCTCATCTCCCCACTCCCAACAGCAAGGGCTGCTACAAAAGTCTGAGAGGCGGGTGCTGCTTCCAGTTCTAGAAACACTATCTTTTTTTTTTTTTTAAGAGCTAAAGATTCCTTAATTTTTTATCCCTGGTATCATTACCGCAATTTAGAGGGCAATATACCTGATGTAATGGAAAGAAACAGAAAAAGCTACAACAGATAAAAGATCTTAGGAATGCACATCTAGTTGACACTACATCGCGTTCATCAATAGCTGCGCTTTTTGCAAACTGTGGCTCTGACATTCCTGAGCAAGAAGGGTTTCCTGCTTAAGCTGTAGTAACTTTCCTGACTGTGGACCATTGTTCCTTCTGTGGCAGATTTTTAGTTCCGCCAGTGAATTAGGGACAATGATCTCAAAATAACCTGTAGCTTTCCTGACAACCCCCTGCCCTTTCTCCTGCTAAGGACTGTGGCCCCTTTCTGCTGAATTTTATATTGTTACCATAGTCACCACTTCCACCACCATAGGGCCTGCCCAAGCTTCTCCCACCTAAACTGCCCCCTCACGGACCCATATTTTGATTGCTGTTGTCCATTATAATTCCCCAAGTCACTGTCGTTCTATAGACGCCACCACCAGCATTTCTCCCTTCATGGTGAGCGTCATATGCTCCATCGTCACATCACAGCCGCCACTCTGGTTTCCACATTCTGGTCCTCACCACCGTAGCTGGCACCACCACCGTAGCTGCCACCATCACCTCCAAACCCATGATATCCACCATCACCTCCTCCACAGCTACCTCTGCTGCCACCACCTCCTCCACCTCCACTCACCAAAGTTTCCACCACCTGCAGTTTCCTCCACCACCCATAACGTTGCCAGATCCACCTCCACGACCTCTTTGTGCTCCAGCAGGCTGCATTTCTTGCTGAGAACGGGCTTTTTTCACTTCACAATTGTGCCCACAGAAATACTACTAATAGCGTGATATTTCTGAACAACAATTTTATCCACTGTGTCATGATCATTAGCAGTTACAAAAGTAAATCCTCTCTTTTTCCTCTCTGCTTGTCTTCCAAAATTTCCATGGTTTCAATCTTGCCATACTTTTCCAAGTAGTCTCTCAAATTATATTCTCCTTTAATTCCACCAACCGAAATTTTCTTCATGGTTGAAGGGCACCAGGCTTTACAGAATCTCTCCAAAAACAGCTCTCTGGTTCCACTACATGCCATCCACCTGGCGTGGTCGAGTACCTATTGCTGCACCCTCCTCAACACAAGAGTGAGTCACATAACCAAATCCTCTGCAACTTTGTATTTGGGGGTGTCTCATCACCACACAATCCTCAAGTGTGCCCCATTTCTCAAAATGTTCCCTTAAATGATGATCTATAGTTTCAAAGCTCAGGCTAGCAATGAACGGTTTCCTCAAAGCTCTGGTCCTTTGGATCATGGCCCTCCATTTTGAGACCAGACTCATCTCTTCCAACTCGAATGCAGTATACAGGACAACATCCCTATCTATTGGGCACTGGATGTACTGGCCAGTGCCGAGTGCTTTACAGAAGTCACTTTCCATGAAGTAGGACCCTAAATTACTCCAATCACATGGAAACAGGTCATACAAGGAGGCCAGAGATGACAGATTTGCTGCCAGGACACCCTAGCATGTGGCTCTTTTGTCTGAGCCTCTGTTGTGTCATCTTTGAAATGGACCTCACTGTTGAGCCCTTTCTTCACAGCCTTACTGGTGCTTAGCAGGGCCAAGATCAGAGGGAGGCAAACCAGACACTCATCTCAGACACAAAATGTAAGGAGGCACCAAAGAACTTGATCATAGAGATAATAAGAGATAAGCACTGTGTTAATGCAGTTTTAAAAAATCAAAACGAGGGCCTCCCTGGTGGAACAATGGGTTAAGTGCAGCACTATCAAGCTATCCAGAGCCACTGCAGCACAAATTCGATCCCCAGCAAAGGAGATTCCCACACAGCGCAGCAGACCTCTCCTGCCTCGCCCGCTGCTCCCCTCAGCAGTGTACTTCAGTGGATCCATCTGTTCTGTTCCCTACTCTGTCTCTGGTGAATCCTCTCACCACCCCCAAGACCTCTGGCTTACACCGCAGTTCTTGTATGAATAAATAAATAAACCTTTAAAATAAATAAATAAAATTAGAAACCCTACATGATCTAGCAATACCTCTACTAGGTATTTACCACCCGGATATGCTGTAGCACCATTCACAATCACCAAGTCATGGAACCAACCTAAGTGTACAATGACAGATGACTGAATAAAGAAATTGTGGGTTACCTGTTCAATGGAATACTACTCAGCTATTTAAAAAGATGGGACAGTGCCTTTTGGGACAAAATGGATGGACTTTGAATTGAGGTGATTATCCTAAGTGAAAGAACTCAGAAAGTGAAGGATAGATATCTGAGGAGTACAAGTAACCAAAAACATACACTGGCAAAGCACAGCAAACACAATTTTTAGACTTTGTGAATGTTGGTTACCAGAGGTAACAGTGGGAGGGAGGATGGCACAGAGGAAAGAACAGGATAGGACATTAGCAAGGGAAGTCTGGTGGAAGGTGAGTGGACCATATGCAAATATAGAGGAGTAAAAATGTAACCCCAAAGCTATATAGATATGCAAATGACTGACAATTCCATAACAGAAAAACAGGAGGTTAGTCTGAGCTGTAGCCGGCCAGTAAGAATATTTCACATATTCACATTATGTATCTTGAGTACCGATTTTTGACACCCCCCCAAATAAGAGCTCCCCTTTTCCAACTCTAGCTAAGACTGACACACCGAGACCCCCAACACCTCTCCCCAGCTGGAGCAGGCACCTGTGTGGGTTTCGGCAGGAATATGCCATGTCCGATTGGGGCCGAAGCCATCCCAGGAGACAACAGTCAGGTCATAGGCAGCACCCGAGATGTTGAATGCTTTCCCTGGGTGGAGCTTCCTCGTCTTTGTGGCTTTGGTCTTGCACGGGCAGGACAGCATGTGTAGGTGGACCTGGTAAGTCTTCCAGGTAGACTGCAGCCTGTGACAGCCTTCTGGAAATGAAGGCTGAGGCAACTATTGTAAGAGAGATCACTGGTGAGGACCATGGGTCAACATCAGGGACAGCCCCTGAGAAAAAAAACACTCATCCACAAGTTACAGGCAACAATGTGTGCCAAATATTAAAAAACTAGAAAAACATGATGCTGGTAAGGCTGTTGGGAAACGAGGATTCATGTCACATGCACGTCAGTTGTGGGGGGAAGGGGATAATTTGGTAAAACCCACTGAGATTCAGGAAAAAAATGGTTCCATCTTGGGACCCTGTACTTGAAGTCTGGAAATTTTTCCTAGGAAAGTGAATTCACATTAAAGGAAACAAGGGGAGAAGGAGTTTGGATGTAGCTCTATGGGAACAGACCACTGGGGACCTGGTTGAGTTAATTTTGGGGAAACCAGTGGGTAAAATATTTGGTGACTTTGTTCCTGACTTGAGCAGGAGAGTTTTTCTGTGCCTCAGTGGCCATATCTGTAAAATGGGGTGATTTAAACTGTACTTAATAAGTTTTTGGGGGACTTCAAAGGAATCATCTCCCAGACCAAGAGAGTCACCTCTCCTGGTTTCCCAACTTCTATCTGAGCCCCCACAGTCTTCCCCCAATAGCAGCAGAGGGAGCCTGTGAATTCCTGAGTTCGACCTTATTTTTCTGCTCCCATACCTTCCATAGCTCCCTATTACCTTCAGCTAAGTCCACCATCCACCCAGTCCTGCTACCTCTGTGCCTCACCTCCTTTTGTCTCCATTTGTACACCCACACTTCAGTTTCATGTTCCTTCTCCCCACCTCCAGGCCACCCCACACTCCTGTAATGAGCTGTTACCTGCCCTTTCAGGGTGAGCTGCCTCCTCCCATCCCGGCCAAGTGACTCCAGCAAGATACTCAAGTTGAGCTGAGTAGGGGTTTCTGCAATGAAAACAGTAAGACAGAGATGCTGGGAATGGGGTCCCTTTTCACAATGTCTTGCAGATCCCAGAGGGAGACCAGACACCTCTTCCTTCTCTCCCATGAAACACAGAATTCCCATGAGTTGTTAAATCATTTTCAGAATCTGAAAACTTGGGGATTCATCACACACAATGTTAATATATTTAACACTGTTGAACTAACGTACCCTTGAAATGGTCAAAATGATAGTTTATGTTATGTGATTTTTTTTAAACCACAATTAGCAAAAGTATGTGAACAGAATTCCTGAAGTTGTTCCCAGCTGATATGCACTTGGGCAAGAGGAGCCCCAGTTTACAAGGCTGGGGGAGCCAGCGCACCAAGGCTTGGTGTTGCTAAGCCTTCAGCTTCCTGTGTCATTTGGGAAAATAGGTCTTTACAACACAGTCATTTCGCCTGTCAACTCCTGGTGCAACTTTGAAAGAACAAAACCAGTCAAATTAATTGGGAGGAGAGGCTGAAACTTGTTTTCTTTGTAGATTAAGGGTTCACACTTTATAAAGTGAAATTCGCTCACCATCCCATTCCACCTTTCACTGATTTCTCCTGAGCCTTATTTCTAACATGTGTTGCCTCATTTCTAAGAGGCACCTGATTTCTAATTCCTGCCCCTGGTCTTGTGACCTGGGGTGCTCTCACCAAGGGGAATGCAAACAGGGCTCCAGTTGCTCCAGGGACTTCTTGGCCCTTGCCGTCGCCTACGGAGTTGAAATTCCTGAACCACATCTGTCTCCCAGGGCCAGTGGCATGACTCTGGGGGGAAACAAGTCAAACATCAGGTTACAGGGCTATCCACACCAGGACCTGGCACTGTCCACTAAGCCATCGTGCAACTATTGAGTGACCACTGCGTACAGAGTCATGTGCTAGGCCTTGGGGGATGTGGCAGGAACAGGCCAGGCCTTACCCTTTTGGGGCCCCAAGGATCACCCTCTTCTGACTCTGCCCTGGGTTTGAGTCTTGGCAAGGTTCCCCCTTAGATTGTGACCTTGGCCAGTGGCTTTGTGCCCCCAACCTTTATTTCCCTGCTTGTGAAATGGTTGCAATCCCCTACACTAGACAGGGCAGGCCAACACTAGACCCACTATACAATAAGGTGCTCAATTAATGCTAACTTGTGGCAGCTCTTGTTACCACCCTTAGTCTCACCGTGGCCAGCATCATCCCACCTTTCACAGTCACCCTAGAAGAAAAAACCATATTGACATTTTGTATTTTGTTGTTGAAAATATTAGCTCTTCTGAAATTATAAAATGCAGTGTGGGCCCTCAGAATGGATCCAGGGACAGAGAACATTCTTGGGAACACTGGTGACATGCAAATAGCCTCTGAAGTTGAATTCATAGCAATGATCCAGCAAACATCTGTCCTGACAAACACCCTCGGAATGTGAGATGTTAACATCGGGGCGGGAGGAGGGTAGCAAAGCCATGTGGGAGGTCTCTGTTATTTTTCTGAAAATCTAAGATTATTCCAAAATTAAAAGTGTATAAAAAAGAAAGCAAAATTCTTATGTTGCAATTTTTTAAAGATTATGTTAGGAGACAAAACCTCCCACTGTGTGGTGCTGGGGATTAGAGAGCCAGGTTCAGGATCCAGCCTGCTCCCTCACTCCCTGTGTGACCCCAAGAAGCCCCCTGACATGCTGAACCTCAGTTTCCTCATCTGCAAAGGGGGCCGAGAGGGTGTAGTGCAGAATGTGCATAGGCGGCTGGGAATAAAATGGAGAGCTGACCCTCCCTTTTGGGGATTTCCTGTTGCCTGCCCCTGACTAATCCACACCCATTCACCTGATGGGGAAACGGAGGCTCAGGGAGGCACACAACACTTGGGGGGAAACATGGGGCTGAAGCTGAGGCAGCTCCCTGCCCTCACGATGCTTTGAGTCTGAAGAAGGTGGAGACACCACAATTCACAGGCTGTCTCCCCTAAACTGGAGGCTCCTTGAGACTAGGTCCAGATTGAGGTTTCCCGAAGTCTTGCTGTGCCTGGTGTGTGCGGGAGGGATAGAGCAGTATTCTTAGAGTAGTGAGAATGATGAAAGGCCAAGGAATACATTTAGATGGCCAACGGGTAGATGAAGAAGATCAATACCACTAATTCCAGAGAAGTGAAAAGTAAAGCCACATTGAGAGAATGGTTATCTTCAAAAAGACAAGAAGTAACAATTGTTAGTGAGGATATAGAGAAAAAGGAATCTTTTGCACTGCTAGAAGTGCAACTTGGTATACTTGCTGTGGAAAACAGGGTGGAGGATCCTCAAAAAATCAGGAGTAGGACTACCACATGACCCAGCAACCCCACCTCTGGGAATATGTACAAAGGAAATGAAAACATTAATTCTAAAAGATATATGTGCCCCGTGTTCATTGCAGCATTATTTATAATAGTCCCGATGTGGGAACAACCTAAATGTCCACTGACAGATGAATAAATATATATGGTGTGGTATAAACAGTCATGATTCACTTAGTAAAAGGAAGACATTCTGAGAAGAGTCATGAGGCAATTTTGTCATTGCGCAAATGTCATAGAGTATAACAGCACAAACCTACGTGGTCCAGCCTGCTGCACAGGCAAGGAGACTGGAGACCCAGGGTATGGGCAGAGAATGAGGACCACTCAGATCAGAGGAAGGAGGCAGGCCAGGGTAATAGGGAGCCTTGGAAGGTGCATGAACAAGGGAGGTCACATCAGATAAATTAGAGAGACCCTAGAGTCTAGACATAGAGCTAGAAGGGAAAGATGGCTGGGTGAGCGGGGTGACAGAGGTAGAGATGGTGAGACATTTTGGAGATAAAGTCATCCTGGGAGGGGCCTGGGTACACCCTTGACTGGGGGACAAACTCACCAACTGCCATGGGCCATCACAAACCCGGTGCCTGAACTGCACCTCGGCGTTATCCTGATGGGCTGGAGTTTCCCACTTCACGGACAGCTGATCTGCTGACCTGGACACCTTCATGTTTTCAGGAGGGTCATATTTAACTGGAAGCAGAGGTGGGGGTAGAGGAGGAGAAGCCAGACAGTATGTGAATGGCTGGTCCTAAAAATTCCAAAAAGAATCTACCCATGCCTTATCTGGTCCAGGGTAATCAAGCTGAGTCCCACAAATGTGAATCAGGGACACCTTTGCAGGTTCCATCTAGGACTGGAGCTCTATGAGTCAAAGAGTCAAGATTTACAGAGAGGATTCTGTCAGTGAAGTTTTCTTTAAATTATTAATACCAATTGTTGGCAAAGCTGTGGTAAGATACATTTTTATAAATTGCTGACGAGAGAATAAATAATTGATTCCATTTTTGTAAGGGATTATTAAGGAATCTTAGTGTAGTCATGCATGGTTTAACTGGGACATGTTCTTAGAAATTCATACTATTAGGTGATTTCACCATTGTGTAAATGTTTTAGAGTGTAATGACACAAACTTAAATGGCATAGTCTACTTGGCCCACCATCTACATGGGTCTTGCCTTGACCAGACCAAACAATGCATGACTGCAATTTCAAGGAGACTGACCTGCAATTTCAAGGAGACTGATCTATCATTCTTTCTACATCTTGGTTGTACCATGCCTGATTCTACCTCAGGCCCTTTGCACTTACTGTGTTCTCTGCCTGGAACACATGATTTATTCCTGATGGATTCTTTTGAACCTTCGGGGTCAATTTGAACTAAGACCTCCCTAAGCCCAGGGGTATCACCCCATGTGTAGCCACCATAGCTTTCCCACCACTCCCACTTGAATCTGGGCTCCTTGAAGGCAAGAACAGGACGAGGATTAGGGGGAAGAGAGTAAAGCAAAGTTGTGCGAACACACGCTTGGATCCTGTATTTAAAATGTTATTTTGTTTATCACGGATTTTTTTTTTTTGCGTTAACTTTGATTTTTAAAAATACTGTCTTACAGTACTCTTATATTGTTTACTGAGTATTTTGGGCACTTCAATTCACTTTTGTGCCTCAGGTGAGAAACTCACTTGCCTCACCTCGCCCCAGCAGCTTCTGGAGGCTTTACCTGTGTCCCCTATGACTGAATATGGCGGGCAGTAGCAGCTCGGTGACTCTATGCTAATGCATGTTGTTGAGTCATGAAAACAGATACCAAAGACACAACTGGGTCCCAGCAGCATTATGGTATTGGGGCTAAGGCAATCTAAGTGTTCAGCAGTTGACTGGTCAGGGGATCGTGGAAAGGTGCTGCCACATCGCAGGACAGTACTTGATGTGGGTGGTTTAACTTGCAGGGACCCATAATCCCCCTTTCCCGCAGGTCTAGGTTTAGAGACCAGAAGCTTCTCTGGGTGAGAAGGGGACAAAAGGGAAGAGAAAGAAAACATGTTTCTGACCCCAGCTGTGTAGCGTCAAGTTAACCTCAGGTGACTTCTCCGTGCGGTTGGCAACCCGGGATTCCACCCAGAAGGTAACATCACTGAGGACATGTATGCCGGCCTGGTCGGAGAACTGCAGTGTGGTGGCTGAGCCTGTGGCGAAGTAGCAGCAACGCCCTGGCTCGAGGCTGCGGAAAGAAGGGTGTGGGCGCTGAGTCTGGGCTCCTGGTGGGTTCCACAGTGTCTCCTTGGCCACAGCAGGATGGAATTCCACATGCCAGCATCCTTTTTTGCCCCTTTACTCCTCCTCCCCAACTTGAAGTTTCTTTTTTTCTCTCTCTCTCTCTTTCTTTTTTTAGAATTGTTTTGTTTCGATTTTCAGGGTGAAATAGTCTTGTTTATGTTTAAAAGCTAAAAACAAGAGAAAGTAAAGCGAAAGAGATTGAAAACACAGTGTGAAAAGAGGCTAACTGATACAGCAGTGTACTTCAAAAAGTAAGAAGTGAGGCCTCCCTGGTTAAGGAGTTAAGTCTCAGCACTATGAAGCTATCTGCAGCCACTGTAGATAGCTCCCCACCCGGGAGCTGACCCATATGGCACAGCAGACCTCTCCTGTTTCGCCCGCTGCTTCCCTCAGCAGCGTATTTCAGTAGACCTGCCTGTTCTGCTCCCCACTCTGTCTCTGGTGAATCCTCTCACCCCCCTATACCTCTGGCCTACACCCTAGCTCTTGTATGCATAAATAAATAATTTTTATTTATTTTTTTTAACAGGCCAGAGGCATGGGGTGGTGAGAAGATTCATCAGAGACAAAGCAGGGAGCAGAACAGGCAGATCGACGGAAATACACTGCTGAGGGGAGCAGCAGGCGAGGCAGGAGAGGTCTGCTGCTCCATGTGGGAATCTCCCGGCCAGGTGTCGAACTCGTGTCACCGCTGCCAACAGCTCCACAGTGCAGCACTCAACCGCTGCACCACCAGGGAGGCCTAATAAATACATCTTAAAAAAAAAAAATCAGAAGTGGAAGAAATGTCACTTAGCAGAAGTAAAGTTTCCAAAAGACATCTTATCTTCATTCAGGAGTAGAGGTAAAGAGACAGGCACAGGGTCAGGGAAAAAAGAAGGTAGATAAAGGGAAAGCAAAAATTAAAAATTAGAGGTCCAATAATTTTTTAAGTTATATTGATTTGAAAAATAGCATATGTTTTTTGTCGGATGATCATTTTCCAGGTTCTAATGTGTTTGATGTGTCAGTCATATCAAGCTTATTGCAGTGATGAGAAATATCAGGGTGAGGCTGGAGGTACGGGGGTGAAAGAATTCACCAGAGACAGAGCGGAGAACTGAAAAGGTGGATTTATTGAAATACACTGCTAAGAGAAGCAGCAGGGAAGATGGAGAAGTCTCCCCCAGCTTGAAGTTTCCTTGGTGATTAACCTGGGGCTGAGGGGCTTGGGGCACCCCAAAATGTTCCAGCATGGGTTGCCACTTGTAAGGCCAATTTTTAAAATCAAAGTTAATGCAATGGAAAAGTGAATGAATGGACAAGTGAGTGAGAGGGAGCAGATGAAGGAAGGATCTGGTACGTGGGATCCTAATAACTGCCCAATCTGGTTGCCCACCCATGATAACCTTCCAAGCCCTCCCCAGCCCCTCCCAAGCACAGAATCCCAAACTTCCCTTCTCACAGGAGAAACTGGGGCCCAGAAAAAGGCAAGGACCCCATCAAGGTCACCTATCCAAAGGCAGGGGTACAGGGTGGGGAGCAATTTGGGGATAGGGGTAAAGTCCTCACCAGCATCTCAGGAAGTGGCTGACCTCTGCCTTGGAACCCTCATAGTGCCAGGAGCATTCGTAAGTAGCGATGCTGAGTATCAGGTAACAGTTCAGGTCCCTGGGGCCAGAATCCAAGCCTGGAGGAGATCCTGGGATTTGAGAAGGGACAAGAGTGTGTGTATGGGGGGATGTCTCCTTGCTGACAGACCTGAGATGAGTCTTTGTGACACCTATCTGGTGACTGCGTAGCCGCCCGTACCCTTCCCAACAGCTCCCTGCTTGCCCCGCTCCAGCCACACCAGCCGCTTCAAACTCAACACACCAGACTGGTTCCCACCTCGGAACCTGCTGTGTCCTCTGCCTGATACACAGATTGGGCACTCCAGTTTCTACTTGAGAGCCCCCATGCAGTAGGCTTGTTTACTTACACTCTATCACGCCTGCACAATAACAAAACTGTGTAACAATAAATTTCTCAGCACATGGCCCCATCGCTAAGTGACCTGTGCCTATACGTGTGTTTGTTTATCTGTCATCTGTCCACCTGTGACTTCCAGAAGGACAGCTGGGCTCACAGCTGATTCCTTCATGTCTAAAACTGTGCCTACACATAGTAGGTGCTCCTTAGTATTTCTTGAACAGAGGCCTCCCTGGTGGTGCAGGGGTTAAAGTTTCAGCACTATCAAGCTATGGCCAGCCACTGTAGCACGAATTCAATCCCCACCCAGGAGCTGACCCACACGGTGCAGCAGGTCTCTCCTGCCTCTCCCACTGCTCCCCTCAGCGGTGTACTTCAGTAGATCTGCCTGTTCTGCTCCCCACTCTGTCTCTGGTGAATCCTCTCACCCCACGCACCTCTGGCCTGGACCCCAGTTCTTGTATGCATAAATATATAAAAATAAATATTTTTTAAAATATGTATTTCTTGAACAAAAGAAAGATGAAGCACATGGTTGGTGGCAGACCCTCAAAGAGGGCATGACAAGCAGATATTTCCCAGCAGTCTGCTGGGGTGAGTGGGCTTCAAAATGTCTAATCGCTGCATAGTCCCACATGCTGACACTGCATAAACGCAGACACCAGCCCTTGACCCTGCAGGGAGGACATGAGGCTCAAAGGGGGCAAGTAACTAATGGCTTCTAGATACCTGAGCTGGGTGAGGATGGGATTCACCTGACCCCTGGTGGGCCTGAATCATTGGACTCAGGGAGGGGCTGGTAGGGAAGGGTCCATTAGAGCCCAGCACTCACACTCCACCCCCCCACACATGCATGCACACATCCTGTGTGGTACTGCCCCAGACCTGAGTCTGCATTCGGATATGGCAGGTCCTGAAAACAGCATTCCCTGGGATCACAGGCTTCAGCTGCAGAAGCAATGAAAACATAATGACATTCCTGCCTTTCAAGCAGTTTCAGCCTGGGGGCTCACCAAGTCACCATCTACCCCTCACCCACTTTCCCATCTACACCTACCATATAACCACATGCCCATCACCCACCTATCCATTACCTACCCACCACCCACCAACCATCCACCCACCCACCCATCCATCCACTGAACTATTCACTCACCCACCCACTCATCCATCCACCCATCCATTTATCCACTCAACAATTCAACCATCCATTTGTCTACCGAATAATGCATCCATCCATCCACTCATAAACCTCTAAGGCTGCTCCTCCAGAGCAACGTGGGGTCCCCTGACTCCCTTCCTATCACTGGTCTCCAGCCCTGACCCCTGAGGCTTGAAACCTTGCTGTGCGGCCAGTCCCGCTGAGGACTTTTCATACATTCAATGCATCAAACCTGCTGATCCCATTTAGAGAGAGGAAAACTGAGACACAGAAAGGCAGAGCTTGCCCAAGGTCACACAGCAGCAGGGATTAGAGGCCTAATCCAGTCACCCCCAATATTCCCTATGGATATTGACTATCCCCATATTCCACAATATGGAGGGCGAGTATCTATTTTTAATATACTATTTATATAACATATACATCTCTTATATACATACTTGCTCGTTATCATTCTGAAAGATAGGAAAGATTCAAAGATTCAGTTCGTTCCACAAAAGACAAAATCAAGACCAGAGAACTGTCCAAATCTGACCCCAGAGGCCATAATCTTCCATCTCCCATTTGATGGAAGGGAAGACTGAAGCACAGAGAAACAAAACCAACCCAGGAACATGAGTCTAAGGTCCTCCACATACACAGCTCCCCCAGAAGAGCAGGGAGACCGAGACAGGGGACTCACCACCCTGGCCAGCAAGCAGGAGGAGGAGGAGAGAGGGAGCCAGCACTGTCACTGGGCACCCCATCGAGTCCACACGGAAGCCTGCTGCCCCAGAGAAGCTTCTGTGCTGCCTGGGAGGCCACAGCTGCCCTGCCCTCACCCTGGAACACGTTGAAGCTGAACAAGAAAGGAGACTAAAAGCATTTCTTTTAAAAAAGGGTTAGGTGTCATGGTCCCTCCTGGGGCAAGTCAAAGTGAAAGAGAAACTCAGGAAGTCAGCTCGGTGATGGTGACCTCATTACAGCCACAGACCCACCCTGTGGCAAGTCAGAAGTCATCGGGGTCTAGGGTTTACTTTGCTGGCCCTAGACCAAGATGGAGCCCAGGATCTACTCTGCCAGTCCAGACCCAACAGGGACTCTGGGACCAACCACAAGGGCAACCTCCAGCTCTATGCCCTTAGCTAACTCTCCCACACTCTGCTAACTTGGGACACACATGAGCTCAGGAGAGCAAGGGATTTACCTGTTCTGGACATTTCATACCAATGTGTGGTTTCTGACTTTGCTCACCCCTTATGATGTTTCTAAGGTTCACTCACATTGTAGTATGAATGAACTCTTCTCCATGGACATTTTGAGCTTTTGTTGATGGTGGGAAGATAGAGTCAGAAATGGAGACTTGCAGAGGCTGACAAAAACTGATTAACTTGAGTCCAAAGGAAGCAAGGAGGTGCTTCAGGAACTGAACCCAAGGTGCCCTGAGGTTGGAATTTGGGAAATGGGACAGTGAGCATTTGGGGATTGAACCCAGTGTCCTTGCATGTCTCAGTTCACTCTTCCAACTAATCATTATGAAGTTCTTGGTGTACACTACCCTCCCTCTGTGAGTGGATAAACCTCAAAAACATGCTGAATGAAAGAAGCCAAACACAACAGCCCACATGCTGAATGATTTCACTTGTATGAAACGTCCAGAACAAGCTAAAAGATAGAAAGCAGATTGGTGGTTGTCAGGGGTTAGAATAGGGGGCTGTGGAGTGATTGCTCATGGGGACAGGGTCTCCTTTTGGGGTGATAGAATGTTCTGGAACTAGATAGTGGTGAACATGCTGAACATGCTAAAGGCAACTGAATTATAGTTTAAAATTATTAATTATTATATTGTGTGATTGTCACATTAAAAAATATGTTCACAGAACCTGGGGGGAATGAGGAGCCAAGTGAAGAGCAATCTGGGGAAACTGAGGCCCCGGCAGGTTCGGAGAAAAGCCCCTCCTCTAGAGAACCAGTTCCTGAGGGGCAGCTGGACCGGTCAGGGTCAGGCGCTCAGCAAACCATGAGGTCAGAGCCATAGGAACAAAGAGGCAGTGTCCCAGGCCTGACACAGTAGGAGTGGGGACCCCGTGACCCTGCACAGAGCAGCCTTCATGGGCAGTGGAGCCCAGGCCAAGCCAAGGGCAGAGTGGTGGCAGGGACTCCATGTGAGGCCTGTGAGGAGGGGCAGAGAGAAGGAGATAGAAGAGAGCATTGGTCATAGGGACAAACTCCTCCCTGTCTTCCCCTTTGTGGTCCTGAGAGCCTCAAACACCAGCCCCCCGACCCTGCCCCAACCGGGAGACACCATCACACACTTCATTTTACGTGTGGAGAAACTGAGCTCAAAGGTGCTCAGACCAGTTGAGGGCCCGGCTAAAGGTGAAGAGATATATCCAAACCCTGAGACAGAGCACCCCTCAGTGAGGCTAAGCTTTGCCCCTCAGGGAGTAAGGCCCATCTCCCAACTCCACCAAGTTGCGCCCTTCCAGGTCTCAGTTTTCCCACCTGCAAAATGGGCTGTAGCAAGGATGAAGAAGAGTCCTGTTTCTGGAGGATGTCACTCAGTATGATTAGTCATTGTTTGGGGAGTCCTAGGGACCTCTGAAATTGTCTCACTTCTTTCCAATTCTTTAACATCAGAGCAACCACTGGACACCAATACCCGCAACTCCTTGGGGTCAGGGCTGGGAACAGGGAGGGAAAGAAGCTGGAATGTTCCAAGGGGAAACATGGAGGGCTGCCCAGAGTTGGGTTTATAGAATCAAAGGACATTCCCAGCAGAGGGCACAACAGAAACAAAGGTTTGGGGGACATGCTGTGGGGAATACCAAGATGAATATGGTTCTGTGGGTATTAGAAGGTGGTGAGGTGGGTAGGGCGTCACATGCTCACCTGAAAGGCTGGACTTTCTCCCATATGCACTTGGGAGCCATAGTGGGTGTGTAAGCTGGATCCCAGCCACACACGAGGTGGTGTTTCTACCCTTATGGCTCACCCTCAGGTTGACAGCAGTCCCCTGCCCCATGCCAAATCTTTGCACATCTACCTCGCTTGGCCTGCCTGTGGCCAACCCTAGGAAGCCCTGGGGACCCTTATGGACCCCTCCCAGCTGCCTCAGAAGCATAACTGGTATACACCTTCAGGGCTGCCCCACTTTCAGATGCCCACAAGATGGGGGAGGGTAAGGCAGGAAGGATCTGGTTACTGGGTCCCCCGGAAATCCTGACAGGAGGAACCACAGAACTTCTCCACCCACTCAGCATTTGTCTTCTTCCTGGGGACAGTGACTTTCAACTTTAGCCCGAGGAGGACTGAGCTTCCCTCCATGTGATGAAGAAACCCTGATGCCTCTGAGGGGCATCTAAAAAGGATGTTGAAATATGAGTAGGAGTTTTCAAGAAGAAAATCCATTAGGTCATTTAGCAAACACACTTATAGTCATCGTTCACCAATAAGAACATTTTTCATTCATTCAAGCAGGACTATCTGATACCCTCAGAGGATCACTTGAGGATGTTTTAAAGAATATATAGAACAGTACCAAGAAAAAAAATTCATCCAGTAATCACTCTCCTGACGTCCTTCATAGAGACGTTTGTGGAGGGTTTTGATGAATACATAGAAGCTCACAAGAAAAAATTCTATATGTTCATTCAGAAACAAATATATGTTACCCGATGTTTCTCAAAAAGAATCGAAATGGATTTTGAAGGCAGCATAGGTGTTCGACATGGAAAACTTGCATTTATTCAGTCAATAAACAACACTATCGCTTGCCCATTGAGGGGCCATTTGGGAAGGAGTTATGTGCAGGAATTCTCCAGATGTGGCATGGACATTAGACACCCTCTGATGGTTCCACTTTCAGCAACTGGTTCCCTAGCCCAACCACCACTAGAACAGGGGACATTTCTATACCCCGGAGTTCCAGCCAAAATCCCAGGGAAGTTTCTGATGCTCTAAGCTAGAGACACGTGTCCACCTTGAGCCAATCATAACAGCTGAGGTAGAATGCTTGCTTGGACTACACTCCAATTTGGACTACAGGAGAACTTTCAGGCAGAACTAACCAAGAACATTAATCGTTGGCCATTTTAGGGCAGGCACTATAATGGGGTATGTTTCATGAAGTATACATCACCTGGAGTATGCAAGTCCCAACCTGAAGTCCTTTTTTTAAAAAAAATGTATTTACTCTTTTTTAAAAAAAGCTTTATTTATTTATGCATACAAGAGCAGGAGTGTAGACCAGAGGTGTGTGGGGGGGGTGTGAGAGGATTCACCAGAGACAGAGTGGGGAGCAGAACAGGCAGATCTACTGAAATACACTGCTGAGAGGAGCAGTGGGCAAGGCAGGAGAGGTCTGCTGTGCCATGTGGGAAGCTCTCCATCCAGGAATCGAACTAGTGCTGCGGTGGCTGCAGATAGCTTCATAGTGCTGAAACTCAACCCATTGTGCCCCCAGGGAGGTCCCCCTGAAGTCCTTTTAATGTATGATTGTCAGATAAAACACAAGATGCCAGGCTAAATTAGAATTTCAGAATAACAACATAATTTGTCAGCATAATTTGTCCCAAGTATTGCACAGGACAGGTGCTGAAAAAACCATTCACTATTTATCTGAAAATAAACTTAATTAGGTGGCTATATGAACTTGTTGTGATTGAACATAATAAAGTTTCACAGACGAGTGGCTTCAGCAACAGAAATTTATTTTCTCATGGTTCTGAAGACAGGAAGTCCAAGATCTAGGTTTCAGCAGGGCTGATTTCTTCTGAGACCTCACTCCTTGTAACTGGCTATTTTCTCCCTGCATCTTCTCACATCTTCCCTCCTTGTATGTCCATGTCCTGATCTCTGTTATAAAGATACCAGTCAGATAGAGTTAGGATGCATCCATATGACCTCATGTTACTTTACTTCTTAAAAGCCCTGTCTCCAAATTCTGAGGTACGAGGGGTGAGGATCTTAATGTATGAATTTCCTAAGAACACAGTTCAGCCCATAACAGTGGCCAGTTTAGAAAACAGTCTCGTCTTTTTTTAGAAAATTAAAGCAACTCCACAACTCCTAGGTGTCTACCAAGATAATTGAAAGCATATGTCCACACAAAACTTGTACTTAAATGTTTGTGGCAATACTGTTCATTACAGACAAAAGGTGGGAAAACTCAAATGTCCATTGAAGGATGCACAAATAAACTAAATGTGGTGCATCCATTAGAATATTGGTCGGCCAGAAAAAAAGACAGAGGTTCTGGTATTTGCTACAAGGTGGATGGATCTTGAAAATATGCCATGAAACAAAAAGGTCATGTGTTGTATGGTCCCATTTATATGAAATGTCCAAAACAGACAAATCCATAGGGACAGAAAGCAGGTAAGTGGTTGTCAGATGTTGGAGAGTAACTGCTCCTAAGAGTGGGGTTTCTTTTGTTGGTGATGAAAATATTCCAGAATTATATAGTGGTGAAAATTATTTAACTTCATGGATAAGCTAAAAACCAACGAATTGAACCTTTAAAAAGGTGAATTTATGGCGTGTGAATTATATGTCAACTTAAAAAAGCATGTGAGAAAAAAAGTTTTGCCCAGGAGTCCTGTACTTTTATGTTTTCAATCCAAACACTATAACCGGTGGGATCCTAGAGACCCTCCCTCATATGGGATTGGGCAGAGGACCCACCTTAGAATCCCCTCCAGCCTGAGAACACATTCTTTAAAACGTTCAGGTCAAATAGTGGGGTAGCAAGGAACCTGCAATTGACAAGACATAGGCCTTCCAGTGAAAGACAGTGAGTGGGTGCCAGAATGGGACTTTGGGCTTTTCCCAGGCTGCCTCCCTTCTGCAAGGTGCAGCTTAACAATTGTCATCAGATACCTGTGAGAGGTGTTGGTTGTAAGGCACTTGGTCAGGTATTCAGTTGACACTCAGCAAAGACAGCAATCCTCAAAAAAAGAAACTGGCCACTCCAGTGGCCACCTGTTCTTGTAAATAATTTTATTGGCACCGGGCCAGGAGTAGTGGGCAGCAAGAGAGTCAGGGTCATGCAAGCGCGGAGTCTGACCTTGTCTTAACATTTTAATATTTACTGCATTGTGAATTTTTGCATTTGATTCTTTTTTACTATTGTATTAAAAATACGATGTATCTTAATTACTGAATTTTTGGGGAACTGGCTTAAATTTTGCATGATCTGTTGTGTATGCCCGTGGGACACTTGATTAAATTCTCTGCGCCTCAGTTTCCCCATCTGCAAAATGGGGATGAGAATACATTCTTTTTACTGGAAAGATCATAGCAAAATGTTTACTTCTAGTCTCCGTGGTGGGGCGGGGACTGAATGGGCGGGGCCAGCTCCCCCAATAGGGGCGGTCCATCCAAGCGAGTTTCCGGGGAGCGGTGGGAGGAGCTGACCAGCGCAGCCAATGGCACGGGGGGGCGGGGCCCAGAAGGCTTGGGCGGGGCCGGGGGCGGGCCAGGCACCGCGGACAAGCGGGCCATGGACGAGCCTAGTCTCCTGCGGCGACGCGGGCTCCAGGTGAGGCCCCTGCGGGGGCGGGGAGAGGGCGCGGTCGAGAGGACCTGGCCTGCATGCCGGGGCCGGGGCCTCGGCGGGCCCGGGGAAACTGAGGCGGAGGGCGAGGCGCGCTCCTATTGCCCCCTCTGACCCACGAGCTTCTCAAAGTGCTTTTTGCCTGCTGGGAAGAGGGAGCTGTCATTTGACAAACGGGGAAACTGAGACTCCAAGCCATAACGTGGGAGGAAGGCTGAGGGTTTCGCCCGTCCCCTCCAGTTGCTCTAATAATAGGAGCAACAGCAACATGAGCTCTCGCCATATGTTCATGATTTTATTACTTCTATTGCCCTCATATATTAATGTGTGTTAATACCTGCTTGGTGCCTTCGTTGCGCCACAGTGCCCCTGCCTCAGCTCGCCACTAAGGTGAGCCGAGGAAATTGAGACTACTCAGGCACCCATTTGTCAGATGAGGAAACTGAGTCTGGATAAGTCACTAAACAGAGGTTACTCTGCAGGGATTCAATCCAACGCCCTTAACCAGCTCTCCGAGGGCCTGCCAACTGATTGGGGGGATGGAGGGACAGCAGCAAGCATCCTCGTTTCTCTGAGCTTCAGCTACCCCATTCCTAAGGGTCATACTTTTCTGACTTCTGATCCCAGGAGAAGCTGCATAAAAACATAGTTGTGAGAGCATGTAGAACTCATGCAGGGCTATGTGGGCCCTGAGCTGCAATTCCTGTGACCGCTCTGGGCCTCAGTTTCCCCATCTGTGCAGTGGGAATTAATTTAGCAGCTTCCCTTTGGGGCCTAGACCACAACCTTAAGAAGCCCACTGCTAGGTTACAGGTAGAGAACCTAGGATTCATCATTTACCCAATGAGTGTCTGCTGTTTGCCTCACTCTGTGGGGTGTTCCCCACCCTCTGGAACTACCCTGCTGGACCTCCCATCCTCTTGGGGGAAATGAAAGCCTGAGCAGCAGTGACCCCATGGAATGGGCAGCTGCAATGGGGGATGCTCAGAAACATCTGCACAAGTTGCCTGAATCAAAGGTTGTTGGGTGGTGTTGGGGCAGAGGAGGCAGCCTTGGGTGACAGGCCAAAGGGTGGGTATTTGGGGAAATGAAAGAGGCTGAGGAAAGCCAGAACATAGAAACAGCCAGCGGCGAGCACTGAGGCTCGAGGGGGAAGGGGAAGATGATTCTTATATCTAGAATCTGGTAGAGCAGCAAAGCAGATACCCCCCTAAGATGTGGGACACTGGACAGATAGAGAGGGTGAAAGGGACGGATGGGGCACTGAGAGGCCAGCAACAGGAATGTGGGGCTGAGTGTAGAGGAGGGGGCAGGGCAGGACTGGTGAGCGGTGGGGGGACTGGCCCCTCCCTGAGCCCCAGTTAGACTCCAGCCCCGCCCTCGGCCTCTTAAAATAGAGAAACTGCCTTCGGATAGGCACATGGGGGCGCTGCTGACGTCAGGAAGTGGGGGCCTGTTCTCTGAGGAGGAGCCTCTTTCCTGTTGTGAGTCCCACATTACAAAAGGAGAAACTGAGTCAGAGAAACAAATGTACCATCTGTAGGTAATAGAGGCAGGATTTGAATCTAGGGGTTCTTGTTCCAGCACTTGCTCCAGACCCAACCAGCACAGACACATCTCCATCCAGGATAGTGGAGGATCTAGGGATGACCTAGATCAGGTAGGGCATTCTGGGTGGGGGCACAGCATGTGCAAAGGCCCAGAGGCATGAAACTATAAATGTGGTATGGGGACATTAGAAGCCATTTCTTAATGTTGGAGCCACAATGCAAGAGGGATCTTCTGCTTCTAGGGCACTGATTTTGAAGAGGTTAGGCTTTCTCCCTAGAGTGACTGGGAGCTTTGGGAAGTGTTGAAACAGGGGCAGACACACCTAGATCTGAGGAATTTGAAAGAGTCCTCTGGAGCAGGTAGAAGGCAAAAGCATTTCTAGGGGCCAGAGGTCAGGGAAGGTGCCTGGAGTAAAGGACGAAGTAGGAGACAATGAAAATAATAATAAAATAATAGAAGTAGAACTAACTGTTCCCATTAATGCCAAGCTCTTTCCATGCTTTTAATTTTCCTAACAGCCTGAAAGATCAATGCTATCACTAGCTTCATTTTTCAGAGAGGGAAACTAAGGCTCAGAGAAGGAAATAAAATAGACAACAAGTCAGAGATCTGGAATTCTAACCAGTCTGGCACCTAAGGGTGCAAGGGTATTGAGGGCTTGGTTTTTCAGCATCACATACAGACTTCCTTGACCAGAGCCCAAGTTAAGGGGTCTGAGACACCTCCCCCCGCCCCCACCCTAGCCAGCCAGGTGTCAGCCTACTGTTCGCAGTCAAACAGATATCCTAGAGGCTGAACCCTGCCAAAGGTGAAAGAGGCAACTCATAAAAGCCAAGGGAGTTAAGTCAGATGCTGAGTGGTCAGTTCAGACAATAACAGTGGGCATCCTGGCCAATCTGATTGTTGCAATGTAGGACATGCAGTGACTGTGTGCTGAGGTCAGAAACTGGATCTGGCATGGCCCATGGGCCACCAGTTTGCATTAACAGTGGGTCAGGGGACAAAGTGGAGACTGGTCTTTCCTCATTTGGGTTAAACATGGTCTTCTATGTAGCATTTCTAGGCAACAGCTAACATGAGCTGTTATTACAGTGGACTACTACTATTATTTTATCATTATTTTCATTATCTCCCTCCTCAATCTTTGCTTCATAAACGACAAAATTTGAAAACACCAGATCTCCAAACAGAGCATCCAGGAACGGAAAAGTGGTCAGAATCTGTGTCTGGACTTTGTCTCCACTGCTGCCAGAGAAGCTCTGTGGAAGGTCCATGCTGCTTTCTCATGGCCCAATTCCACTTATTCTCCTCTTCCAGGAAGCCTTCAGGGTGGTGCACTGTGGTTCTTCCTACTTTTCTCCCACTTCCCTCCTTTTGGATTTCCTATGGGGCTTGGTGCCCACCTGCATGAGTCCCACATCCACCCCACCCTACTGTTCCCACTTAGTTCCCCCCACCAATGCCTCTGGAAAGGTGGTTTCCATGTCCTGCTCTACCTTCTTGAGATGGAGGTTCCTCAGGTGGAGCTGATGATTGAGAGGAGAGGGACGCATTGCTCAGTCTGGCCAAGCACAGTTGAGAATGGTGTAAATATTATCTTTGAAAGGCAGTTCCAGGGGATGGGGGTGGGTCTCCACCTACCCTAGTCTAGGCTGGAGCCACCTCCTGGGGAACAGCCGGCAAAGAGGGGGTTGAGGGTGGAAACAGATGGCACAGAGAATGGAGCAGCCGGGGGTGGTGCTGAGTTAGTGTGGACTTGCCTTCCTCTGAGCCTTTGCAGGGAGCAGCCTACTTGCCCTCACCTCTCTTTGCCACTTAACATCTTTTTGCATTTTGGAAGCAAATTAACACTTGTGGTTAAAGCTGTGGTTATTATTAACCTCACAAAATCATTGTCTTGGCTCCCATTTATCGAAGCCTCCCTCAGTACCATGAGCTTGCTACTTGACTCTTCCCAAGACCCTTTGTAACTGGATCACTTTCCAAATGACAAACTAGGGCATAGAGGGGTAAAGTTGCTTGATGGGATCACACATTCCAGATGTGGGGGAGTTGGACTGAGAATCAAAGTCTGTCAGAACACTGGAAGGAAATCACTGGAGTGTGTGTGTGTGTGTGTATTCCTAGTACCCGTGGACTCTAATCCCAATTCCTCCTGTTTGGCCAGTTGGGGGGTGGGTGGGAGGGGCAAACTGGCATAAAATCCCATAACAATTGGAAGGGGGAGAAGGAGAACTTAACAGTGATGGTGGTGGTGTTGGTTCCTCTGTATATGATGGCTTGTCTTGAATTATAGTGACCTGTCTGTCTCCGGAGGTATTCAAGCAGACAGGGAGACTTCAGGGTAATAGATCAACCTCTTCCCATTTTGAAGGACTCAGTATTTTGAACTCAAGGTAGCTAGGGTGAGATCTGGGGCGATGTTCCTCCCCCGCACCCCGTCTACACTCTTTCTGGCTCAGGAAGACCCTACCAACTCCTCCCAGCCCAGTCGTCCGGAGCTGGGTAGCTTCCGGCCTCCTCCAATTGGCTGCGGGGGTCGATGACGTCACTGGTTGCCATGGCAAACGCCCCCCTCAGGACGTGGGCACCCGGGAACCCACCGAGGTAAAAATAGACGTCTGTCCTAGACAGGACCGCCCTGACGTGCGTGGGGCGACGAGAGTGGGGCCGTGGTGGTATCCAGAGACCTGGATCCCCGGCACTCCCTCCGCCAGAAGACGTGGATAACCTGCCTCCCTCCATGCCTCAGTTTCCTCACCTGCAAAAATAGTTCCTGCACCTGGTGCTTAGTAGGTGGCTCATTAAATGTGAATAGAATTTACCAATTATTATGATAGTCCGCGTATGCCCTTACTGAGCGCAACAACAATAATAATAGCTGATGATTTTTACCCCAGAACCCTCCTGATGTTGTCTCCAAATTACAGATGGAGAAAGGGAGGCACGGGAGAGACAAGTCATTTGTTTACAGTCCCACAGGTAGGAAGGAACAGCTAGTAGGTCTGGACCCAGGTTTGAGTGTCCCCAAACTCTATGAACTTGTGATATACGACCTTTTGAGAATTAAAAAAAAAAAACCCTCTTAGGTGAGCCACATTTGAGGGTGGACTTCGAGGTCACGGTGGATCCCAAGTTCAAGGCTGTACGTAATGAGAGAGCCCAGCACTCACTATATACTGGCGCAGGTTACCTTGCTGCACTCTCCAAGCAGTCACCGGTCAGTGACCCCCCCCTCCACTAGTGCCCAGGACCCAAACCTGCATGCGTTCTTCAAAGAGTAAAGTTGGTATGGCTTTCACATCTGGGAGGGGGCAGGGTGAGGATGACTCCAGAACCTCCCTTTCCTCAACAGATTTTTAATTGTATTTAGCCATTATTGACAAACTAGCCATTATTGACAAGTTTCCTATTAATGAAATTATTTTTACATAATGAAATGCCGGTGAGGTAGGTTGGGAGTTAGGGAGGGCTTTCAGCAGGAAGGGATGCTTGAGCTGAAACCTGAGGGATAAACTGCAATTAACTAGGACTAGAGGGGAGGGAGGACAGTGCTGGCAGAGGATGCAGAAGAGGCAAAGGCCCCAAGGGAGGGCTGAACCCAGAGTGTGGGGCAAGCAGAAAAGCACTGGCTGGAGCAGTGTGAGCAGAGAACATCTGGGGGTGAAGTGTGGATGTTAAGGCTTGTTTCTCGGGGAATGAGCCCTGTTTTTGTCTCATTACAGAAGGAACTGAGCCTGCCACGCCGGGGACGTGGGTAAGTTCACCTGGGGCTAGTGGCTGGGTAGGGCACTGTGGGCCTGGGCACAGATGTTTCTGCAGCAGCCTCCAAACTGTGAATTTATTTAATAATTACGAAAAAGCTTCTCAACTCTTATTCTGCCCCTACTGTTTGCAAAGTGCTTCACAGACACCCCTCAGCTGGCCCTCACTAGTCTGGAAGGCCCGTGCCAGTGGGCAAAAGAGAAAACTGAGGTACAGAGAGGTTTCATCACTAGTTCAAGGACACCCAGCTAGGAAGTGAGAAAACTTGTCTGGGATCCAGAATCCAGACTACAGAATTCCAATCAGGTATCCTGGAGCAAATTTGTATGCCTCCCATAAGGGGGAGCTCACTCTCTTTCAGGAAATAAGGGTAGAACATTATCTTTTTCAGAGTAACTTTAGCAGTCCTATAGATTGGCATTTTGGAATCCCAAAAGAGAACATTTTGTTCATTGTGGTGGTAGGTTTACAGACAAGGAAACCAGAGCCCAAGGGGATGGGGGTTTGCTTTGTGCAGGTGGTCTGGCGATGTGTAACTCTTCCCACAATCCCCTCTGTGGGGGTTATCTTTGACTGACTTGGGGATGGAAATTCCCTTGGCCCTCAATTTTATTACTCAATAACAAAATAAATTGTTGAGTCCCTACGTGTGCTGGGCACTATTCTAAACACAGGGGACATGGGACAAGTCAGTAATGGACCCTGTATGGAGCACACACTCTCTCCAGGTGAGTGATGGTGAACGGGAGAAATTAAACATAGAGTGACTGACAGAGGGAGCTGGGGGACCTCTTGAGGAAGTGATGTTTGAGCCTAGATCTGAAAAGGAAGAGGCCAAGGGGAAAACTGAGGAGAACAGCATTCTAGGCTGACGGAACAGCATGAGCCAAGGTCCTGAGGTTCAAACCAAGTTGGCTTTGGAAGAACAGCATGGAGACAGGAGTGAGTGGAGTAAAGTGAGCATAGGGGAGGTGGAGAAAGAAGAGAAGGTGGAGGTCCCAGGGATTGGATGAGAATTTGAAATCTGATGGTAGGGCTCGGGTCAGAGTGCCCCCCAAACCCAGACCATCGGCTCCTGTGGGACCTAGGATAGTTCAGCCAGTGGGGAGAGGGAGGAGCAGAGTTTGGACATTGCCCACAGGGTGGTCACTGTCCTCGCTCTTTGCCCAGGTCAGGACCTGGGAGGTGGACAGTGAATCTGTCCAGACAACGGAGGAGGCCAAAGTCCCAGGGCACGAGGCAGAACAGACACCAGGATTTCTGAGGGTTGTCTACTTTCTGCCGCCTGCTATGTACTTGACTGAGACCAGCCGGGTTTGCCACCTGCTATGTGCTTGACTGAGACCAACCGGGTTTCCAGGGGACCAGAGCCAAATACAGACAAACCCTGAGCCTCAGAGGCGTCTGGGCTGCACAGGAGGGAGGGTGGGGCGCAGGGAACCATGGGTGATGGCTTCTCAACCCCCTGCCGGTGGGGCTGAACTTGGATCTGGGGACGGCGTGCCTAGCAAAGGCGAGCGGGTGAAGCAAAGGCTTGGAGGCGTGGTCAGGCCTTGATTTTGCGCGGTGTGCGGAGACCAGCCGCGAGAGTCTGGGAACGCCGAGCTGATTCGCGCTGGGGAGGGGACAGGAGTGAGAAGCGCGCTGACCTGAAGTCCCCGAGCCTCGCGGAGGATGGGCGAAGGGAGAGGCCGGGCCGGCGAGGGCGGGGCCAGGCGATGGAGCAATGACACTGCGGGAGGAGACAGTGGCCGTCTGTACCGCCGCGCGATCTCGGCCGCTCGAGACCCGGCAGCCTTCCTAGGTGTCACTCCCCGAGAGAGGGGGTGGCGCCGGCGTCTCCCACCTCCCTCAACCCGACCCCCTCCTGCGGGGCTGGGCCTGCGCACAGGTGCGGGGTTCCGAGCCCCGCCCCGAGGCGGAGAGAGCCCGCCCCCTCCCCGCGCCCCCGGCGGCCCAGCCCCCGCGCCGCGTCCGCCGCGCCCGCCAGGCGTGCTGTCCCTGCATCCGCTTCTGTCTGTCTGTCGGATCGCGCCATCTCAGTGCTTGGAGGCCAAGAAGGGGGCGTCGGCACCCGTCCACGTAGACTCAGCCCCGGCCTCGGCATGAAGTCCCGCAGGGACAAGCTGCATATCCCGGCTCTGACCCTCGAGTGAGTGTTTGGGCAGGAGAGGGGGGTGGTGTAGGAAGGACTGAGGAGAAGGCTGACAGCCCCCCTACCTCGAGTCTGTTCAGGTCGCCCTGAGTCGCACCACCGCCTCCAGGTAGCCCTCCCGGGTCATCTGCCTGGCCCCGCCCTCGCGGCCTGCGTGGAACCCAGAATCCGGGGCCTTGTGTCCCTTTTCCTTGAGGAAACCATAGCCCAGGACTGGTCTCCGTATTTAGCAACCCGCAGGGGCCCGCGGCCAGGTTCACCGTCCCTGGCCTCTTTCTTTACAGTCTGTCTCCGAGCAGCCAGAGCCCCGCCTTGCTGAGTCCCAGCAGCCCCTGCAGCCCTTGCAGCCCCTCCATGGGCCTGCATCCCTGGAGGTAAGTGACAACATTGGGAACAGGGTCAGACACCATCCTGGCAGTCCTGGCACCCCAGAGTTTTGGAAATGTCCCAGGCCCAGATCCCTCTCCAAGGTACTGCAGGGTTAGTGACTTCACCTCTCTGGGCCTCAGCTTATCCCTCCATGAAATGGTTCTACAATCCACACTAGAGCCATGATAGTGAAATTCCATTTTCAGCCAGACCCAGCAGTTCCCCTGGTTGACAGATGGCCTGGACAAGGCCACAACTTGAGCTGTTGCCCAAGGACATCCCCAAGACAGGTGGTAGGTTCCCAGGCTGCTCAGGGCCTTCTGGACTGAATCAGCTGTGACCTCAAGGATCCTCCCTATGCCCAACTCAGCTGGCCAGAAATCTCCTTCTAAATGTACACACACACACACACACACACACACACACACACACCCCATTGGAGCCTGTGCCCTGAGTTTAATCAAGCAAAGTGGTGAAGGAAGTAAAGAACCTTGACTTGAACTCCAACTCTGCTGATAATGGTACCTTCCTTATCTTCCTGACTCTGTTTCCCAGCTGAGGAAACTGAGGCTCAGGGCCAGCTTTTGCCACCAGAGTCTGTTGAGGGTTTGAGTCAGCTTTTGTGACTGGCAGGTCTCAGGGCCTTGCCTCTGCACAGGAGGGAATACCAGCGTTGCCAAACAGTTTGCACCCAAGTTCAGAGAGGGAACAGATGTGAGGGTCAGACGTCTAGTGACCTCTAGAATTTGACAGCCCATCAGTTAGTTTGAATGAGCTACTCAGGCTGTTCCCAGAGGCCTTTAGTGGGAAGAAGAGAGAATGATTTGGTGTCCACACTCGGTGCTGGGCAACAGGCAGATATCTTCATTTGGTCAGCAAGCACTTATTAAACATCTACTGTGTGTGAAGTGCAAAGGGTATGGCTGTGAGTAAGACAAAGGTTTGTCCCTCCTTCATGGGGCTCTCAGCTCTCAGAAGGTGGCCAGGGAACAAGTGAATGGATAAACAAGATACAGTCAAAGAAGGAACCTACTGAGGGAGGTGATATTTGAGCCTGGTCAGAGTGGTACTGGCAGAGGGAACTCCACATGCAAAGGTTCTGAGGATTTTTTTTCTTAACCTTCTGTGGCTGCCTTGGGGGAATAAAGGTCTTCTGGGGACAGGAATCCAGATGGCAGAGACAAGGAGGTGGCTAGGGCAACATCCAGGTAAGAGATCTTGTGGCCTGGATCAGGTTTGGCCTCCGTGGAATGCTATCACTCCCATATGGGAGAGAAGGAACTGAGGCACAGGATCTCAGAATGTGTTATCCAGGGGTGTCCTGGAGAGAGTATCAGACCCCATGTGACTCACTGAGTCCTTGGTTTCTACCCCAGGTAAGGAAATAATGAAGGGAGGGACCTGTTAGGAGCACCTGAGCCAGTTTTACCAAGAGTAATGCATGCAGGCAGATGCTGCCCCCCTCACTTACCACTAGGGGGTAGCAGAGCCCCATCACCATGGGCTGGGCAAGTAATCTGGTTCCTATCTCCCCTGCTCTGTGCACCTAGAAACAAGCCAACTTTTGTCTCCTCAGCCTCCAAGACCCCATGAGTCCCACCCCTGTGACCTCCCAGTATCCTCCTCCCCCACTTCCCCATTACTCACCCTGTTTAACAATGTGACTTCTGGGCCAGCCTCAGGGCCTTTGCTCTTGCTGTCTTGCCAGGGCTCCATTTCCTCCTGTTGTCAAGTTTCCATCAAGCCCTCAGATAGGAAACTTTCTCTCACCACCCCCTCCCTTTTAGGGCCCCCTATTTTCTTATTACACCTGTCCATTTCCCTCATTCTGGACTCCCACCATGGATATGATTTCCATGTTCTCTTATGTGATTATTAGATGGTTCACCCAAAGATTTGGGCCTTCTTGAGGGCCAGACCTAGATCTGTCCTGGTTGTCCTCTATCCTCGGGACAGAATCTGATGTACAGCAGGTGCTCAGTTAATACTTGCGGCATGGACAAATGGAAAGCAGTTGGGAGGACTCTACCTATAGTGGCATGTATAGGAGTAGGGGAGGGCAGTTGCAGAAGGTTGTGAGTTGGGCCCTCGCTGACAAAGAGGCTGTTCCAATATGGAATAGCTTTGTCTGAGGAGTGTTCCCTCTGAGATCTTGAACACCAAGGACAGGAAGAATTTGTATTTTCTACCAAGGGCAGGGGTGTGACACAGGGGACTGGGAAGGAGGTGGACAGCACATAGACAGGTGGGAAGGGCTGCAGAGGTCAGACTGACAAGGATGGGTCAGGAGTGGAGGTTAGTATGCCTGGCTGGGGCTTTGCCATTCACACATTCACTAGTGCACATAAACAGATAGAAGTAAAGATAGGGCTTGGATTTGGGCCCTGGAAGAGGGATTCCCCCAGGAGTGTGATTTTGCTGTAAAGCAATGTGAAAACATGATGAGCAGGGGAGGGCCATGATCTGGTGAGCAGAGAATCAGCAGCTCAGTCGGCCTTTCATGGCAGGCCTTTGCCATGGTCATGGTCCTACTGGTTTGTCAGCTGCAGCCCTGTTCTGCAAAGGTGGGAAGCGAGACCAGAGAGAATAGGAAAAGTAACTGCCGGCAGTGCCACCACCTTGGGCATGATGGAGGCTACAGGCAGTATGGGTTCCAGCCATGACTGGGGAGCTGAGGGTGAGAGTCAGTTTCTTTGTGGAGCTTGTGTCGAGTTGTCCTTGGCACACAGAGGGTCGGGATCTCAGGGCATTCTGCATCAGCATATGGTGACAAAAGACAATGGCTTTAGCCACACTTCTGTTCCTATACCTGTGAGACTTCGAATCCCTACACACATAGGAATCTCTGTCCTGTGCGGTGGCTCAGACTGGATACCTAAGAGTTGTAGGTGACTACTGTCATCCTCATTTCCACATCTGACCCTTTAACAAGGCCTAATCTCCTTGGGTACAAAATAAGTTCAAAATATACCCACTGTCCTCTATAGCCCGTCACTAGCCTCCTGCAACCTTCACTTCTGCTCCTGACAACCCCTGTCCCCCATGGTACATATTGGGGATTTACAAACACAGCTTGCACTCCTCGCCTGTTCACACATGCCCCATGGCTCCCATTGTTCCTGTTGTAAACCTGCACTCCTCCTGCAGCCCACAAGGCCTGTGTGATCAGTCCTTCTGATGGGCAGCCCTCTGGCCTGCCTCAGAGCCTTTTTGTGAACTTTGCTCTCTACCTGGGGCACTCTCTGTGGCTGGCTCATCTTCCTTCTCAATGTCTTAACTACTACAGTGTAATCTCCTCAGAAAGTCCTCCTGGCAGATGGCATTCTTTGGTGTGTTACCTATGATCTTTTCCTTCTTCTGCTTCTGCATTTGAAATTACCTGTTTCATTAAACTTTCCTGTGTACTCTCTGCCTCCCCCACCACACTGGGGGCCCCAGAGGGCAGGAATCAGAGTTCAGCATGGGGTGGGCAGACAGTAGGTACTTAATTTTTTATTGTTGAGTAAGTTAATGGTTAGGTATGGGTGTCAGATATGGGCTACAGCCTTGGGCACTTTGGGTGATCTTGGGCATTAAGGTGATAGAATGGAAAGTTTGAGAGAGAAAGAGATTTGAGAAGCAAAATCTGTGGCATGAGGGAAAAAGGACAGGGATATGTTCTGAGAAATTTGTCATTAGACAATTTTGGTTGTGTACATGTCATGGTACTGTTACACAAACCTATGTGGTACAGCCTGTTGGGGCCACCATCGTTTATGTGGTCTGTATATGCATTCTATTCCATTTTCACTAGGGGGCATGAGTTGACGCTGAAACAGAGACCTGGATGTTAGCCTGATGCTAATATTTACTGACCGTATACCAGGCACTGTTGTAACCATTGACTGATTACTTCTAACCTGTAGTTAGTCATGTGTCAGCCCAATTTTCCTCCCAGTTTACGTTGAAAAGACTGAGGCTTGAGAAGCTAAATGAAATGTCTGATTCCTGATTCAATCTGCCAAACATGTCCTCCGTGCCAGTACAATGCTAGAGAAGCTAGGAACTCAAGGAGCCCAAGCCTAGGGAAGACAGAACAGGACAGACACCAGAGAGGGTGGAGGAAGGGGCATTGGATTTCGCCGGGCTGGAAGGGCATTCTCGAGGGCTAACGTGGGTGTGGTAGCTTAAACCGGGCCGGGATGCTGGGTACCGCACTCAAAAGAGAAGGACTGAAGAGAGGGGGAGAAGGGGCATGCTCAGATTTACGTTTTACAATGCTGTGGAGACAGGTTCCAATGCCCAACAGAGGGGTGCCACCAACGCCCCGCCCCCTCCAGTCGCGGCCCTGGCAACGTCCCGCCCCATCGCCCGCGACCATGGCAACGCCCCGCCCACTCTCCTGTTCGCGGGCCCGCCGGTCGTGCTTCCGCCTCGCTGGCCCCGCCCCCTCCATGCCCCGCCCCCGCGCTCCTCTGGGCGGGGTTCCCGGCCGCGCTCCGGGGCGCGCGCTTTCTGCTCGCCCCCTCCCCAGCCCCTCGGCACCCCCTCCCCTCGCGTCCCAGCCTCTCTCGCCCGGGCTCCCAGGGCAGATCCCGCCGCGGAGGTTAGCGCCCCGCCGCCGCCAGCTGCGCCCCCGCGCCTCCCGGGCTCAGGGCGGTGGCGGCGGCGGCACAAAGAGAAGCAGCATGTCCGACCCCAGCTACTGGACGGCGGTGGCGGCGCCCGGCCACCGGAGCCGCCTGGCCAAAGGCGCGCTGCTGCAGCGCTCCAAGAGGTAGGCGACACGATGCTGGCAAAAGCACGGCGGCCAGCAGAGTAGACGCAAGTCGCCAGAAGTGTGTCCCGGCGGCGTGGCGAGGGCCACCGTGTGCGTGCGGCTGTAGGGGACAGAGGGAGGATGCTTTGGGATCGGGGCATCCCCGGGCGTCCCAGGCAGCCCCCTTTCTCTCGTCGTTACCTGGAATGGTGTGTCTGCCCGTTGGGGTCGCAGTTGGGGTGATGACAGAGGCAGCAGGGAGTTGGGACTGAATCAGGATTCGAACTTGAGTTCCCAGGTCTGGGCAGACCTGGGGAGGAGCTTCTTGGAAAAACTGAGGCTGGTCTGTCCCTGGGGCTCAGTCATCGGAAATGTTGGTTCAGAAGCAAACATTTGCTGCACGAGGTGGTGTGCATGTGGGTGTCAGGAGCTCAGATCACTTTAACTCCAAGCAAAGCCTGGCCTCACTTGAGTCTGTTACCCCTTCTGAAAAACAGAAAGGCTAAGGGAGAGCTATAGACTCTGTAAGACCTAGGTTCCAATACCACCTCAGCCACTGGCAGGCTGTGTGACTTCAGGCAGCTCCATAACTTCTCTGTGCACAGAGGATCAGCTGCTAAAGGACCTTGAATGCCTTCCCAGGGCTCAGACTTTTCTCCTTCCATGGCCCATGATGGCCCATCGAGGCCTGTGGGCATCCTAGACATTGAGTTCAGGAAGCTGGCCTCAGGCCCATGTTTTTCTTCGGTAACACATGGATAGTTATCGAACAGCTAAATAGTTTCTTGGTGTCCTGGGCCTCCTCCAGAAAGAGTCTAGCAAATAGTGGACTGTGCGTACATGCTGGGGAAGTGAATAGAGGATGCCCAGTTCCCCCTTTGAGATCCCAAATTTGGCTGTTTTCAAGAGGGCTGCCTGAGCGCAAGAGGAAGGAGGTCAAGTGTTTCCCAAATGCTGTTGGAAGTGTCAGATCATGCTGTGGGGTGAGGACCCAGGTGAGGGGCCGAGAGAGGATGTGGGAGTGGCAGCAGGGTGGGGGGGATGGCAGGAAGTTTTGCAGGAACCTGTGAGTTTCACTTTTGCTTCTGTCCCTCAGAGTAGAGGGACTGTGACTGTTGATATCTGTGGCCTCAGTTTTTCTGGACTAGGAAATGGGTGCAGCTGTTCTCCCAATACTGGGTATGTTGGGTTTGGCAGCTATGAGTAATTTAATATGCTGAGGGGGAACATAGCCCATGCTTTTACTGCACGCCGGGTCCTGTGAGCGATGTCAGGAAAAAGGACAATATGTATACCCACCTGACCCAAAGCCGAGCGCGGTATATGGATTTTGTGGCATCTTCTCATCACCTTGCAAGGTATACAAATGGGGAAACTAAGGCCCAGAGGAGCAGTCTTACATGGAGCTGTAGACAGACAGCTACCCTGCCTGCCTCGTTGCCTGAGTAGTCAGTTGACCACACTCTCCCACACCTTTACTTGCACTGTGCCTCCCTCCCAGGACAGTTTCTGGCCCAGTGAGGCCCTGAAGTCTCTCCCTCCCTGTGCTGTTCTGCCTGGCGCCTGAGCTGCGTTGGCGGCTTGGGGTGTGTGGGCTGCTGTACTTGTCGAGCAAGCAGAGCCGTTGCTGGGCGACTGCTCTGGGGGGCGGGTGTACGGTGTCACTCCTAACTTTCCTGTGCCAGGGCGGGGGCTGGGAGCTTTGGGGCCAAGGGCCTGGGGACCAGAAGGCAGCTGGGGAGGGAAACCTGTGGGCAAAAGTTTGGCAGTAAGGAAAGGACAGAACCAAACTGAAATATACTGACTTTAGGATTTTTAAGAGGCTGATGAACATCTGGGGGGACCTTTGCAAAGGAGGGAGTTGCCCAAAGATTGGGGCAGCAGCCCTGAAAAGAATGCGTGGAATGGAGTAGAGGTCTGCCTCTACCCACTCTGGGGCTCCAGGATCCTCTCTATCCACTGCCTAATTTGCCAGTGTTCTTGGCAGTGGGCACTATGTGGGCAAAGGTGTGATGTTGAGATTTGAACACAGAAGCCTGAGAAGCTGTGCTGGGGTGTCCTGACCATGTTCTGGGGTGTCATGCCACCACCAATGATAGTGAGAGCAGCAATCATTTTAATAATAGGTGCTATTTGTCAAATACACTCCTCGTGGGGCTCAAAGGCTGGGCCCAGGGCCATGGGGGAGTCCAGCTGAGGGGTGTACGGGAGTGGTCATGCCCACTTATTGTTCTGCTGCAAAGCTGACCGCATGTGCTCCAACCTGGTCACGTGGTCCTTCGAGCTCAGTGCGCTGGTCCAGTGCCTGACTTGTTCCCACCATCCCTACAGCTGCCGCAGCGGGAACCGCAAAAGCCTGGTGGTAGGAACACCATCACCCACCCTCTCCCGGCCCCTGTCGCCGCTGTCCGTCCCAACCGGTGAGCGTGGAAGCCAGCCAGTGGGTGGATGCTGTCCTGTCTCCATCCGCTCTGACTCAGTTTACCCCTCCTCCTCAGCAGGCAGCAGCCCCCTGGACAGTCCTCGGAACTTCTCAGCTGCAGCCGCCCTCAATTTCCCTTTTGCCCGGAGGTGAGTGTCCCCCAGCTTTGCAAGATGGTGTTGGCAGGGCTGGCAAGGGGACAGGCAGGGAAATGCACTTGGTGGCTGGACCTGCCTCCTCATTTACCTTTTCCCTACTCCGGACCCTGCCCTTTGGTGGTCTCTCCCTTTGGCATCTGCCCCCTGGGAAACTTGTGGCCTTGTGCAGCCAGGTCCAGCGCACAGACAGGTAATTTCAGTAAGCCCTTGGGGAGGAGAAGGTACCCCCTGGTCTAAGAATCATTAATTCACTAAAAGTCGTTAATTCACTTAACAAGCTAATGGAGCTGCTGTTGTGTGCCAGGCATGTGTATGTCACATTATCATTTAACAGCGCTTATTAAGTCCCTTCTGTATGCCATGCTCATTGCTGGGGGCTGAGGTCACGGGAAGCTGGACTTTGGCTCTCAGGAAATCCTCAGTCTGCTGGGGGTAACCAGCATATACCTTAGCAGCTACGATTCTGAAGTTGCTGCTTTGATGGGGGCCACACTGTCCGCTCGACTCAGGGAGGATTTCTGGAGGAAGTTTCTGAAGAATGAGGAGAAAGCACACAATGGATTTACTCATCCTGAATCCCTATCCTCAGCCTTTATAGAATGGCATAGACTGCTGGCCAGTGTCCTTCCTTAATCCCTGAAAGCCACAGGGACCCTGCCTTCCAACTGTTATGGTTTTCCCTCTCCAGAGCCGACGGTAGAAGATGGTCCCTTGCATCCCTCCCATCTTCTGGCTATGGAACCAACACACCCAGCTCCACTGTCTCGGTACCCACAGTCCTCCATGATGGGCAGGCAGGCAGGTGCAAGGTGGGGGGGACCCCATCTTTGGTTTTCAGCAAAGTATCAAATCACTGTCTAGTCTAGTCAGTAACCATCATGGCTACCTTCATGCCCATTCTGGGCAATGACCCAGTTTCAGACACAAGGAACTCCTATTCTGGGGGACACAGACATCTCCCCAACCCATGGAGTCAGTCTGGACAGAGGGGCTCTTGGGGCTGTCAAGGGGGCAGGTTGAGAGGGCTCCTTGAGGAGGTGGTATTAGACCTGGGGTTTGGAGGGATGCAGAGGAGCCAGTCAGGAACATATTACCATCTGATGACCAGCAGGTAGCCTGGGCCTTAAGGGATAGTACTAGAGTCCTGACTGTGGCACTGACCGTGACCGGTGGCCCTGATACCCCCTCTCCTGCCAGTCAAGTTCATCCTCCCGGGAGCGCCTCCACCAGCTTCCTTTCCAGCCAACACCGGACGAACTGCGCTTCCTGTCCAAGCATTTCCGCAGCTCCGAGAATGTGGTTGATGAGGAGGGTGGCCGTTCCCCACGCCTTCGCCCCCGCTCCCGAAGCCTCAGGTGGGCCTTGATCTCTCTGGCGTCAGCCTGAGCCCCTCCCTGGGCTGATTTTGGGATTCACACTGTGGCTCCTCCTACCTACTTAAGCTGGGCCTCTGACACTTGACCCTGAACACAGGCTGAGTCCCCCTCACCTAGGCTGGGTCTTGGGTCCCGTGTCACAAGCTGACCATTCCCCCCTTCAGCCCAGGACGTGCAACCGGAACTTTTGACAACGAGATCGTCATGATGAATCATGTGTATCGGGAGAGGTTCCCTAAGGTGGGCAGTGCTGCGCGGCCTTACTGGACCCAACTCCCCTCCACCTTGCTGTTCCTTTCTGTGTGACAGACATGCTATCTGTTTTTCCCTATCTCTCGCCCCAAACCGTCCCCCCACCATCTGCACATGTTGTTCCTCTCCTCCGTCCTCCCACCCTGTCATCCCATTGTTACATCTCTTCTGCCCCCATCAACACACGTTACTCCCTTGGCCCTTTCAATAACCGAGTCTTCCCCGTCCCCGCCAGGCCACGGCACAGATGGAGGGCCGTCTGCAGGAGTTTCTTACAGCCTTCGAGCCCGGTGACCGGTTGGCTCTGGCTGATGGTGTCCTGGGCTTCATCCACCACCAGATCATCGAGCTGGCCCGAGACTGCCTGGCCAAGTCTGGAGAGGCACTTGTCACCTCCCGCTACTTCCTGGAGATGCAGGATAAGCTAGAGCGACTGCTGCAAGATGTACGTGTGGGGGTCTCAGGTCTGAGTCCCAGGTGGGGTAGGGCCAGCAGCCTGTGGGTGACTGCCTACCTCTCTGACCACAGGCCCACGAGCGCTCGGACAGTGAGGAGGTTGGCTTCATCGTCCAGCTGGTCCGGAAGCTGCTGATAATCATCTCACGGCCAGCAAGACTCCTCGAGTGCCTGGTGAGGCTTCTTGTACACAGTAGTCCTGGGCCAGCAGAGCTGAAACCAGGTGCCCTGATAGTCCTGCCAACATGCAAGCAACCATTCCCATTGTAGAGGGCTGTGGGAGGAACACGGGGTGCCTCCAGGCTGGGGTGAGGAGATACCTCTGAGACCTCAAGGACAAGTTGGAGGCACCTGTGAGGGTGCTCTGGATAGGGACATGGCATGTGCATAGTCCCAAAGGTGGGGCCCAACCCAGTTGACCTTCCCCTCTGTGCCCCTAGGAGTTTGACCCTGAGGAGTTTTATCACCTGCTGGAGGCTGCTGAAGGCCAAGCTCGCGAGGGCCAGGGCATCAAGACAGACCTGCCGCAGTACATCATTGGGCAGCTGGGCCTAGCGAAGGACCCTCTTGAGGGTGAGCTGGGGACAGGAACGTCTTGGAAAGAGGAAACCAAGGAGAGACTGGGTGGAGCTGGGATTCAGACTGGGTCTGTCCAACTCCAGAGCCACCTTGCTGTCTTTTGTATCTGCAGCCCGGCCTTTGGCCACCTACAGGGCTCAGTCTGGGGAAACTGTCCAGGATTCTGGGGTCAGAATGTCCCAGAATGCCATGAGCTGGTCCCCTGACTTATCAGGGCCTTGGGACCTTCATGTCCTCAAATGTTAGGATGGGCCTGGGCTGCAGCGCCATTAGCAGTGGCCTTCACATCTTCCTGCAAGTTCACAGTGACTTTCCCAATTTTATCTGATGGTCACCCAGGTGGACTTAGCATCAGCTAGGGCAATTCTTGGGGCAAGATCAAGCTAATCAAGAGCCCCCCCAATAATTGGGACAAGAGAGCCAAAATAGGCACTAGGGGAGCATTGAACATGGACTTGGTCCATTGTGGTAGTAGCTAGGCAGGGCCTTGGGAAGAGGTGATATTCAGAGGCAGGTAGGATAGAGAGGTGACCAGGAAGAGATCTCAGGAGAGAGAGGGTAAACCAGGTTTTGAGGTGGATGGGAAGAAAATAGAAGCAAAGGCCCTGAGGTGGGACTCTGCCTGGTGTGTGGGAAGAGCAGCAAGGCAGGGGAGTGGCTGAGGAGTTAAGAAAGGAGGGAAGTTGGGGGACCCGTAGGGGTTGGCAGGGACCAGACACAGTAGCCAGTGTTACCGCGCATTGTAGTTATGGAGCCAGGCTACCGTTGTTCCCCATTTAAAGCTTGAGAAACAGGCCTGGGCAGATGAGTTTGAGCAGGGTGGTTCAGACCCTGTGTGCCTGAGGCCAAACCACCTATGGACTGGCCATGTGACCACAACCTTTCTCTCCAATAGATGTGATCATGGAGCTATGGGTGGGCCCCAGGTAAGGGAGGAAGCAGGAAGTGGCTAGGCAGATGGTGGTTGAGGTTTGGGGTGGAGAGGGGAGCGTGTGGGGGAGGGGGGAGGCAGATCATGCACCTGACACCCTGAGAGTGGCGAGGGGCTGGATTTGAACGCCAGCCTCCTCACCTCTGAGGCTCCGCCACCCCATCCCAGCCTTGCTCTGTGACCTTGAGTCTCTGTCTTCGTTGCCACTCACTCAGGCATCCCTCTGCCAAACATTGGGGCTCCCTCCCTGGGCCATGCCCTAAGCTGAGGGTGTTAGGGACCGAGACCCAGAGGACCCAAGTTATGGCCTATGTTCATAGTCCGAAGACTTGGTGCCACGGTTTAATGAAAACTAAGGCCCTTCTAGAAGATTCCTCAGTCGTTACTTTAGTCCAGTCTCCTGGATTTGGCTGACGTGGATATAGTGAGGAGGTACCACATCCCTAAACCAGGACAGGCCCTCCTGAAGGCCTCAGGAAATTTCTGGATAATGGAGGGATAAGACCTGGAGACCCCAATTAAGATTCCTTCCTCATCTTGCAGAGATGGAGCCTCTGAGTCACCTTGATGATGGAGGACAGCCCCCAGCACCTGAGTCCCCTGAGGTGAGCTGCAGAGCTTCAAGGCCCCCTGACCTGTCTTTGAGGGGGTTGACCAAGCAGCCATGGAAAGCACTGGGCTTGCCAAGGTTTTGCATATAGTAGGTGTTTAATACGTGCCTGTTACTTTAGAGGGAAGGTGGGAGCAAATGAGACTGCCCTCTCATGGAGGTTGAGCAGCTAGGGCTCGAGGGGCCACTGAAAAGGTGGGTTTTAGAGGAAGTGTAGGAATTTTCTGGGAGGAGGGCACAGCTTGAGCTACAACTCAGAAGCTGAATTTGAGACGTTTGGAGGGAGGAAGTAGTGGCAGGAGCCAGGATCGTCGTTTTGGACTTGGGGGCAGGAGGAGCCCAGCAGTGGGGCAGGACACTGAGCCCCTCCTGCCCCCTAGAACCGTGCCCTCATCGGCCCATCACGGAGGAAGCCATGTGAAAATGACTTCGAGACCATCAAACTTATTAGCAATGGGGCCTATGGGTGAGTCCTTGGGTCCCTTATAGACTCATTTCTGAGATGTCCACAGGGATAATTTAGACCCAGGCAGCTCCTGACTATGCAGACAAGGAAACTGAGGCCTGCAGAAGAAAGCAGAGACAATACAGCCAGGGCATGATCTCGACAATTCATCCTTGATTCAGTCCTTTACCTGCTTCAGGTGTGGGGGGCTCCAGGGATTTGGGGCAATTGGGGAAGATAACCACACGATGACAGTATCACACAGTGAGTATTATTAAGGTGCCTCTTTGACAGATTTGCAAGGGATGGAGGGGGCCTCCTCAGAACATGAGAACATCCAGAAGGGTTTAAGTGTCTAGGTGATTCAGCAGCTCAGCATGAAGTGCCTTGGGTCTGGGGTCTTTATGATTCCAAGTTTATCTTATCTACTGCTAAGACATGTTGGGAGCTGGTTTGCTTTGTTTGCAAAGCCAGCAGTCTCTATATGACTAAAAATCTACTTATTTTGACTATATTTAAAGTGATATGAATTCGGTGCCAGCAGGTTTTTGAGCTAGTGGGTAAAAGAATAACCCTAGGAGCTGATATGTGGAGACCATCTTGAACCCATTCATAGAACACCAAGAGGATGGGTTAAACCCATGGGGTGACTGCTTCCGGAGAGGGACTAGTAAAGGGGGGCAAGTATCTTAGGTAGAGGGCACATACAGTAAAGGCTCAGCGGATCAGGCCCAGTGGTGGCCAGGGCGTCAACCTCCAGCCTCAGTGCCCCCTCCCCCCAGGGCCGTATACCTGGTGCGTCATCGAGAGACACGGCAGCGCTTCGCCATCAAGAAGATCAACAAACAGAACCTGATGCTGCGAAACCAGATCCAGCAGGTGTTTGTGGAGCGAGACATACTCACGTTTGCAGAGAACCCCTTCGTGGTCAGCATGTTCTGCTCCTTTGAGACCCGGCGCCACCTCTGCATGGTCATGGAGTATGTGGAAGGTACAGTCCCGGGGGCTCGCATGCCTCCTGTGACAGGCAACTCACCATCCACCCAGAAGGAAGTCCCTCATTAGACCAACCTGGGATCTACTCTGTCCTCCATAGGGCTCCAACCTGCCTTAAAGAACCTCAGGAACCCTGGTCTGAGACAGGGGACCTCTTCAGGGGTGGGGTGGATCTGAGTCACGCTGGGGAGCACAGCTGACCCTGCATGCTGCTGCCTCCTGGCAGGGCAGCAGCTCTGAGTGACAACGCCCTCCCCCATACTCCTTTGGTGCCTCTTCAGTGTAGCTCCTGGGATAGAGCCCAAAGAGAAATGTGAGAGCAGGACCCTGATGGACAGGGGAGGGAAGGACATCCTAGGCAGGGCACTGGTGGACAGAGGTCTGAAGGCTGAAAGTGGGAGCAGGACAGGCAGGCAGGCATGGGGCGAAGGGCTAGGGTGGTTGAGGGCCAGGGTATGGAGTTGTGGGGTGGGGTTTGCAGTTCTGGACAGAGCAGGGCCCTTCGGGTAAGCACAGGGAGGTACGTTTTGCTGAGGTGTTGACAGGCAAGGCGAGGGAGCGCACACCGAAGAGGCACCAAGGTGCGCGGGGGGAGGGCGCTGTCACTCAGCAGCTGCCCAGCCAGGGGCAAGGCAGCAGGCTGGGTCAGAGGTACAGATACTATACACAGCTACAGAGCCCAGGGCTCTGTGAGTACATCCCGCCCCCCACAGGCGGTGACTGTGCCACTCTGCTGAAGAACATGGGCCCCCTGCCTGTGGACATGGCCCGCATGTACTTCGCTGAGACGGTGTTGGCACTCGAGTACCTGCACAACTACGGCATTGTTCATCGTGATCTCAAGCCTGACAAGTGAGCCTGCAGGAGAGATGGGGTGGGGCACGTTGGGGACAGGGCCTGGGGACACTGGGATTGGGCCTGGAGAGTGGTTTGCGGAGGGGTCAGGGGAACTGGGGCGGGGCTTCTGGTTAGGGCAGGGCTTGGGCAGGGGACCTCTGGTGGGGTCTGAGGCTATTCCGGCCCTGCCCATCTGCTGGCATCATGGGGCCCCCAGTGGCAGGAAGGCAAGGAACATGCGCACACTGAACACCAGGTGTGTACAGAGGAGGACAGGTACTTGATAGGCACTTGCTTTCTACAGGACAGTGTATTTATGGAGGTGTTGTCACGTGAGGAGAGGGATTGTGCGCTTCGGATACACAGACTACAGGGGAGAGGATTATGCGCTGACAGCTACTGCCACACAAGGGGAAAAAATGTACTTATGAGGCACCAGCTGTATACAGGGTACAGGAACTTGCACTTTACAATGTGAAGAAATGGATTGGGTGTGTCTTGAGCCTCTGCCGTGTGTCAGTGCAGGGAAGAGGAATAGCGCACATGTATTGAGAGCCTTGGGAGGCTTACTTTATTCCAGCATCTAGTAAGCATCGACTGTGTGCCTGGGAGACAAGTGTGTGAATAAATTCCTTGTATGTTACAACCCCTTCATGATTTTCAAAGCACTCTGCCCTGTGTTTATTGAGCACCTGCTATGTACATGTGAAAGATACTGAGTGCTCTCTTGATACAAGGCAAGAACCACACATTTCTCAGTTGTTTGCCATGCAGAGGTATGAACATAAGCATTAGAGCCCTGCATGTTTTGGCATCTTTTAGTTAGTTGGCAAAAAATATTAGCCAAAGCAAATGTGTATTTGGCACCTGATGTATACTGGAGCCTATGCTTCATGCTCTAAAGAGCCCAGACAGCAATATGGTTAACTCCTCACTCACTGATGACCCTTTTGGATGTACAAAGCATATTTTTATCCAGGGGGTATATATTTGGCACCAACTGCATATAAAGTGTTCAGAGCAACAGTTACTAGATAATGACTGTGTGCTAGGACCAGAATGCTTCAACTGCCTTTTTATAGTTTTTATTTTGAAGTGAGCACACATTGAGCATTTACTGTGTGTCAGGGCAAGAGTCCCTTTCTCAGATGAAGGCACTTGCTATGTGGAGGTATGGACATAATTGTTAAGTGTGCTGCTGTTTTCAGGGCATCTTGTAGTTTGTAAGTGGCTTAGGAAGTAACACAAATGTCTCTCTGGAACTACTGTCTGCCTGGGCCTGTGCCCCACATACTGAGGATGCTCTGTGCCAGCTGATCTCTCTGCATCCTGGGAGGGGGTGGGATCTTCCGAGTGTCTTGGGTCAGACCCTAGGCAGGACCTGCCCCTCACAAGCTCAGGACCCACATCTGCAAGACGGGTGGAGAAGTGCCCGTCTCAGAGGACTCAGAGGATGCTAGGCACACACAGTAGAAAGAAAAATATTTTTCCTTTTCAGTTTGGAAAACTTCAGGTACATCCAAAACAGAAGTCAAGAGGAGTTGCATTCATCTCTTAAGACTGCCATGACAAAACAGCAGACACTGGGCAGTATAAACAGCAGAAATTTATTCTCTCACAGTCCGGAGGCCAGAAGTCCAAAGTCAAAGTGTCGCCAGGGCTGTGCTCCTACTGAAGGTGGCAGGGAAGTCTGCTCTGGGCCTCTCTTCTGGCTCACGGTAGTTCCTTGGCTGTGCAGCATAACTCCAGTCTTCACAGCACATCCTCCCTGTGTGTGTCTGTGTCTAGATTTCCCCTTTTTATAAGGACACCAGTCATGTCAGGTCAGAGCCACCCTCTCTCCAGATTGACCTCATCTTGACTGATTACATCTTCAACAGCCCCATCAACAGTCCCAATAGCCCCATCCAAATGAGTTCCCATTCATAGTTATAAGTAGTGAAGACTTCAATCTATGAGTTTGGGGTACACAATTCAGCCCATAACAGAAGGGCACAGTGCCCCAAGCCCATATTCAAAGTCTGCAGCTACCAACACTTAACCAATCCTGTCTCCTCCCTGCCATCTCAGTCCAGCGCCCCACTGGATGATTCCAAGCAAATCCCAGGCATCATAGCAATCTGTTTTAAGAAAGGAAAAAACTTAGATCATGAATATAGTTAGTACTTAATAAATGGACATTTTTTTAGACATGGGGTGTGCTTGCAGTAGCTCAGGAAGCATAGATCGTCTTAACAGGGTTTGACCCCAGGTCTGCTACAAGGCTTTGGTTTCTCAAAGTATTGTCTGTACCTGGTGGCTGCTCCGGAGGGTGTTTTCCACAGCTGGCATACAGGTGGTTGCTCAAGAATTGTCCCTTCATTCTAAAACCAATGGATACACAGAATAGTGCAGAGTGATTGCTTTATACAGTCAAGATACACAGTAGATGTCAATAATTGGTTCATCAAACAACTTGGCTATACACAGTGAATTTTCCAGAAATTTATTTTTAAGTACCAGATGTACCCGGGAGGTACATGAAAATGTGACTTCAAAAAGATGGTGCATATGATTCTGGTGACTTAACAAGGTATTTGCACATTTTAAGCTCACAGAAAAACTACAGCACAGCTTACTAGTAGATGTGCAAGTTTTTTTAAGCATGGTTGGACGCAGAAATATTTCTATATACAACAGGTGCTAAAGACATGTTCATTTTTCAATGGGATATAAACAATAGGTACTTGCAAAGGGTACAGTTCATTAAAATAATGTACAAAAGTATACAGTCAACATAACCTGCCCCAATGGGCATTTGGGAGATGTTTTAATGCACAGTGGGAAAATGCCAGGATTCTCAGGAAATTAATTTTTGCACAGCAGTATATACAGTAGGTGCTCAATAGCAACACCAGTTGTGGGTTCTTTCAGTAACATGGCTGTGCATGGGAAATATTTTAGGGGAAAGTCGGGACACCCCAAATGGAGCCATCGTCTGGTGTGGGGATAGTGGGAATGCTGGGCACCTCAGGGGTACCCCTCCCTGCCCTAAGCACCCCATCCCACCTGCCTCCCGCAGCCTGCTCATCACCTCGCTTGGCCACATCAAGCTGACTGACTTTGGACTGTCTAAGATCGGGCTCATGAGCATGGCCACCAACCTCTATGAGGGTCACATCGAGAAGGACACCCGGGAGTTTATAGACAAGCAGGTGGGTAGGGCAGTTGAGGGGGTGTGGAGTCCCCTTTATCTGAATCTTGCTCCCAGCACAGAGGGAGACCTAGCAGCCAAAAGAAGGAAGGAACAGCTCCCCATAATTCTACCGACCCCTTCCCAGCATAGCCTCCGCTTCCCCACCTCGCCCAGGCAGGGAGTCATCCTGTTTCCCTGTTGCTCTTGGCCAGGTGTGCGGGACGCCAGAGTACATCGCACCCGAGGTGATCTTCCGCCAGGGCTATGGGAAGCCGGTCGACTGGTGGGCCATGGGTGTGGTCCTCTACGAGTTTCTGGTGGGGTGCGTGCCATTTTTTGGAGATACCCCCGAGGAACTCTTTGGCCAAGTGGTCAGTGGTAAGTCCGCCCCCACCCCCACTGCCGAAGGTTTAACTCAGCCTTGCTGGAGCGACCTGTGACCTGTGCAGGGGGGGGATCAACCTGAGATATCGTTGGGCCGGACTTGCTGGGCCCTGGAGGGCAGGCAGACAGCCCTTGTGCTCATTGTCCAGCTGGCAAGACTAACTAGTGAAATAAATAAGCAAAATGTGGCACATCTAAGGCAAAAATGCCAGCCAAGAGAAGAATCAAGAAAAGAGGAGAGGGCAAGGTACCACATGGAGAGAGCTGCATTAAATAGAGGGTCAGGGAGGCCTCACTAGGTAATATGTGGGACAAGACCTGAAGGAGGAGAGAGCCGCAGAGTTGGGAGAGGGGAAAGGGTTCTGGGCAGAGGGCACAGCCAGAGCAAAGGCTGAGAGGTGGATATGCCTGAGCCTTCATGGAGCAGAGGAGAGGTTACAGGAGGTTCTAGAAAGGACTGTCCGGCCCTCTTGCCTTCTCATCCACTCCCTACATTTTAGATGAGATCATGTGGCCAGAGGGAGACGATGCTCTTCCAGCTGACGCACAGGACCTCATAACCAGGCTGCTCCGGCAGAGCCCACTGGACCGTCTGGGCACTGGTATGTGGGTGTAGATGGGACGGGGGCTGAGGTAAGCAAGAGCAGCTCTAATTGGGAGGCCCCAGGGAGGCGAGGACTTGTAGATAGGGTTTTGAAGGATGCATGGGAGTTTGCCATTAAGCTTTTTAGGAATTAAGGACTAGCAGGTAGCTGGGTCAGATGCAGAGAGGGAACACTGAAACTGGAAGCATGCGTGAGCCTCAGCCTAAGGCCCTCAGTCTAGCCCAGTGGATCCCAGTGTCCCAGCTTTCCTAGTTACCTGGTGAGAGGCTAAGGGACTGTTGCTGTGATTAGGTGACCACAGGTCATGTTCAGGGTATAGTTTGGTCATAAGAGATAACTGGAGGAACCAAGGCTGGGGAACAGGACACTTTGACACCATCAGTTCTGTTCCATGGAAAAGGCCCAGGAAGGAAGTGTCCTTACGCTCCAGGCTTCCTCTGGGGGTCGGCTCTTGGAATCCAGTAAAGGGAGAACAGGGCCTGGGTTTGTTCTCTAGTGTCTTTCTTCCCCTCTAGTCTCCTAGTTCTGTGTTCAGCAAGTTTTGGTTCATAGTTGGCTCAGGAGTCCTGGGAGGTGGGGACCCAGTGGCATAATCCAGGTGTGTCTACAGGTGGCACCCATGAAGTAAAGCAGCACCCCTTCTTCCGGACGCTGGACTGGGCAGGGCTTTTGCGACACAAGGCTGAATTTGTGCCACAGCTGGAAGCTGAGGATGACACCAGCTATTTCGACAGTAAGTGGAGGTCTTCAGGGGACCTAGGGGAGAGGAGCAGCCTCTCCTGTCCCAGGAGCCCCCAGGGTGGGGAGGGAATGTCTGCCAGGATCTCCACCCTGGAAGTTCTGACTTCCTGAGCTTTCCGAGAAGCTGCAGTGTGTCTGCCGGTGACCCTCTTGACTTAGATTTCCTTGGCCATAGAAACCCCCAGGCTGGGGGTATTTGGAACCAAGGCACTAAGTGTGACAGACCCTTGCCCAGGGCCTCTCGGCAGGTTCAGCCTCCTGAGTGTTCAGTCCTGACCAGGCATGGAGCCCTGTCTGTCACTTAGGAGGGTGAGGTGCCTCACTCAGCTTCTGTGGAGGGAGCCGTTTGACATTTTGGGTGGACTCAGACAAGTCTCCCTCTCTCCACTCAGGACTCCAGAAAAACAATGCAGATGCTCTTGTTTTCTCCAGAACTTGACCTGAGATCTTGGGTGTTAGGGGTCCTCTTTGAACAACTGCTTCCTCTTCTGTACAATAAGGAAATGCCTTTATGTTTGAGCTGCCCAATTTTATCTAATTTGGGGTGAATTCACTCATCTTACGGATTAGGAATCTGAAGCTCAGACACAAGAAATCCAACCACCATCCCACAGCTTTTAGGGACACAGCTGGAATTTATTCCCAGATACTTGCTCAGCCACTCCAGCCCCCTGTGGTCCCTTAATACACCAGACAGGATCCTACCCCAAGATCTTCATCCTGGCAGTGCCTCCTCACCCCCACCCACCTGGGCTGCCCTCCCCACATCACCCACACTCTGTGGGCTTCACATGCCTCTCCCTTCTGCAGCTCGCTCAGAACGTTACCGCCATCTTGGCTCTGAGGATGAGGAAACCAACGATGAGGAGTCCTCCACAGAGATCCCACAGTTCTCCTCCTGCTCCCACCGGTTCAGCAAGGTGGGACCCGGGGCCCTAATGCAGCCAGCATTCTGGAAACATTGTGAGACATTTGCTTTAGGGCTTTGTGAATTTGTTTGCATTTATTTAATTGTAAAATACACACAATATAAACTATCGTTTGAGCCATTTTAAAGTGAACAGTGCCATTTAGCACATTCACAATATTATGCAGTCATCACCCCTGTCTAATTCCAGAACATTCCATCACCCCAAAGGAGACCCTGCCCCATGAGCAGTCACTCCCTAGCCCTGTGCCTCAGTGCCTGCAACCACTCACCTGCTTTCTGTCTCTGGATTTGCCCATTCTGAGCATTTCATATAAATTATGTGGCCTTTTATATCAGGCTTCTCTCACTCAGCAAGATGTTTTTAAGGTTTGTTCACATTGTGGTATGTGTCAGGGCTTCACTTATTTTCATGACTGAATAATATTCTGTGTGAATTGATCACATCCTATTTATCCTTTGCTGGCTGATGGACACTTGGTGGTTTCTACTTTGGGTGATTCTGAATAGAACTGTGATGCAAGGTGTTATTTAATTACCTCACAAGCTTAATTTAAGTTTGTTCTTAATTAAAACTTGCACTGCTTTTGGGGCCATGCCCCTGGTCAGCTGTAGAAACCCCATCTGTGGTCCCTTTGTAGCTTGCCTCCTCTAAAACTCAGTTTCCCCATCTGTACAGCGCACTAAAGACAGTGTCTCCAGGGATGTGATAAGGATTTAAGGAAGTGACTCACAAGGATGCATCAGGCCTGTAGGAAGCCTCAACTAAAGCTGTGGGTGTGGCTGCCAGCCTCCATTGTTGTGACTGTTATTTTTTATTGCTTCCCAGGTGTATAGTAGCTCTGAGTTCCTGGCTGTCCAGCCTACTCCAACATTCGCTGAAAGGAGCTATAGTGAGGACCGGGAGGAAGGCTGGGAACATAGTGAGGTGGATTATGGCCGTCGGATGAGCACTGAGATCCGGTAGGTAGACTGGAGAATATGAGCAGATCCAGCTTCCAAGGATGCTGGGAGATGGAGCCACAAAAGCTGATGTTGGAATAGCTTCCTAGTGGCCCAGTAGAAAAGGCTCAAACATGTTCGGCAGCCTGACACATCCTTAGCATCCTGGCCCCTAGCATCACTGCCTTTAGCTTTGTGTTTCTAACCACGCCTAACATAAAGCAATCACACACTGTTATACTGCTAGGCTTTTGTTTGCACTGTATCCTCTTCCCAGAATACCCTTTGCTAATGAACTCCTATTCATCCTTCAAAGTCCAGACTTGACAGAAATAATGTCTACTAGAAGATAGGGGTTAGCAAATGGGTTTTAAAAGATGAATAGGAACTGTCTAGGCAAACACAGAGGACAGCACAGGCAGAGGGAACTCATTCTGTATTTTCTAATTGCCTCTGACTCCAAACCGAGAGTTAAGACGTGACTATGAGGGCTGACCCTAGGGTGAGGGCTCCTGGCAAATGTTACTTGGGCTCTTCCCTGCTGCAGGCTGAGATCCTGTGCGTCCTCCGGCTCCTCTTGCCACTCATCTTCATCCCAGCCTGAGCGGGGTCCCAGCCCATCTCTCTTGAACACCATCAGCCTGGACACGATGCCCAAGTTTGCCTTTTCATCAGAGGATGAAGGGGTAGGCCCAGTTCCTATGGACTCCAAGAAGCCCATCTTCATTCTGGGGGAGCCTGACCCACCCACAGCAGCCACCCCAGGGATGCCCAAGTCCTCAACACTTTCTGGTAGGTGGGTCTAGAGTGGGAGGGAGGTAATATCTTGGAAAGTTTTCAGAAGAGGAACAGTTTGCAGTGGGTTTTCAAGGATGGATAGGTGCTCTTCAGAGAGACCATTCACTTGTCTAAGAAAGAATTTAAATAGGAGAGGTCTCAAGGCATCCACTTGACCCCCCAAAAGCCCACAGTCTAGGGGTGATAGCCCCTTGTCATAAGATCAGGATGAGGCTAGAAAGAAGGCTAGGGTGGGGAGATCCAAGAAGGGTATGCAGCGGCCCCACTGGGGTGGGAGGAAGGCTTCCTGGAGGATGGGGTTTGATGAGTGGAGTTTCTCATGGAGAGCCATGTAGGAAGTGTACACGGGAAGAGGGAAATACCCAATAAAGGCCAGGAGACTGGATTGTGTACATGCCAAACAGGGAGGAAGGGCTCAGGCCTCCTGAGGGGGGCCAGACTAACCCCTGACCACAATGACCCCCTAGCTGATACAGCTGCCCTCAGTCATGCACGGCTACGAAGCAACAGCATAGGGGCCCGACACTCCACGCCACGGGCTCTGGAAGCCGGCCGGGGCCGCCGCCTTGGGGGCCCAAGAGACCCAGGCCCTGAGAAGTCCAGAGCCTCTGCCAGCGGGGGCCGTGTGCCCAAGTCGGCCTCAGTGTCTGCCCTGTCGCTCATCATAACAGCAGGTAACACATGCCCAGCTTGCTAGATGATGACCGGTGGAGTGGGGACAACTTTGGCCAGTAGGGCAGGACCTAGGTGGAGGGTGACCCTTCCCTAGTTGGTGATGTTGGAGCTGAGCCTCCAGGGAGGGGAAGGCGCCAGACAACACAGAAGCAAAGGGACTGGCGTTCCTGGCACAGGGCTCTGCATATCCAAAGGCGAGGAGTGGGGCATGCTTAGGGTGCTGGAGCAGCAACAGAGTTGCCAAAGTGGTCAGCATGGTGGGAGGTGAAGGTGCACTAAGGGGGGCCCCTCCAGGAAATGACCCCCTTCCTGATCCTGGTCCATACAGATGATGGCAGTGGTGGCCCCCTCATGAGCCCACTGTCCCCACGTTCACTGTCCTCGAACCCATCATCTCGAGATTCCTCTCCAAGTCGAGACCCATCCCCAGTGTGTGGCAGCCTGCGGCCCCCCATTGTCATCCACAGCTCAGGCAAGAAGTATGGCTTCAGCCTGCGGGCAATCCGCGTCTACATGGGTGACAGCGATGTCTATGCCGTGCACCATGTGGTCTGGGTAAGTTGGCCAGGGGGAAGCAGGGAGCACTAGGGTGGGTAACAGGGATTGCTTGGGTGGTATGGGAGATGCCCAGGGAGTGGCGGGAGTAGGTGCCAGTAGAGCTTGGAGTTGGTACAGAGAGCACTTGGGTGACACGAGCAAGAGCTCCAGGCTCAAGTCCACTGCCACCCTGCTCAGCGCCTTCCTCCAGAGCTACATTTTCTGACTTGAAAAGTGAGTGCTCATTGCCTGTGAGATTTCAGGGGGGCAGGAGGCTGGTGCCACATGAGTCTTCACATCATTGTCAGTTATGAGGAACAACTTAGAGACCCTAAGTGCACATGAAGCTCCTAGGCTTGTCCCCTCTCTTCACTGGTCACACTCCGTACAGCCCCCAAGTTCAGGGAAACTGAGGCTGCATGAGAGGCGGCAGCCTGCCGGGGTCCCACAGCTGCCCGACTGTGGGGCCCACAGCGCTGACTCTGCCATCCACCTCCCCACCAACCCCAGAGTGTGGAAGAGGGAAGCCCTGCCCAGGAGGCAGGCCTGCGAGCAGGGGACCTCATCACTCACATCAATGGGGAGTCAGTCCTAGGGCTGGTGCACATGGACGTGGTCGAGTTGCTACTGAAGGTATAGTGCCCACTGCCCCTTCGGGACTCCCAAGACCCCCACCTCCTGTCCATCCTCAGGGACCCCAGATCGCCCCGTAGTGCCCACCCTTGTACTGCTCTGTAACCCCCAACCCCTGACCCTGGCTTCAGCTCCTGATTCTCCAGGTTCTCCCCCTCCCTCCCACCCAGGGTCTGCTTCCTTCCTTAGCTCCTAATGTTGCCTCTTGCAGTCACTCCTCAAGGAAGCCATCCCTACCCACCCCCACCCACCCCATGCGGCCACTCCTGGCCCTCCCTTGTCCCCCATGTGTCTGACCGCCCCCCATTGGGTTGACCCAGTGGGTGGGTGGATGTGCCATGGTGTGGCAGGCACACAGGTAAACTCTGGCCCTCCCTCCCACAGAGCGGCAACAAGATTGCTCTGCGGACCACCGCCCTGGAAAACACATCCATCAAGGTGGGCCCCGCCCGGAAGAATGTGGCCAAGGGCCGCATGGCACGCAGAAGCAAGCGGAGTCGCAGAAGGGAGACGCAGGACCGGTGAGCTGATCGTGAGCTGATTGCCAGCCCCAGGGAGTGCTGATGGCGGTGGCCGCCACTGGGTTAAGGGGAGGGCACCAGGATCTTAAGCACTTGGGTTTGTCACCCCCAGGCGCAAGTCACTCTTCAAGAAGATCTCCAAACAGTCATCAGTGCTGCACACCAGCCGCAGCTTCTCCTCCGGCCTCCACCACTCCCTGTCATCCAGCGAGAGCCTGCCTGGCTCACCTACCCACAGCCTCTCCCCCAGCCCCACCACACCCTGCCGCAGCCCAGCTCCTGATGCCCCAGCAGGTGGGTGAACCCTGGGACCACCCAGGGAGGAAGGGGTCCCGGAAGGGAGCAAGCAGTGTATATCATGACATAGGGAATGAGGTACCCGGCAGCCTGGTGGGGAGTCAGAAACAGGCACAGCAGCAGAGAAGAGTGGTCAGCCGAGGGAACATTATGAACTAAACAGGAAGCATGTGGAGGCTGGGGGATCATGTTGAAGAGCTGGGCTTAAATTGGGGGACATTAGGGAGCCACGGAGGATCTGTGAGTCAGAAAAGGATATAGGTATATGTTGGAAAAATTGTTCTGTGGCAGAAAAGGATGGTGACTTGACCCAACCCTGTGGGCTCCCAGTTTGTGAGACACAGCCACATAGTTATCTCCAGGCCCACTGGGTTTGCAGGCTAGCGCAGCAGAGGACAGTCCTCCCACTGGAAGGCCCCAGGGCCACCCCTCCAGGAAGCCCTCTCTACCTTCTGGGCACTGCAACTGCCATCGCTCCTTCTGGCCCGCCCTAATCTCATGGGGTAGAGGGTATCTGTGCCATCTTTCTTCTTTAGACCAGCCTGGGAGCAGGGAGCAAGGCCAGAAAGCATAGCTTGTGGGACAGTCCATTAGATGGACAATGAATGGTGAGTGTGTTGTGTGGCCCAACAACTGGTGGGTCATTAAGTGAGAAGTGGGTGGTTGGGAGCTAGGGCTTTGAGATGTGAGTAGGAGTTAGTGCACCAGATCTAGGCCAAGGGAACAACCTGTGCAAACAATAGGAAGTGGGAAAGCCAGGTATGATGGGTGGCCACAGGGAAGGATGTGGGCTTTGGTAGGTGCACTTTGCCCCAAGGCCCTACCTCCAGGCTAGGGACATAAAGGCCAGTGGCCCTGACCCTTGCCTATTACCCACAGACAGTGCATCTCCACCCAGTGCATCCCCAAGCTCCAGCAGTCCTGCCTCTCCTGCCACCGCCAGCCACACCCGCCCTAGCTCCCTGCATGGCCTGGCTGCCAAGCTCGGGCCACCCCGCCCCAAGACCGGCCGCCGCAAGTCTACCAGCAGTATCCCACCCTCCCCGCTGGCCTGCCCACCCGTGTCTGCGCCCCCACCCCGCTCACCTTCACCCCTGCCTGGGCACCCACCTGCCCCCACCCGGTCCCCACGGTTGCGCCGGGGCCAGTCAGCTGACAAGCTGGGTACAGGTGAGCGACTAGACGGGGAAGCAGGACGCCGTGGCCGTGGCCCGGACTCAGAGCTCGTGGTCATGCGGCGGTTGCATCTGTCTGAGCGCCGAGACTCCTTCAAGAAGCAGGAAGCTGTGCAGGAAGTGAGCTTTGATGAGCCACCTGAGGAGGCTACTGGGCCACCCACCTTGGTGCCACAGATTGCTGTGGAGGGTGCTGAGGCTGTGTCAGGAGCCCTTGGACCTTCTGGAAAAGACTAATCCCTCCCACTTGATTTGCAAGTTACACGTTTTTTGTGCAAGTGACAATGGATGGAGACGTAGCCACCAACCTGTGACACCTGGAAGGCAAGAAGCCATCTTGGTCCTTGCTGGAAGGTGAAGAGAGCACCTCCCTCATGTTCTGGTGCCCTCAGGATCTGAGGGGCAGGAATAGGGGATAAGGGAGGTATTGTAAATAGCAGCAGATCCCTGCAACTAATTTATTACTTTTTATAAGCGATAGACTGAGCCACCACTATGAAGGTGGCTGCCTGGGTCCTGCCCCATGCACCTGGGACCCTATTTGCAGACCCTGCCCTTCCGGGCTGAGAAGGAAACACTTTGACAAGTCCCTTGTTTTCTGGTCTTGCCGTACTTCTAAAGTTTTTTGTGTGTTACTTGGTCCCACCCCCCACATATCGGTTCACCTGCCCTTGTCTAGTTTAGCTATGACTTGGAGAGTCTGTAAATGATTCCCTTCCACCATAAGAGAAAGTAATTCCAATGATGGACTGGATTCTGAAGGCTGTTTCTTCCCACCATCATAGTTGCCATCCCTAGATCAGCCTTGCTAGAGAGTGCCTGCAGTCTTGCAGGCTTCAGCATAGAGAAGTGGGTATGGGAGCTAGGGCTTTGATGAATGAATAGGAGTTCACTGGCTCTAGGCAGAGGGCTCACCCACTGCACTGAGGGACACTGATGTCCTGGGAGGTGCAGGCTTCAAGAGCACTGCAATGACAGGAGAATGTCTACCCTGGATAACATTTCATGTTTTGATGACCACAAGGGTGAACCCTGGGTCATGATGTATGTGAAACACCCCCTAGGAGTTCCCTCTTGTGTCAGTGTCCATGGGATGAAATTTGAGTAAGAAAACCAGCTGTAGGGCAGTGAGGCCCAAGTTTGAATCTTGAGTTCACTGTGTGGTTCTGGGAAAATGGTTTTCCCACTCTGTGCCTCAGTTTCCTTGTGTTTACAAAACTAATCCCATGACTATTTATTAAGCACCTATTGTGTGCCAAGTGCTTTTACTCTGCTTCGCCCTCAGCCAGCCTTGGGATGGCTGGAAGTGGTCTTATCCCCATTTTACAGACAAAAAGCTGAGACCTGGCCAAGGTGGAGACATCCCAGGATGACCTGAGTCATGCAGCCAGGCCCTGTCTTGAGCATGTTGGCAATGTTCAAGGGAGCTGGATCAGATAAGTCTGGTGTCAGATACAGCTGACTTCAATCCCAGCCCACACCCTCACCCCACGGTGGGTGACACACTGGGCACGGGCATCTCAGACCTCCATACTCCATAGGAAGGTCAGACAAGATGGCTGTGCTTTGCATGGTAAGGGTACTTTCCACGCACTGCGGCCACTCTGCATCCATCCAGACACCCACCCAGCCCTGCCTGGTATTGGAGCTAGACCTAGGCTGTGCATGACTTCCATTCCCAAGCTGACTTAATAAAAGCCCACATTTACCAAGAGGAGGTCCACTGTGTCTGAATTTGTGAGGGGCTGAAAGGGTTAAGGGAAAAGGGGGGGGGGTGGGACGACAACACACTTGGCACAGTCATTTCAAGTGGGTTTTGAAGGTTGTATGGGTGTTCACTGAGCTTCCTGCTGCCTTCCCTCCTGCGAGTAGCCCATCATGTGCTCTGCCCTTAAAAGGTTCAATCCAACACCAGTCTGGGCCCCCGACGGCAGTTTAATAAAATTAACCATCTTTGGGTCCTTTCCAGTCTAGTCTTTGCTTTACCCTAAAGCCCGCTACACTTGAACTCAGCCCAGCCTGAGTTCAGCTGTATTTGGACGCTAGGCCACTTCCGGAGTTGTTCAAGCTTCTCAGCCCCGCCGAGTCCTGTCTGGGAGAACTCGTCTGACCCAGTTGCGTTGGGCTGTTTCCGGAAATGCTCGGCGATCTCTAGGCCCTCCCGCCGCCGCCCTAGCCTCCCCGGCCCCCTCAGCCAGTCCCGCGGGAGTACGTTCGGGTCTTTCCGGAAGTACTCGGACGTCCCCGAGCTCCGCCTCAGCCTCGCGTCACCCGCCAGGCCCGAACACGCTCGGCTATTTCCGCGGGGGGCGGGCCCGGTCGTTCGGAACCACGGCGGCGACGGAGGCGGGGATCCCACGGCTGCGGCGACGGCGGCCGCGGTAGAGCCGCGGGTCGGTCTCAGCTCTGCGTGACGGCGACCGAGGCGGTGGCGTGGGCGGTGGTGGCCACGACCAGGTGAGTACGGGCTGGCAGGCGGGGCAGGAGGTACGCTCAAATGTAGGGCGCTGGGGCAGAGCGTGGGGCCACGGTGGAAGCCTGGACGCGAACGCCAAGCTGCCCAGCGCCCCGCGGGAACTGGGGGGCAGCAGGGAACGAAGGCCTCAGGCTCCACCTGGCAGCGATGGAGGCAGAACGGGGCGCCCCAGATTGAGATGAGCGGTTGGAGCCACAGCTGCGGATGGAGGGAGGCCCTGCCCCAAGTGGGGCGTCAAGCAGTGAGGAGGGGCGCCCAGGCATTGTGTAGGGCATAGTAGGGTGCGAGAACGTCGAGGGTCGATTCCACTTCCGGTCCCCAGACTGGGCTACTGGGTCCACGCAGACTGAAGGCGCGTCTGAACTCCCATGAGCGCGCAGGCCCTGCGCCCTGCCCGGAGCCCCCGACCAGGCCTGGTCCCTCCACAGCGCCTCTGGGATTCGGGGAGCTCTGTATCCCGGGCACTTGCACAGGGGCTTGTGCAAACGTGTGCACGACAGGGCGTGGAGGTGGGCAGTCCAGCAGATCCAGGCGATTTCCTGGACGTCCCTTCACTGGGCCTCAGTTTCCCCGCCTATCGAATAGAGGAGGAGGGGCAGGGAATGAGTAAGTTGAGCCGCCCCCGTGGTCACACTCTGCTCCTTGCCCCGACAACTTCTGGTACTGAAGGCCCTGTGTGGCTGGTAGTTTTCTTACAGCTACCCTGAACTCTTGGCAAGGAACTTAACCGCTGTCAAGCCTTTGCAAGCCTTTGCATGCACACGCTGTTCCCTCTGGCCACTGTCCCTTCCTGTCCTTTGTAAGGACCCGCCCTCTCAAAAAGTTCTGCTCCCCTACCCCCACCCCCTCCAGGACACCTGAACCTGCAAGACTGAGAAGTAGCTCTCTCCCTGAGCCTGGGGGCTCATGTGGGGTGATCATTGCCCTACAAGTCAGCAGCTTCCCATGGCAACTGCAAAGCTCCATCATTTCTGCCCTGGTTCCATGTCTGCTCTGGGACTAAGGTCCCCTTGGTCTCCCCTCCTTAAGTCTTGACCTCCTACTGTGCCCTCCCCCACCCCCTACAATAAGTTGTGCTGGGAGCCCCCTTTTCAATCCTCCTGCAGAGATCAGAGATCCATTTGCTTGAACCAGGTGCAGGCCCTCTGCCTGGACCTCCTTTCCTACCCCTTTGCTCCCCTGCTGCCTTGACCCTTCCTCCAGACTCTCATAGTGCCCCAGGTGTCCCCTGTGGCGCCCTGCCTGCTCTGAATATACCTATCTGGCCATGCCTCCATGCTGGGCCTTGCAGTTGGGTGGGTCTGGGTTTGGAGTCCTGGCTTCCTGGCACACTGAGTAGTCTTACAGCAACCTTCCTGCTCTAAGCCTCAGTTTCTCCATCTTTAACAGGGGTGATGAAGAGCTTGTTTACTGAACATGCCTCGGGCAGGTTCCTCCCAACAACCCAGGGGAAGGGCTGTTTTTACACCCATTTTACAGCTGGGGAAACGAAACCCAGAGTGGGGCAAGGACCAGCCTCAGGTTACCTAGTGAGTCGGGGGAATCCAACTTGGGTTGTGGGCCCATCTCCTGGTTGGGGGTGGGAGGAGTCCAACCCAGCTAACACCACCCTGCTCCTCCTCCCCTAGGTCAGCATCCTGACCGAGCATGGTGACATCCAGTGCCCTCGGGCCCCTCGTCTGGCGCAGCTGGAAGAGCCGCCAGTCTCGGGCACCGATGGCCCCCCATGTGAAGGAGTGAGCAGCCTGGCCTGGCCCTACTGATTGGGGGGGGACGCAGCGGCTGAGTGACCTGAGATCACGCTGCCGACCCCCTCCCACCAATCGGCGAATGGTGGACAGAGCAATGAGTGACCCTTATCAGGGTCATGGAATAATGGGGAGCAAGGCCTGATCTGCCTCCAGGGCCACCTACACTTGGGAGTAGAGGTCTGAGTATCCCAAGCCAACCCAGTGGACCCTCCCAGCCCCCTGCCCCAGCTGATGGGGCCACTGAGGCCCCAAGCAACCACCTAACCACCTAGACCGCACCCTGCCTAGCTATGGCTGGCCCTGAGGGCTTCCAATACCGTGCGCTCTACCCATTCCGCCGGGAACGGCCAGAGGACCTGGAGCTGCTGCCAGGTGATGTGCTGGTGGTGAGCCGGGCAGCCCTACAGGCACTGGGGGTGTCTGAGGGCAGTGAACGCTGCCCACAGAACGTGGGCTGGATGCCCGGTCTCAATGAGCGCACGCGGCAGCGAGGCGACTTCCCTGGCACCTACGTCGAGTTCCTGGGGCCTGTGGCTCTGGCCAGGCCTGGCCCTCGTCCCCGTGGTCCCCGCCCACTGCCAGCTAGGCCCCGAGATGGGCCCCCCGAGCCAGGTGAGCAGCCTGCAGGGGCCCTGGTAGGGTGGTGGTGGGGGTTCCCCTCAAACCCTCAGTTTCCTCTTATTTCCAGTGAGGTAGTGATGCCTCTTCCAGGAAAAGAGGAGTAACCATTTGGTTGGTCAACAGGTGTTGATCAGGCTTGGCACAATTCACGCCACAAGGCCTGGTCTTGCCCTCATGGGGCTTCTGGTTCAAGAAGTGACAAGAATGTGATTAGGTAATCATTAATGCTGTGAGGAAGGAGCCTGGCTTGAGGAGAACTGGGGGTAAAGGACTCCAGGCAGTGGGTACAGTAAGGGTAAAAGCCCGGAGGTAGGCATGTTATGATCGATTTGGGGAACAGTGGGGTAAAGTGAGGAAGGGGAGGGCAAACAAGGGCTATACTCAGGAGCTTCATAGTATTTGTTTTTTGTTGTTGTTTTTTGTTTTTGTTTTTTTTAAAAGATTTATTTATTTATACATACAAGCTGGGGTACAGGCCAGAGGCGTGGGGCGGCGAGAGGGTTCACCAGAGACAGAGCGAGGAGCAGAACAGGCAGATCAGAAATCCACTGCTGAGGGGAGCAGCGGGCAAGGCAGGAGAGGTCTGTGGCACCATGTGGGATTCTCCCCAGCTGGGCGTCGAACTCACATCGCTGCTGCCGACAGCTCCACAGTGCAGCGCTCAACCGCTGCACCACCAGGGAGGCCCCATAGGATTTGTTTTTAATTTATTTATTTATGCATATAAGAACTGGGGTCTAGGCCAGAGGTGCAGGGGGTGAGAGGATTCACCAGAGACAGAGTGGGGAGCAGGACAGGTGGATCTACTGAAATACACTGCTGAGGGGAGCCGCAGGCGAGGCAGGAGAGGTCTGCTGCGCCATGTGGGAAGCTCCATGGCAGGGGATCGAACTCATGCCATGGCTGCTGGTAGCTTGATGGCACTGAGACTTTAACCCCTGCACCACCAGGGATGCCCATCTTCACAGGATTTTGAGGATAATGGGGAGTGTTCAGTAAAACTCCATGTTCAGATTGTTCAGAGGCTCAGTTTAGCTTCATCCTGCAGTTTGCAGACAGGGTGCAATGAGGAATCCCTTTTGTTACTCTGATTATACATGATTTTTAAGATGAAGGGAGCCCCAAAGCCCAAAGAGGGTGGACTAAGTCCACACAATACAACGAGGGGCCAAAGACCCCTGACCATCCCCAATGGCAAGGAGTGCACTGGGAGTGGAGCCTCAAGGGCATTGAGCATAGCTAAAACTGTGCTGGGCAAGGGGTGGGGTGTGGATTCCAGCTGGGGAAGCTGAAGCTCAAGTGTGGGGAGGAGGTGATGAGAGGCTGCATGTACTGACAAGAAGACAAGGTGCAGGATCATAGCCCAAGGCCCCAACCGATGGCCTGTTGGGCACTGTGCCAGAGGGACACTGATGCCCAAAGCCCCTAGCGCAGGATGGGATGGGGCTGCTGACTCGGCATGGCGCTGGCTGGGCCTTGTAGCATCTGGTGTCTCCAGGACCCAAGCCTGCGTATGCCTGTCCTGCCTGGGCTGGAGGGGCAGGAGGCGGACCCGTCCGGGCTCCCAGCCAGAATCTGCCTCTCCCCCTGGTAACAGCAGCGCCTCCTCCTCTGCCTGAGCTCTGCTCAGCAGCCACACATTCCCCATTCTGCTTGGTGGCCCAGCCCTGCCCTCCAAACCTCCAGGGCTCTGGGACACCCCTGCTTAGTTTCCTCATCTAGAAACAAGAGGATTGATCTCTGTGCTTCCAGGATCCTGGGAGCACCTGGAAACATGCTAAGGCCGACGTGCTCCCTCCAACCTCAAGCAGGGAGTGGAGTGCAGAGCCCCACTATTGCTGGAGCCCCTGCCCAGCTGTGGGTTTATTGCTCAGAGAAGTTTTTTCTTCTCTCAGCCTCTAAAATGGGGGTGATGCCTGTGTTGCACACGCATCACAAGCAAGTTTAAGCTGAGTTTCAGAACCTTGGTGCCTCTCCCCGCCAACACACACACACCAGCCTCCTTTTCTCCTCTTTGCTTGTCTTTTCTTTTTAATTTTTTTTTTTTGGCATTTTCCACACAGCTGGGCCTCTCTCCAACTTGAGGCCCCACCTGGCCCATCACTCAGGGAGGCCCACAGGCCCCAGCTTGCCCCTGCTGTGTGCCAGAGCGTCCCCGCCAAGGGCCAGAGCCACAGCACATGGCAGCGATGCAAGCCAAGGCACCCGAGCACAAAGGGCCCAGTGGAGCGGGAAACATGAGGGGAGGGGTCCAGACCAGGGAGACCCCTAGACCTGCTTGGGAGAGCTTGCAGCATTTTCAGAAAGGGGAGGAAAAAAATTTTAAAAGCAAACTGACTTAGAAAATGGAGAAAGGTCCTTGGAATAAGATATTCTGACCCAGATGGGAACTGTTTTCTGTTTGTTCTTTTCTACCACTTTGTTGTTCCCACTGAGAAGAGAGAGGTATCACATCTGCCAGTGTCTCAGCTGAGGAAACTGAAGCCTGGAGAGGGCTAGTCCTGCACCAAGTCTGCACAGCCAGCAATGCAGAGCCCCAAACCTGCTGTATGAGTTTCCTGTGGCTGCTGTAACAAGTTTCCACAAGCCAGGGGGTTTCAAACAACAATTTATCCTGTCACTGCTCTGGAGACCAGGAGCCTAAAATTAAGGCATTTCCCTCCAGAGGCTTTAGGGCGGATTACTCCTTGCTGCCTCTGACTTCTGAGGCTTCCAGGTGTCCCTTGGCTTGTGACTGCATTACCCTAGTCTCTGCCTCTGTGGTCACATCATCTCTTCTTATAAGATACAAGTAATTGAATGTAGGGCCCAAAATCCAATATAATCTAGTCTCAAAATCCTTACTTTAATTACATCTGCAAAGACCCTGCTTTCAGAAAAGGACACAGTCACAGATATTGAGGGTAAGGATGTGGCCATATCATTTGGGGAAACTAACACCTGGTCTCTAAAGTTGTGTTTACTTTAATATTTTAACCCAGAACTTTAATGTTTTTTTTAAATATTTATTTATTTATGCATACAAGCTGGGGTACAGGCCAGAGGCGTGAGGCGGCGAGAGGGTTCACCAGAGACAGAGTGGGGAGCAGAACAGGCAGATCAGAAGTACACTGCTGAGGGGAGCAGTGGGCGAGGCAGGAGAGGTCTGCCGCACCATGTGGGATTCTCCCCAGCTGGGTGTCGAATTCGCATCGCGTGCTGCCGACAGCTCCACAGCGCAGTGCTCAACCGCTGCGCCACCAGGGAGGCCCCAGAACTTTAATCTTTTAACCCAGAAAATTGCCTTCCAAAAACTCAGCCCTCCCACCTCCTCCAACCCCCATGATGGTAGCCCCAGTGCTGGGTACTGACCTGAACCAGGCACCTGGATCTATCCTGAGAAGGGCTGGAGTCCTTCCGGGAACCTGCTAACATACTGTCCTCTCCGGCCAGGCCTCATACTCCCTGACCTGCCTGAGCAGTTCTCCCCACCTGACGTGGCACCCCCCCTCCTAGTGAAGCTTGTGGAGGCCATTGAGCGGACAGGTGAGCCTCAGCCTGGCTGCAGCCTCTGGATTCTGCTTGCTTACCTCTGGTGACGGGCAGCTCATTCCCTCACAGGGCTTCTGGGTTCACTCTACCTACTGGGAGGAGGCTGAGCCTGGATCTTCTGGGGCTCCATGTTGACTTGGGGGAGGAGTGATTCCCAGGGGAATGGGAATGTGGACACCAGAGCCTACCCCCTAGTGCAATGCTGTTCACCATCTCCCTCCCTCACCCTGCACTTATCTTTGGACTCCAGAGTGAGTCTAGGGAAGGTTGAGTAGCCACCTGGGACGTCGCGGGGTCCGAGTGGTATTTGAGAGCTGGCCTTCACGCCTGGGGTGGAGCTGACCCAGCCCTGACCCCTTTTCCCCCAGGGCTAGACAGCGAATCCCTGTACAGACCGGAGCTGCCTGCCCCACGCACAGGTGAGGGAAGTTTCAAAGGGCAGGGGTGGGTGAGGAGACAGCCAAGCCAACATTCCCCTCTGCCCCCACAGACTGGACCCTGAGTGATCTGGAGCAGTGGGATGTGGCAGCCCTAGCAGACTGTGTCAAAAGCTTCCTGCTGGCACTTCCCACACCCCTCCTGCCACCCGAGGCTGTGGCTGAGGCTCACCAGGTCCTTCGGGGTGAGCTTGGCAGGGAGTCTGGCTAGGGGAGAGGGCTGGGGCCGCCAGGCTTCTGCCTTGGCTCATTTGGCCCTGGCCATGTGTCGGCAGAGTCCTCAGGGCCAGTGGGGCCGGCACTGGAGCCCCCGACGCTGACACTGCACCATGCCCTCACGCTGCGCTTCCTGCTTCAGCACCTGGGCCGGGTGGCCAGAAGATCCCCATCCCCAAACCAGGCCCTGCGAGCCCTGGGCACCACCTTTGGGCCTCTGTTGCTGCAGGCCCCACCACCACCAGCAGGGGGAGCACCAGACGGGTGAGCACCCAGCCACAGGAGTGTGGCTTTAGACAGGAAGTGCCAGGAGCCCAGGAGCTTGGACATTGAGGGTTGCAGACCATAAGAAAGGCTAGCAGAGGAGTGGAGGATTCAGCCCAAGGTGAAGTTATGTGAGACTTCCAATATAGGAAGTGGGGGTTGGCAGAAGCCAGAGCTGTTGTGATGGGCTAGGGTAAAATTATAAGGGTGGGGCCTGGCCTCCCGGAAGACCCGTAGCAGGGCCCAGGGTGGACTGGACTGCAGGTGAATGGTACCTGCACCTTGGCTTCTGATCCCACCGCAGGTGCTAGACTCTTGTTTGTTCATTGTAGGCTCATTTACTGAGCACTTACTGAGTATGCATAAACAGGAGTTGGCCCCCACACCTGCCTGTGTCACCTACCCGTCGTTCCTGCACGTGCTTTCACATGTACCCCAGGTGTGACATGTGCAAGACCACCGTGCTCCACTGTGCAGACCATCCGCCTGAGCTCATTGCACTCCCCCACCCCTAGGACTGAGCCTAGCCCCGACTTCCCTGTGTTGCTGGTGGAGAAGTTGCTTCAGGAACATCTGGAGGAACAGGATGTCGCACCCCCAGGTGACCCCTCCCATATTATTATTGTTAGTTGTTGGAGGACCATAAGTGCTGACTCGGGGCTCTGCCAGTATCAGGCTGAGTTGCAATGGGAGCTAGACACAGCATACAGTTGGTACATTTGTTTTCCTGTCCCCCAGCACTGCCGCCTAAACCCCCTAAAGCAAAGCCAGCCCCCCAAGTCCTCACCAATGGGGGAAGCCCGCCCTCCCTGCAGGATGCCGAGTGGTACTGGGGTGACATCTCCAGGTAAGGTTGTAGGGCAGGATGGTAATGGTGGCATATGGTGGCAGTGCCTGAAAAACAGGGTCTCTGACATGCGGCCCCATCCTGGATGTCCCCACAGGGAAGAGGTAAATGAGAAACTCCGGGACACACCTGATGGCACCTTCCTGGTTCGAGATGCATCCAGCAAGATCCAGGGGGAGTACACGCTGACCCTCAGGTAGGGTCCAGTCTCCCAGGGATAACTGGAGGTGAGAGGTGGAAGGGAGTTCTGCCAGGTCAGAAGGACTCAGGGTTGCACAGAGAGCGGGAGATGTGTGGTGTCAGGGATGAGAGCTCGGGGAGCCAGTCACTGACACGCCTTCTCGCCCGCCCCAGGAAAGGCGGCAATAACAAGCTGATCAAGGTCTTCCACCGCGATGGGCACTATGGCTTCTCAGAGCCACTCACCTTCGGCTCCGTGGTGGACCTCATCACCCACTACCGCCATGAGTCGCTGGCCCAGTACAACGCCAAATTGGACACACGGCTGCTGTACCCCGTGTCCAAGTACCAGCAGGTCCGGCGTGGGGGCAAGAGCTGGGGAGGGCAGCCCCTGGCCAGCCTGGGGCCTGTTTCCCAGGTAATTTCTTTGATCATACCGAATATCCCCAGGACCAGATCGTCAAGGAGGACAGTGTGGAGGCAGTGGGCGCCCAGCTCAAAGTCTACCACCAGCAGTACCAGGACAAGAGCCGCGAGTATGACCAGCTCTACGAGGAATACACACGCACCTCCCAAGTAGGCACACAGGCACCCCCACTACCATGGACAGGTGGGACCCCAGAGGCATGGGGCAGTGGTGAGACCACAGGGACTACTGTCCACCTCTAGGTCACAAAGCAGGCCCTGAGCACTGGGAACTGTTCTGAAACCATAGAAATAAATGTACATGGTTTTAAAGGGGAGGGGGAGAGTGAAAGAACAGATGAGAGGCACCAACCAGCCGCCCAGGAGTAACTGAACCCAGGACCTGGGAGCTGCCTGTATCTCTTTGGACTTCAGTTTCCCCACCTATAAACTAGAAATGTGGGTCTACATTACTTCTCCACCCCCTTAGACCAGAATGCTACTCAGAATGATAATGTTAACCTGTCAAAAAGTTGACTGAGACCAAGGGTCAGGAGGTCACAGGAAAGACAAGCATCTTTTCAAACAGGGGAAGGGAGAGGTTTTATCATTCAAGATTGTGTTAAACTTCTGTTGCAAGGTGAAATGTAGCTTATTTAGATTTACTGTCCGGTCTTAGGCTAAGAATTGCTTCATCTCCCAGGGAGTTTCTTTCTTATCCCTTTGTACTGATGGATCAACTGAGGTACTGAAGGGACAGGACACCTGGCTGGGATCAGTAAAGAACATCATGATGACCTGGGAAGTAACTCGGGTCGCTTGAGCCTCAGCTTCCCTATTCATAGTTCAGGCTTTGCAGGAAACCAGGGGAAGACTCACGAGATGATGCCTGAGGAAGTGTTCGTTGTACTAATAGCATCTGCCACAAGAAGGAGCCCTATGAGCTGTAGCAACTAGATGTACTGTTAGTTCTCAGCAGTGCTAAGAGGTTCAGGTGTTTGTAAAGATAATCTTAAAAAGGATGAGGTTTTAGAGATAAATAGGTGTTCGTGTGGTCCAGCAGGAACTAAGGGAATGATGTGCCTGGCTTGAGCAATCTCCATATCAGAGTTGGGTCTGCCTTCACCCCTCATGAGGGACTTGCAGGAAGTTCCAGGAGGTGCTGAGGTTTACCCCTTCTTCCAGGAACTGCAGATGAAGCGCACAGCAATCGAGGCCTTTAATGAGACCATCAAGATCTTTGAAGAGCAGGGCCAGACGCAAGAGAAGTGCAGCAAGGAGTACCTGGAACGCTTTCGGCGTGAGGGCAATGAGAAAGAGATGCAGAGGTGAGTCTCGCCTCTTCGCCTCATCCCACCCTGATATGGTACAGTACATGTGGGGAAATGGAGGGGCAAGCTGAGTTCCATGGGGAGGGGCTCAGTTGAAATGGGCTTTGAAGATGAGTTGGTCAGAAAGAGAAATCTGTGGAGATGGCATGTTCAGAGGCTTAGAGATTGGGAACCATCTGCAACCTCTGAGCCACTCCCCCCAAAGGATCCTGCTGAACTCAGAGCGGCTCAAGTCCCGCATTGCTGAGATCCACGAGAGCCGCACAAAGCTGGAGCAGGAACTGAGGGCACAGGCTTCAGACAACCGGGAGATCGACAAGCGCATGAACAGCCTCAAGCCAGACCTCATGCAGCTGCGCAAGATCCGAGACCAGTACCTCGTGTGAGTGCCTGTCTGTGCCTGTGGGTCCCCCATCAGTGCAGGGGCACCTGCAATGTCATTTCTTCAGGTGTCTCCTTCCCTTTTGCTACCAAGTGGCCCACCTCACCCTGAAACCCCTCAGCTGACCACAAGCCCCTTCCCTCTCCAGGCCCCAGACTGCCCCTCCCAGACCCCTGGATGGGCTCCTGGTGGGTCCCCCTCAGCCTCCTAGTCTGTGAAATGGGCTGAGTCTGCTCCCACAGGGCTGAGTCATTGGAGCCTCCAACAGGGTCCACTCTGTAATGTGTAGCCTCGTGCAGGGGGCCACTGCCTGGGCTCAGATCCCTCCTCTGCCTTCTGACCCTTACGGACCCCGACAAGGCCTCCCTTCTTTCTGCACCTCCGTCCTGTGTGCAACTGCTGTGCCAAGCTCTGTACACATTTGCTTATTCTGTCCTCTCCAAGTCCTTTGTAAAGTTTCCCCTTTACAGAACGGGGAAACTGAGGTATAGGACAGCTACCCCAGGCAAAGGCCAGCAGCACAGCATGCAGTCCCCAAAACTGAGGCCTTGCCAGGAGGACTTTTTCTGGGAGCTTAAAACAGAATAATAAATTGGGGTGGGGGGCCGTTTCCCCTGGCAGAGCTGGGGATCCCTCCTGTATTCAAGCTGACCCCTTGTGGCAGCCCATGAGTATCACACCAAAGCCCTCACTCCTGAGTCAGCCCTTGCTTTCCTTCAACCTGACTGGACAGACCCTCCGTGGACTTGCCTGCTTCTGCTGCTACCTCATTTACCGACCAGCCAACCTTTTTTTTTCCCTAGGTGGCTCACCCAGAAAGGTGCCCGGCAGAAGAAAATCAATGAGTGGTTGGGAATCAAAAATGAGACTGAAGAGTGAGTGGCCACCTGGAGGGAAGCTACCCAGGGAGGGCTTCCCAGAGGAGGGGGCATTTGGGTTGGGTTTTGAAGAATGAATAGGAATTCACCAAGGAGGGAGAGTTGTCCAGGCCGCAGGGGGACCTGGGATGCTGGTGGATGAATGACTAGGGCCCTTTCCTGCCTCCCATGTAGCCAGTATGCACTAATGGAAGATGAGGATGATCTTCCCCACCACGAGGAGCGCACGTGGTATGTGGGCAAGATCAACCGTACCCAGGCTGAGGAAATGCTGAGTGGGAAGCGAGACGGCACCTTCCTCATCCGTGAAAGCAGCCAGCGGGGCTGTTATGCCTGCTCTGTGGTGTGAGTGCTTGGTGGGGGGCCCAGAGTGGTCTGACGGGCTGGGGGAACCTGCACATCTCTCTAGAACTCTCATTGAACACCTACTGCTAGGCCTCAGGAAAACATCCAGAAATAAGCCGCCCTTGACTGCCCTGGTGGGGAGGGGAATGTGGAGGACAGGAGAGGAAGCTGGGACAATATCCAGGGGGCTGTTGATCAGAGTTGGGTGCAGGAAATACCAGTTCAGGAAATCCCAGTCCTGGCAAGGGTCACCCATATGGGGGGGTGGAAGGACCCTAGCTGGGAGAGCCCCGTGGGGACCCATCTGACCCACCCACCCCTTGGCCCATGCCCTCAGGGTGGACGGTGACACCAAACACTGCGTCATCTACCGCACAGCCACGGGCTTTGGCTTCGCGGAGCCCTACAACCTGTACGGGTCACTGAAGGAGCTGGTGCTGCACTACCAGCACGCCTCGCTGGTGCAGCACAACGACGCCCTCACCGTGACACTCGCCCACCCAGTGCGTGCCCCTGGCCCTGGGCCCCCACCTGCCACCCGCTGACCAGCTCACCACCAGGAGGCCCAGCTCAGACCAAGACAGATCGGGTCTCCACCTCTCTGTTTGTCTCTTTACAGGTCTTTCCATGTCTCTTTTTCTCTCCAGCTCCTTCTGAGTCGCTGTCTCCATCTTTTCTCTGTCTCTCTCTCTCTCTTTTTCTCTCCAGCTCTCTGTAATGATCTCTCCTTTCGTCTCTGCTCTACGTCTGCCTGTCTCTCTGTCTATATCCCCACCTCCCTCTCTCCTCTCTGTCTCTCTCTCTCTGTCCCTCAGCCTCTCTTGATCTGTCTCCCTTTCTCTCCTTGTCTTTCTTGGTTTTTGTCCTTCTGTGTCTCTGTGTTGGGGGTCCCACCTCTCCCACCCCCAGCCACCTCCCCCATGGGAGGTCCCACCTCATCTTCCCCCAGCCGCCCGACTCTGCACTGCCCACCACAGGCCCCGGGCTCCCTGGAGTCCCACCTGGCTGCATCCACCATGTTTACAGAGGCACCTGGGCTGCATGGCCCCAGCCTGGGAGCCCCAATTTTTAAGCCATAGACCAGGGGTCTGGGCAGGAAGGAACTTCACTCAGCTGCTTCCAAGAACTTCGGCTTGACATTCGGGGCCGGGCGGGACCCGCCCCACAGACCCCAACTTCCCCTCCAAATGCCGAAGTGAAACCCGCCGTCGGGTTATCCCCTAATTGCTGAGAAGTACCTCTGGAAAGAAAACAATTAAAAATAAGTCAGTGAGCTGACCCAGCCTGCCCCGACCCCCAGAGTGGAGGATGAACCACACCGATGCCTGTGGCACCTCCGCCGCATGCAGAGTCCAGGCTTTTCTTGTTGCATTTAGAGTTTCCTTTCCTTGACTATACAGCCCTTTTTTCTCTCCTCTTTTGGGATGAGAGCCCGGTTTTCTACACCACCCTCAGACCCCCCCATCCCCTGCCCGGCCAGGCTGGCAGGTGGATTTTGTATGGTACGTTGATATTGACACGGATATAAACATCGAACGCAGATATGACATTGACCACAGTGGCTGATTCTCTTGTTGGGGGCGGGACTGGTCTGTCGCCAGTGGGTCCTGGCCCTCCTGAGCCCCCATAGGCTGAGCTAGTGGTTCGGGTCCAGGCTACCGAGGAAGGCTAACATCCCCGACCCCCACTTTAGCTGCTGGAGTCCTGAGACATTGAGAAAGCTGTTCCTGTTCGAGGTCACAGAGGCTGAGCCTCTGGTCACACCTGAGCCCCCGCCCCCCCATAGGTCTAAGTCCCAGCACTCAGTCACCAGCTGGGCCCTCACCTCCCCTCTGATGTGTCTTCCTCAGTGCCAGCTGGGGTCAGTGATCACAGCCTCCCCTATGCCACCCAGAGGGTGTCCTATGTCTTGATGTCCTCAGTGCTAGCCCCTCCTCTGACCCCCTCTCTCCATATCTGGCCTGGACACCCGTGGGACCCTGCCTGGGTCCCTTTGACCGGAGTGCTTGCTCACCGTCGTCCTTCCCAGTCCCAAGTTCCTGGTCCTCTGCCCTCCACTCTTCCCACACAGCATGTGGCCAGGCCCAGTGGTCCCAGGAAATGCAACTGCTCCTGACCTGTTTCTCCACTGGGCCCAAAGCTACAGAAGCTTCGCTTAAGGGTCCTGCATGCTCCCCAAGCGCTGTGCCAGCTGCATGCCCAGGCAGGGGTTTCCCTGTAAGTGGCGACCCACATGCTGCCTCCCCTGTGGTGTGAACAGATGTGAAAAGGGTCACCTCAGCCCACGACCCCAACCTACCCCTGGGGACAGGAGATTACAGCCCTCCAACCACTACTGTGTTTACTCAAGGTCATTGTTTTCCTTATTATTGAGCAGAATCAATTGCTGGCACCCCTACCCTAGTGGCATGCCTGAGACTCCTATGGGGGCGGTTCCTGAGGTTTCAATGAATCCTCCACTCGGCGCCTAATAACTTCTGGGAAATTGTAGTGTATTTTCTCCTGTCTGCCTGGCATGGAGGGCACATGCTAACTTCACAAAGCTGTGTTGCTCGGTCTTTGTTAAAGCCAAAGAGGGGGGATGCAGTTGCTATCTAGCCATGGGCACTAGGGAAACCCCAGCTCCGGAACTGTTCTGAGTGTAGACATGCTGCTGGCTCCCCTAGCACTGGACTTGCAGCTGCTAAGCTGAAACTATTACAAGCAGGTTGGGTGTCTCCGTGGGACCCAGCCCCATATTACACCCGACATGGGGTCCTGCAAAGTCTGAAGGGCTCCCTCATGTCCCCAACACCCTACACCATCCTGAGATCCCAAGCCCATCTGTGCCACCCCCACCCTCTACCCCAGCACTACCCTCCTTTGAGCGCTCCTGGGTGGCTCATTCTCCAAACTTTTTTGCAGAGGGAGATAATGAGGTGCCCAGCCCAACCAGGGAGAGGGGAGGGGCAAAGCAGGTCTCTTGACTTCAGCAGTTTGCATCCTACTACTCCCCCACCCCCACAGGCTCCAAGTAATTACTAGAACTGGGCTGCTCCCCGGCCAAGGGAGCTCTCTGAGGATTCCCTCCACCACTACCACCAGCCTAGACAGAGGAAAGAAGGAATGCGGGGTTTCCTCTCCCCGGCCCCACCCCAGTCCCAGTCGCTTTCCCCAGCTGGAGAGGGAAAGCAAGAGATGTGGGCCACACACCCCCCACACCCCCCACCCGTGCTCTGGCTTCTGCTTTCTGGTCCAGCTATGGCCAGTCCTGAGTCAGCCTTTTCAGTCTGCTCCGTGGGTCAGGCCTGAGTCAGCCTTTCAGTCTGCTCCGTAGGTCCCAGGGAGCCTGAGAAGGCGGGGAGTGAGGGACAGGTCTTTGTGGGGAAGGGGGTGAATGGGGAGTGATGAGAGTCCCAGACCAGGAGGCAGGGGTCTGCTCTCAGGGGATTGCCCCCCATTCTAGTCCAGGTTGGGGACATGGGGTCCCCAGACCAGAGGCAGAGGGGAAACTGGGTTACTCCTACCAACCCCGGAAGGGTTGAAGAGCACTTGGTGACCCTCCCATCTCTCTCTCTCTGCCCCTGACTCTGAAGCCCCTACCTCACCTCCCTCCGGGTGCTGTGACCAGCCAGGGCTAATTGATGGGGCTGATGCTGGAGAGGTGGGGCTGGGTCCAGGCTCTTATTGCCTCAAGACTGGGGCCCAGCACTGGTTGGGAAAGGGAGACCCAGAGAGAAGTACACAGGAGTCATCAGCCCTGGTGTGAGGGGCGGGGGCACCAGGAGGCGGTCCTGCCTGGGGGCTGGGCCACTGCTGCCTTAAAGGCAGCTCCTTCCCCCGGGAGGCGATCCGCCCCAACATGGTCTGTTCACCGCGGGTCACGCTGTTCCTGCCGCTGCTGCTGCTGCTGCTGGAGATTTCCCAGGTGGCTTGGGCGTCCCGGCTGGAAACACTCCCAAAAGAGGGGGCTGCCTGCAAGGTAGGAACAACCAACCAGGGAGTGGGAGTGGGGGTGGGGCAAGCGGTTCCTCCCCGTCCCCAGATTTGTGGGGAAAGAGATCAGGCTGAGATGCTGTCCCTGTCGGTGCTGAAATAACCCTCAAGCACAACCCCCAATCAACCTCCAGGCACCCTAGCCACTCCGCGAGTCATATTTCCATGTGCCACTCAGCCGCCTCTACCCTAGCCTAGCACTCCCCATCCCAGGGCACATTAAGTACCTACTGTGTACAGCTGGGACACTGGAGTGGGAATCATGGTTTCTTGGGGTCAGGGGAAGGAAGCCCAGAGAAGCTAAACAGCGTGCCCGCAGTCATTGACCTTCATTAAGTACCGCTCACAGTATGCATTTGGGCCAGGAAAGAGCTGGCATGTTTCTGGTGTGGAGTAAGCAGATGCTCCAGAGGCTAAGAGACTTGCTCACAGTCCCTCGGGCTCTGGCCACCTGCCACTCAGCGAAAGCCGGAAGTCAGCTCGCACTAGGCACTAGGTGTTGCCTCTGCAGTAGGGCTTGGAAGGGGTTCATGTGGGCCCTTTGAGAGCAAGAATAAATAAGGAGGCAGCATTGGTCTAGGGCTTGCTCAACTCAAAACCAAGAGAGGGCAAAGTGGCAACAAAAAAAGCACTCATTCATCTCTTACGGTATACACTTCAGAGAAGATTGAAAGCAGCCACCAGATCCGCACATACCTTGAATCCTTACTGCATACAGTCCCCTTAGGCAAGGTTCTCCCCTCATCCAGAGGAAAACCAGAGCTGCACATACATTAAGTGCCTATGTTTGCACTAGGCACTATGTTTGTCAGATTTGTTTTGCAGACAGATTGAGATTTAGGAAGATATAGGGAACCGTGGTAAGAATTCCTAGCAAGTCTGGAAGGAGTGCAAGATGGAGCGCCCACTACTGGCAGCTCCCTTTCTACAAAAGTACTAAGCAGGGAGCACTGGCCTCACACTTTTCTTCCTGGGCAGGATGGAGACTTGTGTCTGTTGCGGCCCCGCTGGAAGTCCGACGCAGAGCCTGTCAGCGTGAGTCTTTACTATGAAGCTCTGTGCCCCGGCTGCCAGGCCTTCCTTGTCCGAGAGCTCTTTCCTACATGGCTGCTGGTCATGGAGATCCTCAATGTCACACTGGTGCCTTATGGGAATGCCCAGGTGTGTGGATGCAGGGGAAACAGTCATTCAACCAGGGAAGTGAGCACCAGATGGGCCAGCCAGAACTTTAACCCCTTGCCTTGCAGGAGATGAACGTCAGTGGCAGGTGGGAGTTCAAGTGTCAGCATGGTGATCTGGAGTGTAAACTGAACAAGGTGGAAGTGAGTGTCTCCCAGTGCTGTTGGGAGGAGAAGGAGGGGGTGAGGAGGGATAAAGGGGGGCGGGGGAAGGGAAGAATTACCAAGACTGAGGAAACTGCCAGGGTTTTCTCAGTCTCAGAGGCACTGGGACCAGCCCCAACCTCTGCCCATGTGCCCCCACTTAATCACATCTTTATTCACTGCTTCATAAGTGGGTGCCTGTGATTATTTCCATAGCAGTCTTGGGGTGCTCTGGATTCCCCTTTATGCTCTTGCCCACCAACCCCCAGGCCTGCCTGTTAGACCAGCTGGAAAAGACTTGGGCCTTCCTGACCATTGTTTGCATGGAAGAAATGGAGGACATTGAGCAAAATTTGAAGCCGGTGAGCATACCCTCGCTGGGCCCACGGTGGGGAACCCTGGCCTTCTGTGTACCTATACAAACCCAGGTTCAAGTCCTGACCTCCAACCACCACTCTGTAGCCCCAAGAAAACAGCCTTCCCTTTTGAATTATCAATCTCAGAATGGAGGGAATGAAAATTTTCCGGGGCATGGGGAAATGAGGGAGGGCTTCCTGGAGGAAGCTGGGCTTGGATAAACAGGAATATACAGGGACACAGATGCTCATCCTTCTCTGAGGGATGGGGATGACAAGTCAGACCTGGAGGATTATGAAAAAGAATTCCCAAAAGAGTGACTCACTGGCTCTGATCATTTATTCATTCATCAAACATCCAGGCCACCCAAGATGCCTTACCCTTAGGTACCCCAAGCCCTGCAGAGTCATAGTGGTGCTGATGGAATGCAGAGGAGGAGGGAGCACTCAGGAGATGATGGGAAAGGAGGAGGAAGGGTATTTCTGGTGAAGGGAATAGCATGTTTGGAAGCTCTGGGGGAAATGAGACAATGCAGCTGTTAGGGACTACTAGTCTGGTCTTAGAGGAAGCAGGAGCTGCCTGGACCCCTGCCTCTGGGGCCTCCACTCAGGCGTGTCTTAAGCATCTTATGTTTATGGGGATTCTTGCATTGCTGTAAACCTCAACTGTGCCCTGTGGCTAGTGAGAAAACAGAAGTTTGGCTGGGGGAGTCAGGTGGAGTGGGGGGACCGTTGGGGAGATAACAGAGAGGAAACTGAAGCTGAAGCAAGGCTCTGGCTTACAACAACCCCCCCACCCTATCCCCAGTGCCTACAAATCTATGCCCCGAAAGTGTCCCCAGACACCATCATGCAGTGTGCATTGGGAGACCGTGGCATGCAGCTCTTGCACATCAACGCCCAACTTACCGACGCTCTGCAGCCACCCCACAAATATGTGCCCTGGGTGGTCGTCAATGGGGTAAGAACTCCTGGAACCCTCAATGCAGCCCCTGCTGGGGCCCCTACTTGTCTGGGAGGCAGGCAGCAGGGGCCAAATGAGGGGCCATTTGCAGCCTCCTCTGAGCCAGGCACCAGTTTGCTAGGGGTCATACGGCCTCCTGTCTTGCTTTGTGTAGAAACCCTTGGATGATATGAGCCATCTCCTAAGCGTGGTCTGCCGGTTGTACCAGGTAAGCTGGAAGGAGAACAAGGATTGAGTGGGTGGTAGGGTCTCCTGCCAAGACTATAACTTACAACTATCCCCTACAGGGTGAGAAACCAGACGTCTGTCAAGTCACCGTCCCCTCCCCCAGGGAAGTATGCCTCAAGTGACAGCCTGTGCCTGAGGAGGAAGCCAACACAGCAAGAGTGAGAGTCCATATGCCCCCATTTTTGGTACCCCCCAACTCTTCACCAACTACTGCTCGTCATTTGGACAACTTCTATACACTCTGTGAAGCCCCAACTCAAAATTCTGCCCCAAGATCAAGAATCTTGCCTCTTGAGAATGGTGCTATATTGAATATACTGAAACAACTTTAATAAACCTTTGGATGTTGTGATTCATTACATTACAACCCCCTTATTCTGTATTTGTGGAAAGGTGATGTCTGCAGAGGCAGACAGACATCACCTTTCCCCTGGAGGCAGAGTTGGGCCAGGGCTGAAAGAGCCCAGAGTGGGAATGAAAACTCTGCGTAGAGAAAAGGGACATTGGGGCTGGGCTTTAGAGGGTGAGTAGGAGTTCTTTATGCAGAAAATGTATTCATTAACTCAACAAACATCCCTTGCCACCCACTTGTTAACCCCACACTGGGTGATCCAGGTTGAGCCAGAGGATAAAACAGGGAACTTGTCTGGGTAGTTTCAAAGAACGTATTGGGAGTGGGGGGTATGGGGGAGGAGAGTGATGGTGAGCCAGGAAAGAGGATAGGTCCAGTCAGCATCAAAATCTGGAGCTCAAGGCTGAGGCACTTGCAAACAGGGCATGTTAAAGGATAAATTTCAGAGATTAAAAAATCATGATTCTGGGCCTCCTGGTGGTGCAGCCAGTTAAGCACAGCACTATGAAGCTATCGGCAGCCATAGCAGCATACCCGGCTGGGGAATTGCATACTCTTCCTGGGGAGCTTCCCACATGGTGCAGCAGACCTCTCCTGCCTCGCCCACTGCTCCCCTCAGCAGAGTTCTTCAGCTGATCCGCCTGTTCTGCTCCCCACTCTGTCTCTGGTGAATCCTCTTACCACCCCCACACCTCTGGCCTACACCCCAGCTTGTATGCATAAATAAATAAATCTTTTTTTTTAATCATGATTTTTTTAAAGATTTATTTATTTATGCATACAAGCTGGGGTGCAGGCCAGAGGTGTGAGGCGGCGAGAGGGTTCGCCAGAGACAGAGTGGGGAGAAGAACAGGCAGATTTACTGAAATTCACGACTGAGGGGAGCAGCAGCTGAGACAGCAGAGGTCTGCCGCACTGTGTGGGTCAGCTCCCTTTCCCTGATTGAGCCCTGGCCAATAGAGGTGGGCTGTCGCAGTGAGATTTAACCCCTAGGCCACCAAGGAGGCCCTTAAAAAACATTTAATAACAGATTTTATTTAACCTGATCTATTATCATTTCAACATGTGATTGATAGGTAACATAGTATGAGATGGCTTATATTCTTCATATGAAGTTGTAGGGTATATATTTTATACTTATAGCACATCTCAACACAGACTAACACATTTCCAGTGTTCAATAGCCACAGGAGTAACTGGTTGTAGGGAAGAGAAATCATTTTCCCTCTATCCTTCCAGGTTTTGTGGCAGAGACCCCCTGTAATAGAATACTAAGAGACAAAAGAAGTTGAATATCATGCATACTCCATGTATACTTGGAAGATGCCCAAGGAAGTTAAGTAAAATCCCCCAAATGTCCCAAGTCACCACCCTAAAAACCCATCTTCCAGTGAAGACAAAGATGGATGTTGGGGGTCTCCCCAGCTTAACTGAGGTATAATCAACAAAATTGTATATACTTAAGGGGTAGGTAACCATTATGAAAAGTTACCACAATCCAGTTAATAACACATCCATCACCTCACATAGTTGCCTTTTGTGTGTGTGGTGAGAATATTTAACATCTACACTCTTAGCAACTTCTAAGTATACAACACAGCACTGTTAACTGTAGTCACGTACTGTGCATCAGGTCCCCAGAACTTGCTGTTCTTCAAGTGACTTTGTACCCTTTGACCAGCATCTGCCCATTCCCCACCACCACCTGCCCTCCAGCCACCTGGCAACCCCCCCCCCTTCTAAAGTTCCTGTGATTTTGGCTTTCTTAGATTCCACATAAAGTGAGATCATACAGTATTTGTCTTTCTCTGCCTTATTTCACTTATTATAATGTCCTTCAGTTTTATCCACATTGTCACCAATAGCATTTCCTCCCTTTTTTTGTTAATGCCTGAATATTTGCGATGTCTCACTTGTTAAAAATAGTTCAAAAGGCAGCTCTCCTGCCCACCTGTGACTATGCAGTTTTCCTCTCCCTTTCTTTTGCTCATAAACTTGTCCTTTTTTTTTTTTAAGATTTATTTATTTATACATACAGGCTGGGGTACAGGCCAGAGGCGTGGGGCGGCGAGAGGGTTCACCAGAGACAGAGTGGGGAGCAGAACAGGCAGATCAGAAATACACTGCTGAGGGGAGCAGCGGGCGAGGCAGGGGCGGTCTGCCACACCATGTGGGATTCTCCCCCGGCTGGGCGTCCAACTCAGCATCGCGCGCGCTGCAGACAGCTCCACAGCGCAGCACTCAACTGCTGCGCCACCAGGGAGGGCCCTAAACTTGTCCTTTTAAATGTAAAAAATAGATAAATCACCTCAAAGAGGGCCCTTCCAAGGCAAAGCTCATCTGTTATTTAGAGGTGCAGCAGGCCTTCAGTTCATTTTGCTGGGTGTTTGCCTAAGGAGTCTCAGGTTTGGATTTTGAAAAGCCTCCTGCATTTGCTAACTAGAGGCAGAAAAACTCAGGTTCCATCTGTAGCATTGATGCCTTTGAGCAAATTCCTCTGCTTGACATCCTCCAAATATCACAAGGACCTGGGCTGGCCAACACTGACCTGGAAGACTGACCCCACCAGCCAGATACAAGCCAGTTCTCCTGCAAGGGTTTTCGAAGCGTTGGATCCTCCGAGTCAAACTTGGATTCTTGAAGGTGGCAGGTTAAGTCATTCCTGGACTGAATCTCCAAAGAACAGGGAAAGTGAAAAAGAGTAATTTGATACCAGAGTAGAGACGCCAAGCAGAAGCCACTTATCTGTGGTCCAGGTTAGCGTCACCTGTTAAGTCATATGGGAGTCACAAGCCCCTGATGTGACAGGGATTCTTCATGTTTTCGAGTTTTTTTCCAAAAACCCAGAACCCCATTCTAACCCAGAGAAAGTATGACTCAAACCCAGGCTTAGGGACTTTCTACAAAATGTCTGACTAGTACCACAGAAGAGACCTAAGGTGAGGGGAAGGCTACTTGCAACGTGGTACGTTTTGGGCCAGCTTAACATTTTCCTGACTACTCCTAATTATGGTAACACTGTACCGTGGTCGCCTAACATCAACCAGTGCACCTTCAGGAGCTGACACATAGAGAGGCAGCACAGACGACTGGGGAGGGAGGAGAAGGGGTTGTAGGGAGTGGGTGGAATATCCCTGAGGAGGGTAATTCACCTACAAAATTCCTTCTGGGATATAAAGTCATGCCATGTTCACATTCCATCATATTCTCATCTTCCACCTGAACCTTAGAATGCCCAGGTGCATAACTGGGTGGAAATCTTGGGGCCACCTTAGGATCCCACCTGTCACCCCTCCTGATGTGGAAGGCACGGCACGCTCGTGCGTGAGATATGCCTTCTGAATGATGACAAACACGCAGGCAGAGTTTATGGCGTCAATTCTAAAAGTTCAGCCATGGGTCAAGAGGTAAAATTTAGATTTGATTTGGGAAAGTTGGTCGAAAATGTCAAAAAATGTGAACACTCTGATGGAATAGGTTCACAGATGACTCTACCAGCAATTGACAGCTATGGCTATATGTTTAGTTACCTGTTTAGCCAAAGTGAATTAAAAGATTTTCAAGGCAGATACAGTATGCTACAGTTGAGAAAAATAGCTTTTGCTCTTTATTTTCTTTTAGTCTTAGCACTTTTAATATTAGGAAGATTCCATTTTCCCAAGTAATTGAAGAGCTGGTATTGGCAATATTTGGCTAAAACACAAAATCTTTATATGTATCTTTATATGTAAATAATAAAAGTTTTTACAATAATCCAAGAACATTTTATCCCTTAACAGAAGGTTTTGCAATGACATACTATTAATATTAAAGTTCATTGTTAAAATCCTGATAATAAATCTCTTTTTTGCCAGCTTGAACAGATGAGATTTTCTTTCTCTTTCTGTAACTTTCTATTTTCATTTTGGCTTTTGTCCTTTGTTGTCCTCCTTCTTATTCTGAAACAATCTTTAAATAGCTCTTAAGCAAAGATAAGATTACTCCTCTTTTCCCTTCACTACCACTTTTTCCTACCAAAACCACATCTTATTTTCCTTGCACATTTTGCACGCAATGTTTTTTCTGTTCCTTAGTTTATTGCCAGTAGTTTCATTTTCTTATATTGATTATAATTCTTAAGATTTCATAACCCTGATTTCCAGTAAAAAGTAGGAAGCAAACAATTATAAACTGTCACATTCTGTAGTAGATCAGCATATTTATGAATATTCCATTTTGTAATTTCTAGAGGCATATGTTTCCTTATACCACAATTTTCAATGTGGCAAAATGTGTGTTTACCAACAGAGCCAAATGTCTTTATTCCATCCACAAAATTCAGAAACCAAAATTTAAAAGCATACATTTAGTAGTTAACACACTAGTATTAATATGCTAGTAAGTTCTTTATTTAGAAATTATCTACATATTCAATGACTATTCATCATTTCACTAAACTTAGTATAACTTCAGGTTTCAAGTCACCAAAAAATTTTGGACCCTTGAACAATGTGGGGATTGGGTGCATGACCTCTGCGGAGTCTAAAGTCTGTGCATAACTTTGATCCCCCCCAAACGTAACTACTACTAGCCCGGTGTTGGTTGGAATCCTTACGGAGAACGTAAAAGGTCAATGTACACGTATTTTGAATGCTATATGTTATATACTATATTCTTATAATAAAGTAAGCTAGAGAAAAGAAATTGTTATTAAGAGAGTGATAAGATACAATACTGGACTGTGTTATTGATGCCTTAAGTTTATATCCTCTACAAGAAAATCAATGTAAATGTGTCCCTTCAGCTCAAAACCATTTTGTTCAAGGGCCAACTGTATTTTGAAGTAGAGATATCCTAAAATACAATTATTATTAAAAAGTTAGTTTACAATCTTTTATCCACTGACACTTATTTAACTGACCTGTTTTCAACAATTAACTGTGACTGCTAATGAAAATGTCAGCAGCCACTAAAGAGCTAGCCATTATCTTCGGTTGTTATTGCTGACAAAACAGGCAAGTACCAAAAATCACAGCTAGACATATGATTTTCTCCTTTTTCCCCCTTAATTTACTGTCCTGCTTGAGATGTATCAAGCGACTCACTTTTACTGTTTTGTTCTTAGAATTTTATCATGGTAAACATCAAGGAGAGATAGTTTTGCTCCACTAATCTTAATTTATATATGCACTTCTGTTTTAGAGTCAATTAAACAGAGCTCTTTACAAGTTAATTTTTAGCAAAACCTTCTGAGGTAGAATGATTTTATACGCATATAACATACATCTGTAGCATAAACATGTGAATGTTTGCCAGATGCAAACAGAGGTCTTATAGCTTTTATTTTTAAAATTAAACCATGAGACAGGCACAAGAATACAACTCACCAAAAAAACAAACAACAACAAAAAAAAAACCCAAAACACCGTTGGCGTGTGTTTCTGGCAGTTGGTGTAACTTGCTAATATTTGTGAGGAAGCCTCTTAAGAGTTTTTGTTTGCCAGTTTGCTCTCAAATAGCCTTGAGTATATAGTTCATTTTTCACTTTGAAGACAAGACCTCGAAAAGAGCTCCTTCAGGTACCAACTATCAGCTTCAAATTAGGCCAATTTCTGACCATCTAGTTCCTTTAAAAACAACAATCCTTCCAAAATAGAAACCAAGAAATGAATAAACAAAAGGTAAGTAAAAAATTAAAAAAGAAAGAAAACAGCAAAAAATCAAAACAAAAATGAAGGAGAAAAAGGAAGAAAATATTTTTAAAGATTTATTTACGCATGGAAGAACTGGGGTGTAGAGATGGGGGAGGGGTGTGTGTGTGGGCGGGGGAGGATTCACCAGAGACAGAGGAGGGAGCAGAACTGGCAGATCTACTGAAATACATTGCTGAGGGGGAGCAGCAGGTGAGATCCCTGGCAGGGATAGAACTTAGGCCTTCCAGGTGACAGCGTGACAGCACTGAGACTTAACCCCTATGCCACTAGGAAGGCCCCAGGAAGAAAATTTTTAAAAAATAAGAAAAGTGAATAAAAAACAAAAAGGGGGGGCCTCCCCGGTGGCGCAGCGGTTAAGCGCTGTGCTGTGGAGCTGTCGGCAGCGGCGACGCGAGTTCGACTCCTGGCCAGGGAGAATCCCGCATGGCACGGCAGACCTCTCCTGCCTTGCCCGCTGCTCCCCTCAGCAGTGTATTTCTGATCTGCCTGTTCTGCTACCTGCTCTGTCTCTGGTGAACCCTCTCGCCGCCCCATGCCTCTGGCCTGTACCCCAGCTTGTATGTAAAATAAAAATAAAATAAAAGAAAAGAAACGTCTGGTGACATACTAAATTTAAAAAACAAAAAACAAAAAGGGAAATAGATTTTAAAATTAATTTAAATGTAATAAGTTTAATACATTTAAATTAAATATATTTTTAAATAATTTATTTCTAAAAGAAATACAATAAATCCTTCCAAATATCTTATTACCAGGTTTCAGCTGGGATAAAAAATTTTCCTGATTTTGTCTCTTTTTCCAACCAAAGCATGCCTAGTCCATGGCATTCAATAAAGCCAATCAGCCCTTTAAGAATTAATGGAGGAGCAGGAGGTGCAGGGAGTGCAGAAGCTACAGTCCTCCCCAGATGCAGAGCCTCCAGAGCCAACCAAAAGAAAGACATAAGCATCCCCCATCTCCCTATAACCCCCCTTCAACTGGCAGCAGGGGCTGGTGGGAGGCTACTGGCAAGCTGTGTGCCACCCACACCACCATCTGGTCACCACAAAGTCTGCGAACCTGAAATGGTCACCTGCTAATAATGGGTGTCCCAGGCAGGCAGAAAGCCCAGATACTCATTGGGGTTCGGTGGGTAGGGTTCTCGGGTTCCTCTGAGAAAATCTCAGCAGAGCTCCCCTTCAGGACACCCAGATAGTTTATTATGAAAAAGATGTTTGCAGAGACACCAATAGACAAAGGTTGCACTTTAAAAGTTTATTAGGAAAAGACATGGCTGCATAGACACAGGCAGGCAGTCCTGGGGGCACGATCTACATTCTGCCAAGGCAAAGGGTGCTCTTTTATAAGTGTTTTTCTGGGGAATTCACTCCTGTGTGAAATTTTCTTTTTGGGGTCAGGTTGGGTTGGTTTTCTGTAACAGACAATAATTTGTGATCCTACCTCAGATTTCCACAGCTGTTTTAACGACTGGTTAATCATCCCAACCCCACCTCCGGCTTTTGTCCTTGTGGGACCATCTAAATTTTTTTTACTCTAGGAGGCCTCCCTGTGGCCTAGGGGTTAAGTCTCAGTGCTATCACCTCTAAGTCCTGAGCAGCACACCTCTCCTGCCTCACCTGCTGCTCCCCTCAGCAGTGTAAATCTGTCTGTTTTGCTCCCCACTCTGTCTCTGGTGAATCCTCTCAACTCCCACACCTCTGGCCTACACCCCAGTTCTTGTATGCATAAATAAATAAATAAATAAATCTTTAAAAATAAGTAAACTTTTCTACTCTAAGCTTCCATCATTCTGAGGACACAAAAGGAGACCAGCAAATGACAGCTTCCCTGGGGGGGAAGGGATTTTTCTCTTGGCCATCTGAACTTGGAAAGGGAAGAGAAATTTTACTGTGCTTCTGGACCAGGCAGAGCAGGCAGAGATCCAGGAGACAGTGTGGTAGGATCCTTTCCTTCTGTTGGCTCAGTGGCCTCGTGAGGTCCTAGCGTGTCTCAACTGCAGATGTGGGCCCCACAGTGTCTGTGCTGATGCTATCCCAGCCTGGTCACCACAAATTGGCCAGGAAGTAAAACTTTCTTCCACATTCCTAGGGTCACTGGCAGGCTGACACAAAACAGATTAACAGGAGAAAAGCATACAAATTTTATCTCCACATATAGGAGAGCCCGCCCTCCAAAATAAGACCCAAAGAAGTGCCCAGGTCTAAGTGTCTGTGTCCTGGATGGAACAGAGTGGCCATAGTGGAACGGCAACTAAAATATATGGGGCGACAAAAGGAAGAAAGAGTTATTTGAACAAGGTGTTTGTCTACAGAATTCTTTCTGCCTAACTCCAGTTCTCCATTTCTGGTAATAAGCATGTTTCTTCCTTCTGATACAGAGAGAGCAGCTTTCCCATAGGAATTTTATCTCTCGCTTTCAGGAGGAAAACATGATCTGAGTGCCCTTCTCATATCTTACCACATTCCACATGCCTTTTTTTTAAAGATTTATTTATTTATGCATATAAGAACTGGGGTGCAGGCCAGAGGTGCGGGGTAGTGAGAGGATTCACCAGAGAGAGAGCGGGGAGCAGAACAGGCAGATTGACTGAAGTACACTGCTGAGGGGAGCAGCAGGTGAGGCAGGAGAGGTCTGCTGTGCCATGCGGGAACCTCATTGGCTGGGGATCAAACTCCTCCTGCTGCAGTGGCTGTGGATAGCTTCATAGCCTGAGACTTAACTCATTGCGCCACCAGGGAGGCCCTCCACATGCCTTTAGCTCAAAAAAACTGGTCTGCCGAACGTAGCATATTTTGGGATAGCACGTCCTCAACTCTTTTAACAGAAACACTCAGAATCACAGGTCTGGATATCAAAAGCTTTTTTTCCTGGTGGGCAGTAAATTCCTTTTTTTTTAAGTTTTTTTTTTAAGATTTATTTATTTATGCATACAAGAGCTGGGGTGTAGGCCAGAGGTGTGGGGGAGTGAAAGATTCACCAGAGACAGAGTAGGGAGCAGAACAGGCAGATCGACTGAAATACACTGCGGAAGGGAGCAGCAGGCGAGGCAGGAGAGGTCTGCTGTGCCATGTGGGAAGCTCCCTGGACGGGATTGAACTCGTGCTGCAGTGGCTGCTGATAGCATCATAAACTGAGACTTAACCCCTTGCACCACCAGAGAGGCCCTGGGCAGTAAATTCTTAATTGATTCTCCATTGTCTCTCAGCCAGCAACCATTAATCCAATGATAGAGATTGTCAGATCATAGGCTGTGGGATCCAACTCCCCCAAAAGGTTCAGATAGGCTTTTCCAAGATGCCCAGGGTAGGTCTTTTCCAATTCCTGTGACCTTGATGTGTGGAACTAAGGTCAAGGGATTCCCCGTGAGCCTCAGGAGAAACTATTACCAGTACCTAAAGAATACAATTACCTAGATTAGGGACCTCTCCAGAGAAGCCTATTTTAAAGCAGGGCAAACACCTACTGACAAGGTCCTATTACTTGAAGTCATCCTCATCCTCATGTCCTCATGTTCAAAGGGGAAGTTCCAGGTTCCCTGTCCCACCCAAGGGAGGGTGGAGCGGAGGGGGAAGAGAGAGAGAGAGAGAGAGAGAGAGAGAGAGAGAGAGAGAGAGAGAGAGAGAGAGAGAGAGAGAGGGAGAGAGAGAGAGAGAGAGACTGGAGAAGGAAGGAAGCAGGATGGAGAGCCAGAAGAGGCACTGTAAGAGGGTGGTCCTCAGGTTCCTTAGCATGAGGTATAAGCCCTGATTCACCTAGTTTACTTTAGAATTTATAGCCATGTAAATTCTTCATATATATAGTATTAAATTAGATAATTTTCTCCTATTTATCTGTCTGATGTTAATTTATTTGTTCAGTCTCAGAAGAACACAGAAGGATGGGAGAATTTCTTCTGCATCCTAACAATTTCACATGCCATGTCAAATGTGGTTGACATTATCTGTCCTGAAAGTATCAAAAGTAAAACACAAACCTGTAAATCCTTCATACATATAGTATTAAATTGGATAATTTTCTCCTACTTATCTGTCTGATGTTAATTTGTTTCTTCAGTCTCAGAAGAACACAGAAGGATGGGAGAATTTCTTCTGCATCCTAAAAATTTCAGATGCCATGTCAAATGTGGTTGACATTATCTGTCCTGAAAGTATCAAAAGTAAAACACAAATCTATAGAAAGCAAAATAAAAATGAGAGAAATAGTTAAAAAAATTCTCTTACACTTTGGAGTGTCCAGGGCTTCAGTACCACGAAACGCACTTTCTGTTGACACAGTTTATCTGACTGTGTCTGTGAATAGTCATATGACTATTCCCCCTCTTGTTAGCCATTTTCGAGGTTTCCCACTAAGATGCAGTTATATCTGGGACCTGTGAGAGGAACTGAGACTAGGAGAACTTGGGGAACAGGAAAGGCTGAGACTGGGAACAGGAAAGGCTAAGACCGGAACAGTGATTTTAAACAACATAGGAACAGAAGGAACAAACAGCTCCCGGGAAAATAGAAATGTTTTACTGAAATGGTGCTGAGCTGGCCACTACCTAGAGTAAGATCCAGTTACAGGATAATCAGGGAACAGAAAAACAACCACCAGGAAGCATCCCAACCACCTAGTGCCTAATCAATAGTCTGGCACAGAGGACTGTGAGAGGGTGGTCCCCTGGAAAAGGGGAAGTTCCAGGTTCCCTGTCCCACCCAAGGGAGGGTGGAGC